>OZ025244.1:62777560-63030798 GCA_964019155.1 Osedax fenrisi
AAACAAATATTCTTTCATGCGTATAATAAATGTAAATAATATATAAATAATGGGTATATAAATAATATATATATATATATATATATATATATATATATATATATAATATATATATATATATATATATATATATATATTAAATATATTAACAAATATAAAAAATATGTAAAATATTCATATTTATTTGATTAAATCTGCCCTTGCAAAAAACCCCACGAAGTTTGGGTAGTATTATATAGTACTATATAAAAAATAGCACATTTCTCACATTTCTAAATGTGTATTAACTGTTTCTAACACATTATTATAATGCATCAGATATAGAAATATTATTTCTGAAACCATATTGATTGTCACTTAATATATTACATTTATTTAAAAAAAATTAATTCCTGCTTTTAATTATTTTCTCAAATATTTGTGAAATTTATGACAGTAAGGATATATATCCTACATATATATGTATGTAATTCTCAGCTAATAATTTGTCTCCATATTTGAAAAGTGGAATAACTTTAGCTTTATTTATTACATTAGGGAAAATACCTTCAGCCAGTGAGATATATATATATATATATATATATATATATATATATATATATATATATATATATATATATATATATATATATATATATATAATATATATTAATATATAATTATCTATATATATATATTATATATATATATATATTAATTTATAGAAATAAATAATTTTAATAATACGTAAAACAATTAAAATAGCAAATTTATAAGATATATGATATATGATATACAAAATGTATGATATCATTGCAAGTGTTGATTTAAAATCATGACTTCCATTAGATGAAACATGTTCACATAATAAAGTAGAATGGAAAATCTAATTATCAATTGTCATACATATGATTTACTATACAGTCATGTCAATGTATATTTACATTTGTATATATATAGTTATTGTATATAATACAATGAATAACTATAGAATTAATATATAATTTATAAAATATTTGTATAATAATATACTTAATACATTATATATCTATTATAATACATATACAAAGTATACAAAATAATAATAATAATTATTAGTAATAATGTATTACTATAGTATATATATATATATACAAATATATTTGATATACATACATAATTATATTTGTGTATATTATATTTATATAATTATATGTGTATACACATATAATTATTTATATTATCTAATATATATATATATATATATATACATATATATATATATATATATATATATATATATATATATATATATATATATATGTGTGTGTGTATGTGTATGTTTATAAGATGTTAGCATTGAACACATACATATACACACATATACACATACATATATGTATGCTTATATGCTTTTAGTGCCAAGAATAAATTGTCTTGCATAAGTTTCCTTATCGTATATTTCCTCGTGAACGGTTCTATAACACACTGAAACCTTCTTACTGGGTACCGGTATTTTAGTGGTGGCTATAGCAGCCGTATAGGTTGAGTGTGAGTTTGTGACGCCTGACTTAATCGTCTTCTACATCACTGCTTTAAGCGTAACTAAAACATCACTTGTAGATTGCTATACATCTTCCCAATTGGGTCAGGTTGATTGTGAACTTGTTGCACCCGTCGCAATGGGATTTATACCATATTTGTTGTTGTTGTATATATATAAATTTAATATATATAAATTTAATATATATATATATATATATATATATATATATATGTTATGTATATATATATATTTTATATATATACAAAATATATATATATATATAAAATATATATTACATTTCTATAATACTATAGTATACTATACTATATATAGTAGTACTTCAATTACTTGATTTCTATAGAATGTTATTGTTTACAAATTATTGTTATGGTATACAAAGCCTTCTTTCGGATGTAGTTCTTCTGTGATCTTTTCGGATATATATATATATATATTCCAAATTTATTTTTAATAAATATTCACAAAACGACATCTAGTCAATATATTTTTTTTTTAATTTTGTATTTTATTATATTTTATATTAAGGACATAATTGTAATGACATTATTAATATCAGGGGTGGGTCCAGGATTATATTGAAGAGCCTAATTTTAATCTATAAAAATGCATTGAAATTATTTCTGATTTTCACTAAAATATTTATTTATAATAATTATTCTTTACTAGGTAATATCTAAATATATTATATTTGTTTCCATATATATATATATATATATAATATATAAGTATTTGTATATAGACTACATACATATCATAACTTGACTTTAATTATACTTTATAATAATCAAGTACTAATCGTACATGTGCACCAATGTTATTAGAGGTCACAATATCATAATCAACCTTTAAACAAACACTACTAACCGTATTATATTTAATGACATTTTAAATCGGAAAAATAATGCAGATTATTACCTAACTATGCATTGTTTTAATTGTTTAATTATTATTATTATGTAATTGTGCAAACTTATTTAAATAATATATAAATATATGAATACTAATGATAAAATATATTCCATAGCTAGTATTGGACCAAAAATGGGACTGATGGACGTATTTCAAAATGGAGAATATCATAAATGACATGCCATGTGATATATATATATATATATATATATATATATATATATATATATATATATATATATATATATATATATATATATATGTATGTTAAAATATATAAATTAAAATGTGATCTATTATCAAATATGTATTTATATACAACAATTAATATTGTCCGTTAATGTATATACATTAATATAATCATGTTATATTGCTGCATGTGTTATTTATATATGTATTGTATTGTCATGTGCCCCTCATACATAGGGAGTCAATGTAACATGTGCACATCCATACTTTATTGATGGTACATTTGTATCCGACATATTATTGTATATATATATATATATATATATATATATATATATAATTTATATAAATAAATATATAACCTATAGGTTATATTTGAACTCTAATCGTATTGTGATTAAAAATATGAAAATATGAAAATAGTATTATTATGAATAGGAGTACATATAATTAATGAATACAATTAATAAATATGCACGTTCTATATTATTAATATTCTATAATATATACAATAGCTTAATTACGTAGTACCGTCTCATTGTTCCAATATCTGCTAACTTAAGTTATAATTATATCCAAGTTGTCCCATGTAATGTTGTTCTATGGTCTACCTTTGCAACATCTTTAATGTATTTGAGCTTTCTGATTACGGCAGTTAAGTTATATTATTATATTTCCCAACTCGATACAATACACATAGGATAATGCGGGTTCCATTAGATGTAAGAAGCTGATTATGTTGATAAACAGCCTCAGTTACTTCCACGTAGAAATAGATACAATTATCTCTGTTTGAGTGACTCTGAAGTATGATAATATAGTAACCTAACTATTATAATGATCTGATACCCGGGTGATAACACAGAATATCGGATGTTACAACAGTATACTTTTTAATCGATTCAACTCTGTGAAATAAATTCCTTTATTTAAATAGGAATCCCCAATCATCATACTTTATCTCGAGAATTTAATGAAATAATTTTCATATATAAATTACTCTAATTATTTAACTATATTTTATATGTTATATAACATATATATAGTTATTTATATGTGAGTATATTCGATATCAATTTTATATACATCTTAAAATATAAATTAAAAAATAGTATCAGAGAAAATAGTTTATAATTTCAAACTGGAACCTCTGTAATAACAAAATAAATAATAATTTAAGAATTATACTTTATCAATGTGTCTAGAAGATTATAAAGTGTATTATTAAGTTCAATTGTAGTAAAATTAAGTATATCAACTTTGGATATAATATATAGAGAAAATTGAGTTAAATCTATATTACGTAAATTTCGAAAAGATAACAATTCAGAACTTATATTTTTGTTTATATTTAATGTACATTTAATAGAATAATGATCAGTTAATAGTGTATAATTTGTTGGTTGATTAGCTAATAGAGTAGAAGTAGTATGTGTAAAAATAATATCAAGTACATTTCCTGATATATGTGTAGGTGTGTCCTGATATATATACCAGGTTTCAGTAACATTTTGTGATAAACATCATTAATTACAGATATCTTTGAATTTAGTATGGGGATAAGATGACTAGTTATAATGGAAGTTAAAGTCACTAAGAATGATAAGGAAAGGGCTAATATATTGATGTATTAGATACGAAAATTCTATAGCATATCATAAAAAGTAATATAATAAATCTAATGTAAAAATAATACATTAGATATTAATATATAACATTAATACATGTAAAATGCAAAATTATGGTGTAATATTAAACAATAGAAATTGTATTGAATAGAGACAATAGAAAAACACGACCGTTCGCTATAGCGAAAGACAGTGATAGAATCGAAAGTACTAATAGTAGTAGTAGTAGAAGTAGTAGTAGTAGTAGTAGTAGTAGTATAAGTAGTAGTAGTAGTAGTAATAGTAGTAGAAGTAGTAGTACATATATCTATTAATAATTGTAAACAATAATTTAAGATTTACAGTTTATTAACGATATAAATCTGTTGATTTCTTCCGTGTTCATTGATCAGCAACGAGTTGTCTTTTTAGCTAATGCCTTTTTCATTTGTTTCTTATTTACACGTCCGTAAAGTGATTTGTAAGCCATGGCAGCATTCAACTTGTTCACGCAGGCCTTCTTGTATAAGAACTTCTCGAATTCGCAGCTGGTCATGCACTTCGTCTTCAGTTGGTAGACCGTACAAATTCCTTGTTCCTCCAGTCTTTTGCTGTAAACTCCGTTTATACCACCTAATACTTCTACACTCATTTGACATTGCCGTTGGTAGTCTTGAAGAGGGCTATTTTCTTAGTGATTGGTACGCAGGCTGGTTGGTAGGACATATTGCTCTGTTGTTTGTATATGAACACGTCTGTTTGTTTGCTGTGTTTGTTTTTGTATGTTTATTTGTATAATTGTTTATTTATATTTATATTTATATATTAATTACGTTAATACAATTTTACATTAAAATTAATGTTTTAAAACTAATTAAAAATCACGTATAAATTAAGCGAAATTCTATATAGGCATATTAAATAAATAAACTATTATACTACTTTTGCTTACAATTATTATAAACTTAACATTATTTATGTTATTCGGGATATGGAATCTAATGATATATATTTGAGACATACATTAAAAAACTTCGTAGTCAACCAATACATATGAGTTGTATTTTTACTACTAAACTCTTCATATTCTTTTTAAAATATATTTTTTGAACATATATGTTAGAGCTATATAGACCTATAGGTCTACATAGGACTACATTTATTTCGAATTAAATTTAATTCAATTCTTTAATTACGTAATCAGTATGTTTGCATTCATAAACAAAAGTGTAGGCTTCGGTTGATCGCATAACAATGTGTATATTTTGAATTTAATTTATTATAGCCTATATTTGTTATTCGTTTTATATTTGTTATCGTCTGTCATGCTCGTGTCGTTGGTTTCCTATAAAAGTAACGCCGCTCGGTGAGATAGATATACTCTTGGATCTGCGTCTCGCCCAGTTATTATAATGTATACATATTGTAATTATCAACAATATACCATAATAAGTATACTCGTAAGTTGTATAAGCTTATACAATATGTTAAAATGTAGAGGAAGACGAATAATTATATATCTAGTTTTATCTTACCTTACTTCTCAGGATCAGGTCAAGCTTGCTCGGCAATTCATTACACGTATCCTCCTTACATATATATCACTAAACGATATTGGTAGTTCCTCGCTTAATAACTATAATCATCGACAATGACAATTGTACCAACCCGGTGAGACCAAGAGTGTATCGATCTCACCGAGCGGAGTTCCTTTTATAGGAAACCACGACACGAAATTCACAGACAATAATACGACATATAAATATAAAACGATCATATAATAAATTTAAAAACAAAATATACACATTGTTATGCAATCAACCGAAGCCTACACTTTTGTTTATGAATGTAAACATACTGATTACGTAACGACATAATTGAATTAAATTTAATTCGAAATGTGCATTCAATAAATATATTTAAAAAAAAATATGAAGAGTTTAGTAGTAAAAATACAACTAATATGTATTGGTTGACTACGAAGTTTTTTAAAGTATGTCTCAAATATATATCATTAGATTCCATATCCCGAATAACATAAATAATGTTAAGTTTATAATAATTGTAAGCAAAAGTGAAATCATTTACTAATATACGTTATGCAGAATTAATTTTTAATTTATTTAATATTCCTATATAGAATTTCGCTTAATTTATACGTGATTTTTAATTAGTTTTAAAACATTGATTTTAATGTAAAATGTATTAACGTAATTAATAAATAAATATAAATATAAATAAACTATTATACAAATAAACATACAAAAACAAACACAGCAAAGCAACAGACGTGTTCATATACAAACAACAGAGCAATATGTCCTACCAACCAGCCTGCGTACCAATCACTAAGAAAATAGCCCTATTCAAGACTACCAATGGCACCTGTCAAATGAGTGTAGAAGTACTGGGTGGTATCAACGGAGTTTACAGCAAAAGACTGGAAGAACAAGGAATTTGTACCGTTTTCCAACTAAAGAAGAAGACGAAGTGCATGACCAGCTGCGAATTCGAGAAGTTCCTATACAAGAAGGCCTGCGTGAACAAGTTGAATGCTGCCATGGCTTACAAATCACTTTACGGACGTGTAAATAAGAAACAAATGAAAAAGGCATTAGCTAAAAAGACAACTCGTTGCTGATCAATGAACACGGAAGAAATCAACAGATTTATATCGTTAATAAACTGTAAATCTTAAATTATTGTTTACAATTATTAATAGATATATGTACTACTACTACTACTACTACTACTACTACTACTACTACTACTACTACTACTACTACTACTACTACTACTACTACTACTACTACTACTACTACTAATACTACTACTACTACTACTACTACTACTACTACTACTACTACTACTACTACTACTACTACTACTACTACTACTACTACTACTACTACTACTACTACTACTACTACTACTACTACTACTACTACTACTACTACTACTACTACTACTACTACTACTACTACTACTACTACTACTACTACTACTACTACTACTACTACTACTACTACTACTACTACTACTACTACTACTACTACTACTACTACTACTACTACTACTACTACTACTACTACTACTACTACTACTACTACTACTACTACTACTACTACTACTACTACTACTACTACTACTACTACTACTACTACTACTACTACTACTACTACTACTACTACTACTACTACTACTACTACTACTACTACTACTACTACTACTACTACTACTACTACTACTACTACTACTACTACTACTACTACTACTACTACTACTACTACTACTACTACTACTACTACTACTACTACTACTACTACTACTACTACTACTACTACTACTACTATCAATCAATCAATCAATACGATTTATTTATATACTCAAAGTTAGCCTGAAAATTATCTGGCAAGTGTTAAACGTGAGAAACGTAAAAATATAAACATTATAAACAAAAACAATTTAAATGAATCAGCTCATGGCTAGAATATATTTTTTAACAGAATGTTTAAAAGTATCATGATTAGAAATCATACGGATACTTTATTCTAGGAAGTTTATTCTAGTTATACGGAGCAGAATATACAAAAGCTCCATTTAGAGTACGCGGTAGTCGACATCGATGAGAGGATAGCAAATATCTGTCATCGGTAAAACGGAGGGTTCGAGTCGATATTTTAGGTATTAACATGTCATTGATGTGTAATGGTTGAGCGGTTAATAACGATTTATGTACTATACAAAGTAGTCGGTATAACGTTCTTTGTTTCATCGATAACATTTTGATAGACTGCATCTTTAACGTTATACTAGAGTTATCATTACGTGGTTGTTTAAAAATCAAACGAACAGATGCTCGAATGATTCGTGTGAGAGGACGAATGCGGCATTCAGATAAACCTTGGAGGATAGAGCAGCAGTAATCAATAGGCGACATTGCTAATGAATTAACAAGTATTCGGCAGAGGTCATTGTTGATATATTTACGAATATGACGTATCATGTGTAGCTGGTAATATGAAGGTTTACATGTGTTATTGATGTGGTTCTTAAAGGTTAAGTCAGAATCTATTGTAAAACCAAGATATCGTACAGAACTACTTGGTTCTACAATAATACCATTCACAGATATTACCGGGAAATCGTAGTATGTTTCTGGAATGTTGATTAGCTCAGATTTAGAGGCATTAAGCAGCAGCATATTATTCAATAGCCATGCACGTATTTCGGTAGCACATAGTGAGAGATCATTTCTGTTGGAAGTAGAATGACGAGACATAGATGACATAGATGTGTATAAAAGTATATCATCGGCGTAAAGATGATAATGAATTGATGGGTAGGATGTTATTATATTAGTGAGAGGCGCAATATAGATTAGGAATAGAAGTGGGCCTAGAACTGAGCCTTGGGGAACACCCGTAGATATACGTTTAGTTATAGAGATACTACTACTACTACTACTACTACTACTACTACTACTACTACTACTACTACTACTACGACTACTACTACTACTACTACTACTACTACTACTACTAAGTATTATAAAAGTACCTCTATATACCATTTTGATTAAAAAATATAATACTCATTTTGATGATAAACAAGTTTATTCAAAATAATCAGAAATTTTTAAAATACAATCTTATAATATTATACCTACACTTGAAAATAATAACTTCTGTAGATTCAGAATTATAAAATATTAATTTATTATATGTTAATCTGGTATTATTAAAATCAATTCCATTCTACTTTATATATTTGTGTATATTACTTTATTGTAATGCATAATTATTAGTTGAATTTTTTTCAAATTGTTGTATATACATTAGTTATATCATATAATACATATTATATCATATATAACTTATATGTGATTTAAATTTGAAGCGATTTGTACGTATATTTAGTGAACTATCGTCTATTTTTTAATTATATATCCATTGGGGAAAATTTTCTCGATGGGGATAAAGTATTATATGACACCAGACTTATCTAGGGTAAATTTTCAATATTAGACTATATGACTAATATCTTCAATATCAGAATACAGTGTTCAATTTTTAAAGATGGCTCCTGGCTCTGATATATGTTTCATAAACTGAAGTAAACTTGAATATGAATGACATAAAATTAGATGAATCTATAATTACTAATATAATATTTTTGTAAATTATTTTTAAAAATACCATAACTTAATTTTTTATAATTAAATCTAATTCATTCCAAAGAATACAACTGAAACAGATAAACATTTAATCTTAGTATTAAGTTTACTCATTTTAATATAGAATAATTTATCATTTATACAAATGTACCCTGTATATGTTTTGATATATTTAACTTGTACATTATTAGGTAACTTATGAAATTCTTTATTCATATAATTTAACATTTACACTTTTTTCAAGTAATTGAATTTTAGAATATTACATTTTTATAAATATAATCAAAACGATTTTGTATCTTATAAATAATTCACAGGGCTCTGTTCTGAAAAACATTAATAGAAGTATACTATAGTATGAGGTCTATACGCTTGACCCCAAATATGAATAGAATAATATAACGAAGAGATGAATAAAGATTTAAATATAATTAATAAAGCCATTAATTTATTTTTCAATTTTTGAAAAACCGAGATTATTTTCGATAATTTAAATCGTAATTAATGTAATTATGTTTATTAATATGTATACACACACGTGGACACATATCTATTGTTATATGTATTGTGTTAGACAGTGTCTATACATAAGTAAATGTATAGTTATGTGTTAGGAATTCATATTATGTATACACTTTCCTAGTAAAAAATATGTGCTTTATTCCGCAACCACTAAGAAACTTAGCATTGTATTTAGTGAATTCCCTTACTAAAATACTAATCATTAAATATTGTCCTTTATTTGTAGTTTATGTCTTACAATACATTTTTCCAAATGTAAATATTTCTAAATCACTAACTATAATTATATAATATGAAATAATAAATTTTATTTTTTAACAATATTTTTAACAAAATAATATAGTAAAAATTAAATTTATTGATAAATAACAGATATATTTCAATACAAATCTTATAAGATGTCTAAATTCAATGATAACAGGTAATAACAGTACTTTACAATCTACCTATATACCTAATATTATATATATATATATATAATTTATAATATTATTTGTTTACGTAATTCATATAGTATCATATACAATTTTATATATGCATATATAAATGTATAAATGTTCATATAGTAGATGGACAACTAGATAAGTCAGATAGAATAATTTGACCTATTCGACATAGCGTAACTTAATTCTGCTTTATAATTAACGAATGAATTAAATTTAATTTATAAAAACCATATAATATAGATTTCACATCAATACAGTTGTTCATTTTTAGTTCGTCGAATTACCATATGTTAATTTTCATCCGCATCACGGATGAAATTGAGGGACAGTAAATATATACCATCTCATATCAATACCGTCGATTTGACATATATATTGTATCACTAGCTACATTTTTCAGATATATTTATATGTATATATTATATCGCCAACTATATTTAAATAAACTTTCATTCATATAAAGTAAACATTACATTTATTTAAATTAATAATTATTAAGTGACCTATTAGTACACAAATAATTGATTTTCATCCGTCGATTTATTTGTCTTCTATCAAAAATAGGATCTATATTAATTTAATTTTATATCTATTATAATTTTCATCTGTCTAAATAGAGATCTGGTAGTTTTATATATTTGACGAATACAAATCGAAGACAGAAAATCGACAGATGAAAATTAAAAAACAGTATAGTTATGAAACCCTTATAAAATATAAAATATTAATAGAAGTGTTATTAGAGATGATATTAAAATAATAATAATAACAATAACTGATGGTATTGAGTATATATATATTACTAATATAAATTAAATAGGTAGTGGTAGTAGTTGTAGTAGTAGTAGTAGTACATACATTTTACATTTTTCGGTTTTCAAACTGTGCTTATAAAGAAATCGGCCATCCATATATGTGTAATATTAATGTTGTACATTAAATAAATGCGTTTTTAGAATTTTCTCGAAGTTCTGATGTTATGGTGTAGTACAGATATATGTAGGGAGAGTGTTCCAAGAGTATGTGACGGATATTGCCCAGGCACAGGTGTTAGTTGAATGTAAGTTATGTTTAGGAGGTAGTTGAAGTATAAACGTATTGTTGGAGCGTAGTGGAACTGGTTGGTAATTTAAGTTTGAGCAGGGATGCTAGGTAGTCAGGAGAGTCATGGTGAATTGCTTTATGTACCAGTAGTAGGGTTTTATAGATACTTATATTGCGTATAGGCAGTCAATGGAGTTTAACTAGGTATGGAGATGTAAGAGTATATGAGTATTATGGTATGTTGACTATTCGCCTATAATTATAGAATGGTGAAGAATTTAGAGTTTAGTAATATATAATGAGGGTGTATTATAAAGGTTGACATTGTAGTAGTGGTAGGCAGAAACTATAATAGTAGCGTTGGATAGTAGTATAGTCGATAGTTAAGTAGCTTTGTTATGTGGGACAGTTGTCTCTAATAATTAAAAGTAACAGTAAGATTATTAAAATAGGTTGATTACTTGATGAATAATACTGTCCAATAATATTTATGGGAGGAGGTATTGGTAAAGTTTTACATCGGAGTGGGAGGTGAAGATAGATAGCCTCGGTTGTAGTTGGATTGAAGACAAAGGCGTTTAATGAGAGTCAGTTATGAATGGTAATAATAGTAGAAGAGAGGATGTCAGCAGAAATGTTGTTGTTTTCTGTATATTTAACATAACGTTGGATATCATCTGCATACATATGAAAGCTAACAGGAGAATTCGAGATAAGGTGGAGAAGGCGAATTATGTAAATGTTAAAAAGTATTGGTCCTAGGACTGACCCTTGGGGAATACCGTGTGTTACAAGATGGGGAGATGAACGGATTGGGTGAACTAAATATAGGATGTTCAGTTTGTTATTAGAGAAGATAGCAATTTTTGTTAGGTACGAGTGATGCCTATAGATGCAAGGCCGTGTTTAAGTATCAAGTAGATATTTTATCGAGTGAATATTTTCGCTATGACAGATTCTATTTATTTAGAAGGAAGATATGCATTTTGGAAGATATGAGGGATTTTGTATGATATTAAATAGATAGTAAATAGTTATTTTGCGATGATTCGTTCAAATTTAGAGAATATTTACAGATATTGAGTTTAAGCGATAGCGGTAGTAGTAGTAGTAGTAGTAGTAGTAGTAGTAGTAGTAGTAGTAGTAGTAGTAGTATTTAATTTTAATTAATTCATTAGTTTTTTCGTCAATTGATTACTGTAACTCTATTTTAATTGGACTCCCTCAATCCACGATATTACCTATTAATCGTATTATCAGATCAGCTGTGAGAACGATATATCGGCAACCATGCGAAGATCACTCAAGTGTCACCTTAAAGATGAAATCACTTAGGATACTATCAGCCTCCGAACGTGCTGCAAACAATTTTTAGAAAAGAGTACTGTGTATCGCTCAAAAGGCCCTTACTACACATCAGCCCGAATATATACGATCTTCACTCCAATTGATACAACCTCTTAGAACAACAAGATCTACTGAGGATGTCTTACGATTTGAAGTAGGCGTCCCCAATCTAACACGTACGACAAAGCGTGCTTTTTCGTATGCTCTTCCTCGACTATGGAATCCTATTCCTCGTTCTATACGAGAAATTGTAAATTTGTCAACGTTTAAACGTAACCTTGTAGAATATTTATTAAATCGTTAATTAATAATTCAACCTACTTTTATATTTAAATTAGTATTATACCTATATCTCCTTATTGTTAGTTTATATTATTTAATTTGTCTTATTTTTATTAACACAACACTTAACAGAGCAAACCTATTGCTATACAATTGAGTGTCTAAATAAACCATTTTGATTTGATTTGATTTGATTAGTAGTAGTAGTATTAGTAGTAGTAGTAGTAGTAGTAGTAGTAGTAGTAGTAGTAGTAGTAGTAGTAGTACCAACACGTCAATAAACCTACACATACTTCTGGAAATACTTTAGATTTAATTTTTTCCACTAATAGTCAATATCTCATACTCAATAATTTCGAAATTCGACATATAATAACTGATCACTATGCTGTCACTTTTCTTCTCAATATAAAAAGTGATAATATTAGCCATTCCCAAATTAAATATAGAAACCTCAAAGCAATATCAATTTCAACATTCTCCTTTGATCTTTTATCGTCGCTAACTCACGATATAAAAATCAATACATTAAATAATATCCTAACAAATATCCTTAACAAACACGCTCCTCAAAAAAATAAAACTATTCGAAATAACAGAAAACGTTGGTTTAATCAAGAAACAATATTAGCCAAACAAAATATGAGAAGATGTCAAAGACAATATTCTAAACATCCTAATATCCAACTTCTTAACCAATTTATAGTTTCTAAAAAAGTATTTAAAAAATCCATTGTAGCAGCTAAAATTCAGCATTACGAAACAGAAATTAATAATTGTAACGGAGATATACGTAGATTATATAAATTTACTAATACTTTATTAGGAAAAACGAAACAAAAATATCTACCTGATATACCCTATGATATCATGTGCATTCAGTTCTCTCACTTTTTTACTGACAAACTTAACAAACTACATACATCCCTCACACTTAATTATAATAATACAATACCCATTACACTACCAAATACTACTTGTCATCAACTTTCATTATTCCTCCCAACAACTAATGATAAAATAAAAATATTACTTAATTCGTCTAAATCATCTGCTCCTCACGATCCCATACCCGTATCTCTTATGAAAAGAATCATTAATAGTATTACAATACCCATTGTTAAAATAATTAATGATTCTCTAAACTCTGGATACGTCCCGACACAACTGAAACACGCAATAATAACTCCGATACTTAAAAAAAATAAACTAGACATCAATGACCTAAATAACTACCGACCCATATCTCAATTACCTACAATAGCCAAACTTTTAGAAAAAGTTGTATATTTTCAACTTAATAATTACTTACATACTTACCAACTAATAGATAAATATCAAAGTGCATATCGTTTACATCATAGTACAGAAACTTCTGTACTACATGTTATTGATAATGTTATTAAATCTCTTGATATTCATTCTAATATACAATTACTCCTTCTCGACTTATCTGCTGCGTTTGATACTCTAGATCATATTATTTTAAAACAAAGATTAATTGATATCGGTCTAACTGACAAAGCTTTAGATTGGATGATGTCATTCATCTCGAATCGTACATTCTCTATAAAAACTGGAAACCACTATTCTCAACCAAATAATTTAAAAACAGGTGTACCTCAAGGTTCTGTACTTGGACCTATTCTGTTTCTAATCTATATTAGACCTATATCTAGCATCATTAGACAATATAAGCATATCAAATATCATCTTTATGCTGACGATATACTTCTATATAGTACTATATCTCAACACAGTCTATCTCATCGTAATGAGTTATCCAACTGTGCAAATGACATACATGTGTGGCTAACAAATAATAAGTTAAGTCTTAACACTAACAAATCTGAATTAATTAATATTCCTAGCTCTTACAATGATTTTCAAATTATATCAATTAATAGTATAATCATTAATCCTAGTTCCAAAATAAAATATCTAGGAATAACTATTGACCGCGATATGTCGTTGAATTACCATATTCAAAGTATATGTAGTAAAGCTAACCATAATCTATATAACATTCGGCATATACGTAAATATATCAATAATAATCTAACTTATATTTTAATTAATTCATTAGTTTTTTCGTCAATTGATTACTGTAACTCTATACTAATTGGACTCCCCCAATCCACGATATTACCTATTAATCGTATTATCAGATCAGCTGTGAGAACGATATATCGGCAACCACGCGGGGATCACTCAAGTGTCACCTTAAAGATGAAATCACTTAGGATACTATCAGCATCAGAACGTGCTGAGAAAAGAGTACTGTGTATCGCTCACAAGGCCCTAACTACTCATCAGCCCGAATATATACGATCTTCACTCCAATTGATACAACCTCTTAGAACTACAAGATCAACTGAGGATATCTTACGATTTGAAGTAGGCGTCCCCAATCTAACACGTACGACAAGCGTGCTTTCTCGTACGCTCTTCCTCGATTATGGAATCCTATTCCTCGTTCTATACGAGAAATTGTAAATTTGTCAACGTTTAAACGTAACCTGGTAGAATATTTATTAAATCGTTAATTAATAATTCAACCTACTTTTATATTTAAATTAGTGTTATACCTATATCTCCTTATTTAATTTGTCTTTTTTTATTAACACAACACTTAACAGAGCAAACCTATTGCTATACAATTGAGTGTCTAAATAAACCATTTTGATTGATTTGATTTGATTTAGTAGTAGTAGTAGTAGTAGTAGTAGTAGTAGTAGTAGTAGTAGTAGTAGTAGTAGTAGTAGTAGTAGTAGTAGTAGTAGTATTAGTAGTAGTAGTAGTAGTAGTAGTAGTAGTAGTAGTAGTAGTAGTAGTAGTAGTAGTAGTAGTGGTAGTAGTAGTAGTAGTAGTAGTAGTAGTAGTAGTAGTAGTAGTAGTAGTAGTAGTAGTAGTAGTAGTAGTAGTAGTAGTAGTAGTAGTAGTAGTAGTAGTAGTAGTAGTAGTAGTAGTAGTAGTAGTAGTAGTAGTAGTAGTAGTAGTAGTAGTAGTAGTAGTATACATATGTTATATGTGCTATAATAAATATATATATATATATATATATATATATATATACAGTCAACTCTCGGTAAGTCGGACTACAGATAAGTCGGACTTCTCGATAAGTCGGACACATTTAGTTGGTTTGGTTGGATTTGTATCTAATTCCATGTTAAATTAATCGGATAAGTCAGATAAGTTGGATTGGATAAGTCGGACTTTTCTATAAGTCGGACACATATTATAGTGATTTTTATGATTTTTATACTGGATAAGTCGGACTTTTTATAAATTGTCAGAAATGTTTACTTTAAATAATGAATATTATAATTTTAGTAAGTAATATTATTGAATATATTATTGAATATATATGTATACAACATTTTATGTTGTTGATTGTTGCATACTTCCATATTTCGGTAACCATTTAACTTGCGCTGCGAATTTTATGTCTTATTTGCATGCTATTCTTAATCTCGGATAAGTCGGACATCTTGCTAAGTCGGACACTTTTACAGGTCCCTTCCGAGTCCGACTTATCGGGAGTTGACTGTATATAAATTAAAGTGTTGTTGAATAGCTAAATCATAATGTGATACTATATATGCTTACTAATATGTATACATATATGTGGACACATATCTATTGTTATATGTATTGTGTCAGTGTCTACACATAAATACATGTATAGTTATGTGTTAGGAATTCATATTATGTATACACTTTCATAGTAAAAAGATGTGCTTTATTCCGCAACTACTAAGAAACTTAGCATTGTATTTAGTGAATTCCCTTACTAAATTACTAGTCATTAAATATTGTCCTTTATTTGTAGTTTATGTCTTACAATACATTTTACCAAATATAAATATTTCTAAATCATTTGCCATAATTACAATAACATTATCAATACAAAATACAAAATTTTATTTTTATTCAATATTTTTAACAAAATAATATAGTAATAATTAAATTTATTGATAAATAACAGATATATTTCAATACAAATCTTATAAGATGTCTAAATTCAATGATAACAGGTAATAACAGTACTTTACAATCTACCTATATACCTAATATTATATATACACTTTATAATATTATTTGTTTACGTAATTCATATATATATATATACTATAGTATCATATCAAATTTTATATATGCATATATAAATGTATATATTCATATATGAATGTATATATATACGCATGTATGAATGTATACACGTATGTATAACTATATATTAATGTATATATAAGTAAGCTATATAAGATATAAGGGTTCATATAATAGGTACTTATAGTAGATGGATAACTAGATAAGTCAGCTAGTATTATTTGACCTATTGACTTTGCGTAACTTTATTCTGCTTTATAATTAACGAATGAATGAAATTTAATTTATTTATAATACGGCTTTCACATTAATACAGTTTTTCCTTTTTAGTCCGTCGAAATTCCATCTTTTAAATTTCACCCGCCTCACGGATGAAATTGAGATATAGTAAATATATATCCTCTCACATCAATACCGTGCATTTAACGTATATATTGTATCACTAGCTACATTTTTCAGATATATTTATATTAGTATATATTATATCGTAAACTATATTTAAATAAACTTGCATTCATATGAAGTAAACATTAACATATTTTAAATAAATAATTTAGTGACACATATTATTACAAAAATTATTGATATTCATTCATCGATTAATTTGCCTACCGTCCAAAATAGGATATATATTAAATTAATTAGATATCTATCATAATTTACATCTGTCAAAATAGAGAAATGGTAGTTTTATTTATTTGGCAAATGAAAATCAAAGAAAGAAAATCGACAGATGAAAATTATAAAAACAGTATAGTTATGAGACCCTTGTAACATATATAATATTAATAGAAGTGTTATTAGAAGTGATGTTAAGACAATGTATGTTACTAA
Source organism: Osedax fenrisi (assembly GCA_964019155.1). Lineage (NCBI taxonomy): Eukaryota > Metazoa > Annelida > Polychaeta > Sabellida > Siboglinidae > Osedax > Osedax fenrisi. The sequence goes on from OZ025244.1 coordinate 62,795,558, forward strand.
TAGACGTTAAATAGTTAGATATCAAATAATATTACATACAGTTCAGTTTATGAATTCTAATTAGTAATAAGGATAGAGAATATGTATAGCTATAAATAGAAAATATTTAGATATTTACATGTCTACTTATTGATCATATATTTATAATATGTAAATATAATACTATATTATAATGATTCACACCGTACTTTATTTTTTTTAATTATATAATAATAAAATATAATATACTATATACAAATTGGACAATATAATAATAACACAATTATTGCCACCACTAAAACAAACACTCTCATCACCATCACCAATATCACCATTACCATTATCATCATCGCTAATCCAATCGCATACCCAAACAGTGAAAGTGATGAGATGTCCAGCATTGTAGTGAATAACACCATTGCGCCCCCACCCCCTAATAACATCACTAGTAATGTTAACCAGTCCCCTCCCCCTCCCCCTCCTCCTCCCCCTCCCCCCGCATCCATACAGAGAGAAGAAGATAATAATGAGCTGAAGGTGAAGAATAATAACATGAAGAAAATGTATATCAATGTTAGTTTATATATCACCACTGCTGGCACCGAATATGTTACTATTACAACTACTACTACTACTACTACTACTACTACTACTACTACTACTACTACTACTACTACTACTACTACTACTACTATTTATAATATCCCTCCCCACTACAGTTGTGTGACGACTACCAATATCTTGAAGATGATTATGATATGATAAAAGATAAATATGATATACTTGAACACAAATATTATAGCTTAGTAACAGACAACTATGATGGATTATTAAAGAAATATGATCGCTTAGAAATAGAGAACAGTGACCTTAGAGACACCCTTAAGGTCACCAACAGATCATGCCGTGGTAAAAGTGATGATATAATACAGGTTAGCAGCGCTACACACTATAGTGGTCGTCCTAACTAGTTATTGTGTCTTATTCTCATTCTATTTAATATTATTATTATATATATATATATATATTTAATAATTATTTATTAAAATATAATATATATATATTGAATACAATACAAAAAGTGGATAGAAATGGAACCCTTAACAAGTCATCGACTTATACATAACTATGAGGGGCCAGGACAATACAATACAAATAGAAACATTTGTTTCTTGTGTTTTGATTTGTTGTTTATTAAGTTATTTATAAACACCAATTAAAAACAAGAATTGCCTGTAGTCAACCTATAAATATATATATATATATATATATATATATATATATATATATATATATATATTTATTTTATTAATGCAACTGTGTTTGCTGATTATTGAGTTGTTATTATTTATTATCACACTTTTGAGATGTATTTTATATATTTATAAGTCTAAATAATCTATTATAATTACGTTACTATTCACCTCACTATTCACACACTATTCACCTCACTATTCACCACACTATTCACCACACTATTCACCTCACTATTCATCTCACTATTCACCACACTATTCACCACACTATTCACCACACTATTCACACACTATTCACCACACTATTCACCTCACTATTCACCACACTATTCACCACACTATTCACCACACTATTCACCATCAATATAGATATATCTAAATTCCTGGATGGGATGAAAGGACTCCACCAAAATAACAATAAAAATGATACAAATGTATAATTTCATAATAATACAATCACATTTTCAAATAGGAAAAGACACGCTTGGCAGACAAATATCGCAAAGAAATGAATGCACTAAAACTAAGGTACCATCAGAATATGATAGGTATCAATTCTACTCGGAATAAGGTTGGTGTATATAACTGTACTATAGGCCCATTGTTATCGCGTCCATTGCATTATATCTATTGTTTATTGGTGATTATTTAATGTTATCATTATTGATTATTAAGCGGGTTGGGAGTTTTGAGGAAATGCATACCTGCATTGCTAATAGATGTGATTACATCTATAATTAACATAATTTTAATATAAATAAATTATATATATACTAATTAATTTATGTTTGGTTAATTCATTTCTATAAATCTTAAAATTGTATTTAGTAATTGTACTATTATTTAACCATTTATAAAAGAAATGTGTAATATATTTAATTAAAATCAAATTATAAAAAATACATTAATCTATAAAATATAAATGTAATATGTTATTATATATCAATTGGTTCGTCTATAGAGTTATAACTTATATATTAAGATTATGATAATCTTATCCTAAATATATAATGTATAATATGTATATAATATATGTATTGGGTATACTATTATATGTAGGATGTATTACCTTTGGGTAGCTTCAAGATATCTGCCAGAGTACTCTGCAGATGATTCTTCGTGGTTTGGGGTATATAGTATTATCTATTATAGATTAACGTAAGTGCTATTGGTTTGACTGCTAAGATACAAGTGAAGTGTTTATCACTAATAATGTGGGCGTGTCTAATTATATATATTATATTACACCCTTATACCAAATTTTTAATCTAAAATTTATACACCTTAAATAATCACAAGTGAAGTGTTTATCACTAATAATGTGGGCGTGTCTAATTATATATTTTGTTACATCTTATATTACACCCTTATACCAAATTTTTAATCTAAAATTTCTACACCTTAAATCCCATGAGGCATATGGCTCCTCATTGCTCAATCAAGCGTTGAGGTGGTCTAACCTCCCTACCTGATCTTGTAACAATTGTGTTTTTCAACTGGTACTAGATCTATCCTATTACGCCTGATTGTGTTGTCATTTGATTTTATTGTGTACGTTCTTTCATTGTTATCATCGAATTGTATTACGGTTCCCATGCTGTCCATGTCTTTAATATAGACATCTTCATCCAGTGCCAATCTTCTTTTATTTTTTGATAGTTTGTTGTCGCTGTACTGTTTTTCCTTGAGTTTCTTCTCCATGACCTTCTTTTTGAATTCAACATGATCTTTTTCGAGCATCATATTTTGATTTAGTAGATCTGGTAATGTCGTATTTAATCTACGATTCATTAACAACTCAGCTGGGGATCTACCGAAAGATAATGGTGTATTTCGATATGACAATAGACCTAAATATGGGTCTTCAGATTTCTCCATGATCTGCTTTAGCGTTTGTATAGCTCTTTCAGCTACTCCGTTGCCTTTTGGATATTTTGGTGATGATGTTAAATGTTTAAACTTGTATGTTTTGGAAAATTCTTTGAATTCTTCGCTGCTGTATTGAGTTCCGTTATCTGAGATCATGTTCTCAGGAATACCGTGTCGTGCAAATATTGATTTTAATGACGAAATTATTGTGATCGATCTCATGTCTTTCAATAACATCGTTTCAATATATCGGGAATAATAATCCACCACTATAATGTATTTTTGTTGCTTGAATTGAAATAAGTCTGAGCCTACTGTTTCCCAAGCTTTGGAAGGTACTGGTACTATCTTTACAGGTTCTCGTTGAGTCCTTGCATTTATATTGCAGTTTATACATTCCCTTATTTCCTTGTCGATATCGTTTGAGATACCAAACCAAAACACACTCTTTTTTGCCCTTTCTAGACATTTCGTGATTCCTAAGTGTCCTATATGGATATTTATTAACATTTCTTTTCTCATACTGACAGGTATAATAGCTCTATTCTGGTACGTTAAGCAACCTTGAATCGTTGATAAATATTGTTGGCTATTATAATATTTTCGACCTAAATTATGTTTCAAATCTGATTTTGTCCATCCTTCAATAATCTTCTTCTTCAACCATGTTATCTCTGGATCATTATTCTGAGCTTTGATTATAGATTGTATTTTACATGATTCCCCAGGTACGAAAACACTACTTGCCATCTCTTCGGTTTCGATTTCTAATAGGTCGCACCCTGTATCTTTCGAAGGGTATCTTGATAATGTATCGGCAATGATATTGTTTTTACCGGGTATATATTTCATGTTTACGGCATATCTCATCAATCGTATTCTGTACCTTTGGATTCTTATAGGCACCTTCTCTATTTCTTTGCTTCCTAATAGAGTTATTAAAGGTTTATGATCGGTTTCTACGTATATGGGTGCACCTACTATATAATAGTTAAATCTTTCAAGAGCCCATACTACGCCCAACGCTTCCTTCTCTATAGTTGCGTATCTTTTCTCAGTATCACTTAGGGATCTACTGGCTGCTCCAATCATTTTTCGGTTTCCGTTTTCGTCTTCTTGTGTTAGTATCGCACCTATACCGTGATCCGATGCGTCTGTTGTCAATATTGTTTTCTTGTTAACATCGAAATACGATAATGTCTTCGTATTCTGTAACTCTTCTTTCAATATTCTGAAACTTTCTTCTTGCTTCGTATCCCAAATCCAAGAACAATCTTTCCTAAGCAATTCTCTTAATGGAGCACTGTATTCGGATATATTTGGGTTAAATCGAGAAAATTGGTTTATCATCCCAAGAAAACTCCTGACACTTTTTACGCTAGTTGGTGTTGTAATATCTATGATTCCTTGGACTTTTTGTCCAGCTTTAATTCCTTTACTGGTAATTTTAAACCCTGAGAAATCTACTTCTTCTTTACGGAATACACATTTATTTTTATTTAATGTCAATCCTGATTCTACTATTTTATTGAGTACTGTTTTTAGATTTCTATCATGTTCGTCTGCATCCATTCCCATTACTAATACGTCATCCACGTGTACGATTAGCCCCTTGCAGTCTTTTAAGATTTTAGATATTTCTTTACAAAATATTTCGGGAGCTGAGGTTAAGCCAAACGGTAATTTTTTATAATAATACCTCCCCCATGGCGTTAGGAATGTTGTCAATGCCCAGCATTTTTTTTCTAATGGAATTTGCCAAAACCCTGAATTTGCATCCAATTTTGAAAAAATGTTTCCTTTGATTTTACTTAGACTACCCTCGACCGTTGCCATAGGATGTATCTCTCGTTTCACTGCTGCATTTAACTTCGTTAAATCTGTGCAAATTCTTATTTTACCGTTTCCTTTCTTTGCAATAACCATTGGGCTACACCATTCTGTGGGACCACATGCTTCTTCGATTACTCCTAATTCGATCATTTTCTGTAGTTCGTTTTGGACTTCCGTTTGTTGATGTACTGGAACTGGTCTTGGTACATTAATTGAATATGGTTTTATTCCCTCTTTTATTTCAATTTTGTATTTCCTATTAATACTTCCTAATCCATCAAATAATTTAGGATCCAGCTGGCAATCTAGCGCATCTACTAATTTGACAATATCCAATTCTATTGATGCCTTTCTCGAGAGTAAACCTGTCATTTGTTTTTCTAAAATGAATATGTCCTCTTTTATTGTTTTACCTTTATATGTAATCAATGCTTCTAAGTATCCCTTAGCATTAATTTCAGTATTATTTGGTCCTCTTAATATTATATTAGTCTTCTTTAAAATTGGTAATAACTTATTATATGGCATTACGGATACGCTTGCGCCTGTATCTATCTTAAACTTAATAACTTTTTCGAATTGTTCACAATTTACTGTTAAATCTTTTATCCATTTATTTTGTTCAATGTTAGTTTTAATTTCGCCTAAAAATATAAAATTTTCGTCTATTTTTGAACAACAAATTTCATTTGTTTCGTATGTTCGCTGATTGTAGTTATCACTCCTTGATTTACAACACTTTGCCCAGTGTCCTAACTTGTTACAGATATTGCATTTTGTGTTGAATGCTTTACATGACCTTGGTTCATGTATTCGATCACATCTGCCGCATTTTTTTTTATTAAACTTTTGGCTTGGTTTATTATAAGTTTCGTTATTCTTATATTTATTGATTTTTTTGTTAATATAATCAATATTTTCGTATTCTTTATTATTGATTTTCTGCATTTGGTTATTACTTGTTTCTTTTATTTTTGTAGCTTGGACTACCTCTTCGGCTGTAATTTCTTTACCTTTAACTTCTTGTAGGAATCTCTGGCGTAAATTATTGTCAATCATGCCTATGATGATTCTATCTTTGATCAATGAATCTTTCAAATCTTTGAATTCGCAAGTCATAGCCAGTTTTCGTAATTCAGCATAGTAGCATTCAATATTCTCGCTTTCAAATTGATCACGTTTAAAAAATACATATCTTTCATATGTCAAGTTTCTTTTTGGAATGAAATACGCTTTAAACTTTTCTTTTATCCACTCTAAGTTTTTCTTACCAGAGGATTTTGTTTTTTTTTCATCTATCATTACTTCGATAGTTTCATCTTCAAATGAATTGTATATATCTACGCCATCTGATCCTATTGTATTTAGAAATATACCGACTTGTGACTTTTCTGATTTGTTTTCCAATTCTCTAGCATTTTCATAAATTTCATAAGATTGTATCCATCTTTTATATATTTCGGCCCCTCTGATTTTATCTACAATTAATATTTCTGGGATTCTACATTCACTCATTTTTATAATAAATGTACTAATATTATGTTATTTCTGTAAATTCTGTGTGAATATAAATATATTTATATATATATTAAACAACCTATTCTATGGTATTAAATTAATTACCCATAAGATAGTTATATACACTATTAAAATAAACAATTAATAATATCCAGTAACTTATTATGTAATAAATATACAATGTATATTTTTATATATTTAATTAATTTTTAATTAGTTTTTTTTTTTTTTTTTTTTTCTAATTAATTTTTAATTAATTTACAATAACAACTTGTTATGTAATAATCTAAGTACACTGTACTTAATGTATGTCGAATCTAATAATAAGCTTTCCTTATAATTATGATTTTAATCCCAAATCTTAATACCACGTAACTAATATCACTATTTAACTATCTAGTTAAAGAACAACCGCTGTCACCATGTAATATGTTATTATATATCAATTGGTTCGTCTATAGAGTTATAACTTATATATTAAGATTATGATAATCTTATCCTAAATATATAATGTATAATATATATATAATATATGTATTGGGTATACTATTATATGTAGGATGTATTACCTTTGGGTAGCTTCAAGATATCTGCCAGAGTACTCTGCAGATGATTCTTCGTGGTTTGGGGTATATAGTATTATCTATTATAGATTAACGTAAGTGCTATTGGTTTGACTGCTAAGATACAAGTGAAGTGTTTATCACTAATAATGTGGGCGTGTCTAATTATATATATTATATTACAGATCATTAGATAGATATAGTTATACTGAAGTTTGAACTATACAATATATAATATTGACCTTAGATATAAGTTAGATAGCGCCCCACCCCTTAACGTAAAATACAATAGTACCCCATCACCCTAGCTTGTACAAGAGGTTGCAGATCAAAAACAAATCATTGACTCCCTGATAGCCAAAGATAAATCGATACAAAAACAAAACAAGATTATAGAAAACCTACTCGTAAAGGAAATAAAGATAATACGATTAGAGGTATGTGTATACATTTAATTTATTATTTAAATTTGTTTATTTGTACATATTAAACGTAAACGCATCGACCGGGATTCGAACCCGATACCTCTCGCTCACGCTGGCGAGGTAGCTAACACCACCACCACCACCACTCCCCGCAGTACGAAGACTTCAGACAGAGCCACTCGTCGGAGAACAGCGATAACGCCGAAGACATACAAGACCTAAAGGTTATGTCCACCCAGTACATATGTCCATCGCTTAGTGTATCGATTGTGTCTTCTAACATATATGGTGGAGATATAACTTCAGTATCAACATCCCTATCAATAGTATATATATATATATATATATATATATATATATATATATATATGTATATCTATGTATGTTATAGGCATGTGCAGCTCGTGCTGTATAATATTGTGAGATTCAGGATAATATTAGCGCTCGAAACACATACCTACATTATGAATATACATACTAAGATATAGGTATATCTAACTTTACTCATTTATACACCTTTATTTATACTATTATAAAATTATGTTATTTAATGATAGTAAAATCCGAAATTACTTCACAAAATTACATTTTCAAATAATATTTGTACCCCAATACAATTCATTATATTGATATTATTTTGGTATATTTTCATTAATTATAAATATAACAATTTATTTAAATTATTATTAAATCTAAAATATGTCCTAGGACATATAACCAATGATTATATTCCAAACCAATGAACTAATTAGTTCATTAGTGTATTAGTACTTTAATATGAGATGTGAAATAAATCACATAAATATTAAACAGAAATAAGTGTATACATTAACACTATTAGATTATATATATATATATACTAGCCGTACCCGACCCGGCGTTGCTCGGTTTTGATTATTTTCCTATATATTATATATTAATTATAGCTATTCCTGATTCTTAATTGATATATATAATAAAATAAATGTTAGCTGACATACAAAACAAAGTAGAAAACATTTTCAAATAATATGTTAAAAAATACAACAAATATTTCAAATATTAAAAAATATGTTTTAAAAAAATGTCTAAAACCCAAACCTAAACCCAAACACAAACCGTACACTACCCTGCGTTGCTAGGTTTTTGATTATTTGCCTATTAATTGTAGCTATTCCTGATTATACTTAGCTAATATTTAATTGTTTTCTTCTAACTAATATTTACTAATTCTAACTGTATCCGATGTAGACTCAGCGTTGTTCGTTTTTAAGATTATTTGTAAAATATTTGGTAAGATTACAAATAATAATTTAAAATATTACAAAATATATTTTTAAAAAGTGTTTAAAAATATTTTAAGAAATATAAAAAATATTTCAACATATTAGTAGCCATACCTGATTTTTAATGCCTATTAATTTTTTTTATTAATTATAGCTATTCCTGATTATTCTAAAATATATAATTGCTAAAAATTACAAAAAAATATATAAAATATTACAAAATATGTTTTAAAAACAAACCATACCCGACCCGGCATTTCTTGGTTTTTGTTTGTTTGCCTATCTATTATTTATTATTTATTAATTAGGGCAATTTCTGATTCTATATTTCTAGTATATACAATTAAATAAAGTTTATTTAAAATACAAACAAATATAGAAAAATATTGTTTATAATATTTAAAAAATTAGTGAACAAATATTTCAAAAAATATTTTAAAAAATACAACAAATATTTCAAATATTACAAAATATGTTGAAAACCCAAACCCAAACCGTCCCAAAACGGCGTTGATCGGTTTTTAATTATATGCCTATCTATACTTTATTAATTATAACTATTCCTGATTTAGAATTGTTTGCCGAACCCAACCCGACGTTGCTCGTTTTTTTATTATTTGCCTATCAATTATTAATTATAGTTATTCCTAATTATGCATAGCTATTCTTTAATTGTTGTCTTCTAACTAATATTTAATAAATCTAACTGTATCCGATGTAGATCTAGCGTTGTTCTTTTTAAGACTTATTCGTAAAATATTTTGTAAAAATACAAAAATACAAAAATACTTTAAAATATTATAAAATATATTTTTAAAAAGTGTCTAAAAATATTTTTTAAATATAAAAAATATTTCAACATATTAGCAGTCATACCCTACCCGGCGTTGCTAGGTTTTTGATTGTTTGACTATTTATTTTTATTAATTATAGCTATTCCTGATTATTCTAAAATATATAATTGCTAACAAATACAAAAAATATTTAAAATATTACAAAATATGTTTTAAAAAAATGTCGAAAACTCAAACCTAAACCCAAATCCAAACAGTACTCGACTCGACATTTATCGGTTTTTGATTGTTTGCCTATTTATTATTTATTAATTAGAGCTATTCCTGATCCTACATTTCTAGTATATACAATTAAATAAAATTAAACATATGTAGAAACATATTTTTTTTAATATTTAAAAAATTAGATAAAAAATATTTCAAAAAATACAACAGATATTTCAAATATTCCAAAATATGTTGAAAACCTAAACCCAAACAGTTCCAAATCGGCGTTGCTCGGTTTTTTATTATTTGCCTATCTATCATTTATTAATTATAACTATTCCTGATTTGGAATTTCTTGCCGTACCCAACTTTGCTTTACTCGTTGTTTGATAGCTTACCTATCTATTATTTATTATTTATGGCTATTCATGATTCTGCTTTTCATATACAATAACATAAATTGTTGCTAAAATTCAAACAAATTTATACAAATATTAATATCTCAAAAATTAGTGGAAAAATATTTCAAAAATATTTCAAATAATATTTAAAAAAATACAACACATATTTCCAATATTACAAAATAGTACTTAATAAATATCGAAAACCCAAACCGCACCCTGCGTTGATCGATTTTTGATTGTTTGCCTATCTATTATTTATTAATTATAGTTATTCCTGATTCTGTATTCCTAGTATACAACAAATATTTCCAAATATTACAAAATATATTTTTTATAAATGTTCTACAAATATTTTAAAAAGTATATTATTATATCTTATAATATTTATATATTTATTATATAATTATAATATTTTAATTATATCTTATAATAATAATATTTCAACGAATAGTTGAAAAATATAAAAAATTATTTCAAATAATATTTTTTAAAATACAAAAAATATAAATAATATTACAAAATATATTTTAAAAATATTTCAAAAAAATGTTTAAAAATATTTAAAAAAAACTTCAAAAATATTTCAAAAAATGTCAAAAATATTTCAAAAATATTTCAAAAAATTTCCAAAATTTCCAAAAATTTCAAAAAAAAATCAAAAAAAATTCAAAAAAATAGTTCGAAAAAATGTAAAAAAAATATTTCAAAAATGCGACGCCGAAGATTTTGGACGACAAAAAATCATTTTAATGGCAAAAAGTCAATTTTTCAGGTTTTTCTGGGGTACGCGGTATAAGATTCAAAAAAATTTCCGGACCAAGACCATACTGTTGCAAATTTATTAAGATCGGGTATAAAATATTTTCGCGACGTACCCCGGTTCTCGAGTTACCTCACCAGATACACACACACACACACACACATATATATATATATATACTAGCCGTACCCGACCCGGCGTTGCTCGGTTTTTGATTATTTGTATATTTATTATTAATTATAGTTATTCCTAATTATGCATAGCTAATCTTAAATTTTATTTCTAAATAATATTTAATAATTCTTACTATATCCGATGTGCTTTGTTAGTTTTTAAGATTTATTCCTAAAATATTTGGTAAAAATACAAAAAATAATTCAAAACCATACCAGTACACGTTTCTAGGTTTTGATTATTTTCCTATCTATTATTTATTACTTATAGCTATTCCTGATACTTCATTGCTATATATAAAATAAAATAAATGTTAGCTGACATACAAACAAATGTAGGAAAATATTTTAATATTTAAAAAATTAGTAGAAAAATTAGTAGAAAAATATATTAAAAAATACACCAAATATTTCAAATATTACAAAATATGTTTTAAAAAATTTTCGAAAACCTAAACCCAAACCGCACCCGACACGGCGTTGCTATGTTTTTGATTGTTTGTATATCTATTATTTATTAATTATAGCTAATCTTAATTCTGCATTGCTATATATACAATAAAATAAATGTTAGCTGATATACAAACAAATGTAGAAAATTTTAATATTTAAGAAATTAGTGGATATTTCAAATATTACAAAATATGTTTTAAAAAATTGTCGAAAACTCAAACCTAAACCCAAACCCAAACCATACCGACATTTATCGGTTTTTGATCGTTTGCCTGTTTATTATTTATTAATTAGGCTATTCCTGATTCTAAATTTATAGTATATACAATTTTAAAAATGTAAAAATATAAAAATTGTAAAAATTGTATATACAATTAATATTGTATATTAATTATATAAATAAAGTTTATCTAAAATACAAACGAATGTAATATTTGTTTTAATATTTAAAAAACTTGTGATCACTCGAACAAATATTTTAAACAATATATTAAAAAATACAAAAAATATTTCAAATATTATAAAATATGTTGAAAACCTAAACCCAAACCGTCCCAAACCGACGTTGATCGGTTTTTTATTATTTTCCTATCTATCATTTAATAATTATAACTATTCCTGATTTGGAATTGCTTGCCGTACTCAACCCGACGTTGCTCGGTTTTTGATTATTTTCCTATCAATTATTAATTATAGCTATTCCTAATTATGTATAGCTAATATTTAATTTTGTTTCTAACTAATATTTAATAATTCTAACTGTATATGATGTAGATCTAGCGTTGTTCGTTTTTAAGATTTATTCGTAAAATATTTTGTAAAAATACAAAAAATAATTTAAAATATTATCAAATATATTTTAAAAAGTGTCTACAAATATTTTTTTAAATATAACAAATATTTCAACATATTAGTATCCATACCCGACCCGGCGTTGCTAAGTTTTTGATTATTTGCCTATTTATTTTTATCATTTATAGGCTATAATTTATAGCTATTCGTGATTATGCTAAAATATTTAATTGCTGAAAAATACAACACATATTTAAAATATTAAAAAAAATGTCGAAAACTCAAATATAAACCCAAACCCAAACAGTGCCCGACCCGACATTTATCGGTTTTTGATTGTTTGACTATTTATTATTTATTAATTAGATCTATTCCTGATTCTACAATTCTATACAATAACATACATTTATGCTAAATATAATAAAATACAAACAATTTTAGACAAATATTTGTTTAAAATACTTCAAAAATGATGGACTTTAATATTTCAAAAAATATTTTAAAAAATACAACAAATATTTCCAATATTATAAAATATGACTTAAAATGATGCCGAAAACCAAACCAAAACCATACCCGATCACGTTTCTAGGTTTTCTATTATTTTCCTATATATTATTTATTACTTATAGCTATTCCTGATACTCCATTGCTATATATAGAATAATATAAATGTTAGCTGAACAAATGTAGGAAAATATTTTAATATTTAAAAAATTAGTAGAAAAATATTTCAAAAAATATATTAAAAAATCACCAAATATTTCAAATATTACAAAATATGTTTTAAAAAAAATGTCGAAAATCCAAACCGCACCCGACCCGACGTTGCTATGTTTTTGATTGTTTGTATATCTATTATTTATTAATTATAGCTAATCCTAATTCTGCATTGCTATATATACAATAAAATAAATTTAGCTGTTATACAAACAAATGTAGACAATTTAAATATTTAAGAAATTAGTGGAAAAATATAAAATAATAAAAACAATAAATATTTCAAATATTACAAAATATGTTTTAAAAAATTGTCGAAAACTCAAACCTAAACCCAAACCCAAACCATACCGACATTTGTCGGTTTTTGATTGATTGCCTATTTATTATTTATTAATTATGGCTATTCATGATTCTACCTTTCATATATAATAACATACATTTTTGTAAAAATTCAAACAAATTTAGACAAATATTCATTTTTAATATCTCAAAAATTAGTGGAAATATATTTCAAAAATATTTAAAAAAATACAACACATATTTCCAATATTACAAAATATTACTTAATAAATGTCGAAAACCCAAACCGCACCCTGCGTTGATCGATTTTTGATTGTTTCCTATATATTATTTATTAATTTTAGCTATTCCTGATTCTGTATTCCTATACAACAAATATTTCCAAATATTACAAAATATATTTTTTATAAATGTTCTAAAAATATTTTAAAAAGTATAATATTTATATATTATTAAATAATTATAATATTTTAATTATTATCTTAAAATAATAATATTTCAACGATTATAATCTAAAATAATAGTTATAGTTGAAAAATGTAAAAAAATATTTCAAATAATATTTTTTAAAAATACAAATAATATAAATAATATTACAAAATAAATTTTTTTTAAATTTCAAAAAATGTTTACAAATATTTCAAAAAAATTTTAAAAATATTTAAAAAAAACTTCAAAAATATTTCAAAAAATGTCAAAAATATTTCAAAAATATTTCAAAAAATTTCCAAAATTTCCAAAAATTTCAAAAAAAAATCAAAAAAAATTCAAAAAAATAGTTCGAAAAAATGTAAAAAAAATATTTCAAAAATGCGACGCCGAAGATTTTGGACGACAAAAAATCATTTTAATGGCAAAAAGTCAATTTTTCAGGTTTTTCTGGGGTACGCGGTATGAAATTCAAAAAATTTTCCGGACCAAGACCATACTGTTGCAAATTTATTAAGATCGGGTATAACATATTTTCGCGACGTACCCCGGTTCTCGAGTTACCTCACCAGATACACACACACACACACACATATATATATATAATTAAATAGACTTTCTTTTATATAATAGATATATATAATTAAATAGACTTTCTTTTATATAATAGATATATATATATATATATATATATATATATATATATATATATATATATATATATATATATATATAAATATATATATACACATATATATATATATATATATATATATATATATATATATATATATATATGTATGTATGTGCACATACATGTATGTGTGTATATGTGTGTGTGCGTGCGTATGTATATATTATACAATTATATTGATATATAATTCTATTAATAATAATTCTTATTGATAAGAGATATATTTTATAAAATATAATATTGCACAATAGATATCGCTGTTGTAATATCCAATGTGTTTATTTGACTTATACAATTGTATATATTAATATACAAATTTGAATATATATTGAATACATAAATTAATGATATCCAAAGTGTTTATTTGACCTATAAAATATACAAAATTGGAACATACATTGAATACATAAAATAATTATATCCAAAGTGTTTATTTGACCAATAATATATAAAATATTGGAACGTTATTATATATTTTACATTGACACGTAACGCGTTTGGTTGCTTGGGCTATATAAAATATAGATAAATAATAAAGAATAATAATATAGTTAAATCACCTTTACTTTTTTACAATCATAAATTAACTACATTTTTTTTTAAATATTGGTTCTATGTAATTAATAATTAATATATATTGAGTGTATTTGATGTTTATTTGATGAAATACACCAAATATAACAATAAAATACAAATACACCTCTGATAAATCATACAAATACAAATACACCAAGTCACTGGATTTAAATACAACTACGTGCATCGCACCCCCTGCTACAACCCCATCACATATAACACCCCCTCTGTACCCACAGGACCAGTACGTAGACATGGCCGCGTCTAACTACCACCTTCAACACAAGTTGAACACTAGTCACTTGGCAGCTAGACAGGCAGCATACCAGATCCTTCAGCATCAAGCAACAGAGACCAGCCTTCAGGGCGAACTCACCGCCTCTAGAACAGAGGTCGCCAAGGTATGTGTAGTACTAGTAAAGGGGGGAGGTGATATTATAACTATAGTAATACGTATTATATTAATAAATATTAATATTATTATTAATATTATTATTTATTAGAAGTTTGTTTGTATTTTAAATAAAATAAAAATGAATACAAAAATGTTGTGATCTTATTTCTCCTAAATAACTCCTAATTAAACTGATATGTACCTATTGTTACTATCAGGATACTATGCATATATTATGCCTACACTTGGGTAACTAATAAATAATCGGCTTGGATTACTTTAATTCACCATAAATATGTACCCTTACCCATGAGATTAGAGCAATATTTATATATATATATTTAGAATAGTACAGAATTAAGCTGAATTCATTTAGTTATCAAGTACAAGTTTAATTAAACTTAGTTGTCTTTCTTTTAACTAAAACATACACATAAAGACACGTTTATAGACATGATTCTCTCCGTAAGATAGATCCCAAAATTATGTGTATTTATATAAACGAATCTTTACAGTAAATATAAATTTGTTATATATAGGCGAATCGGATATAATGAATAACTGAATAAAGAGTTTTGTATTAACTTCATCTCGGTAGTCGATATAAAATATTTTTATATATATGGGGGAATTAAGATAATTATTAAAGATATATGTTTCATAAAGACTCAATAAGCAATATTATTATGTTTTAACTACATTAACTGATATGAACATTGTTTATAAATTAGTGGTATATAATATCGTGATTTATAGTCATAGTTTTAAAGTAGATTAATTGGGAAGAATAGAAAATATTTCTCTGTATGATTATAACACATAGGGGAAATCTTTTCATATTTTGTCTGTAGATTTAAGTACATATGAAATTCTATTTCTTCATTCCACAAAATTGTGTATATTATAAAGTTAGGCAGCAATGTCAGTTACCACCCAGTATTCAATACTCGTGTTTAACTTGGATTTATCTCGAGTTTAAACTCGTGTTTAGCCTGCTAATTTGGTAACACTATTAACACCAGCTATATCCAAGTTTTACTCGAGATTAATCCCAGATAAATCCAAGTTAAATCCAATTTCACCGAGTTAAATCCCAGTTAAATCCAAGTTTATCTCTAGCTAAATCCAAGTTAACTCGAGTTAAATCTAAGTTTAAAAATAATTCAAATTTATTTTTTTATTATATCTATATACTATTTATAACTATTAATTTATTATACCTGCTAATTCATATTATATTGTTATCTATATTATGGCTAGATAAGTAATTTACATATTAGTAATTTTATATCAGTTTTATTTATAAACTATAGATATATAATATTATAATTATATCTTACATCATGTATGATATGTCCCCTATATCCCCTATATATATATATATATATATATATATATATATGTGTGTGTGTGTACCCTTATATATGATGTAAGTAAAATCATATAAGTATTTAGGTATCATACTTACATATATATATATATATATATATATATATATATATATATATATATATATATATATATATATATATATATATATATATTATAGTTATACATTGTTATATATAGGTTATATAAATTGTTTTAAAAAAAACATTTTTTTAATATGATAAATTTATCAAAAAATATTCAATATTTTTTATTTATTAGTTTAGATTCAATAGATTTACCTAAATTTAATAAAATAATAAATAATTAAATAATTGGTAATATTATAGATAAATATTTTGGACTAAAAAATAACTTGGATTAAACTGTGATATAATGATCCAAGTTGCAACTATTTAAATATTGATCAGCTATATCCAAGTTGATCTCAGTTTAATAAAATAACTTGTATTAAACTGGGATATAATGATCCAAGTTGCAACTAGTTAAATATGGATCAGCTAAATCCAAGTTGATCTTAGTTTAAAAAAATAACTTGGATTAAACTGTGATATAATGATCCAAGTTTCAACTAGTAAAATATGGAACAGATAAATCCAAGTTTACACCACCTAGATCCAATGTTGGACCAGATTCCCCCAGTTTCCCAGTTAGATCCAAGTTAAACACGAGTATTTAATACTGGGCAGTTACATAGATATAATAAAATTATTGTTATAAAATAGTTATTATTATTATTATTATATTTGTATTCACTGTATTTTTATATATGTATCCATTTCAGTTTAAACTCGACCTGGATAAGAATGACAACAGAATTACTGAAATGGAGACAAATTTCACCGATCGGATCAAGTCTGAAAAAAATAAGAATCATCAACTATCTATCAACAATGATGGTTTGTCCATGAATAATATCTCATATTTATTTTTCTCTATGTATAATCAAATAATTCAGATGTACACTTTAAATAACCCTATGTATGATTATAGATATAACTTAACATCAAATATGATTAATTGATTATGTAAATAAATACATATAAAGCTGCGGTACTGAAAATCAAATCAGCGCGTTATCTATTTACTTAATATCTAATTATATGCGTGTTATCCTATGAAATTTGTATGGACACAATATGGACATAGGTATCACGAAGAAGATTTTAATACTATCCTTTCAATAGAATACATTGAAATATCCATATCTACAAATGTATTTATATCATAGATACATACATAATTATATAGTTATGATATAGATATACACTGTATACAAGTGACTGCATATCATAATCATAGTAATAATAGTAATAATCATATTTATTAGAAGAATTTGTTTTGTTATCTATCTCATTTTCTAGTTTATAATATTAATATGATTTTTACTCCCAAAGGGTTACAAATATATATCATATATGTTGTTGTTGTCACTCATTCAATATCATATACAGTCCCCTTCGTAATTAACACACACGCACTCTCGCACACACATACACTAATACACACTAACACACACATATTGCTGTAGATCTAGAGATAGAGAAACGAGAACTGTATCAAGAGATCAAGGAAAATGAACTAGAGCACGAGACTAACCTAAGGAAGGTTTAATGCGCACGCAACTTGTGAATATGCATACTTATTACTTACTTGTAACTTGTTATTCCGTGACTCGTAAATAATAGGGGAATCAATGTCGTCAGAGTAACACAATTTCTCCAGTCGTCTCGTTCATGCACATCTTTTATTAAAAAATTAACAATCTTCTTTGTCAATTTAACAATGTTATCTATCTATTTTTGTTTTGGGCGACCTCGATTTCTTGAACCATCAATCGCTTCTTGCATGATTGTTTTACACAAATTATCATTTCTGGATATATGTCCAAACCACTTAATTTTCGTCATTTTATTGTTTGCAGGAGCGGCTCGTAGTTACCTATTAATTCTATCATTCTATTACTGACGATCACGTTTGTTCTCCTCTCTTGATATGTAATACCAAGTAATTTCCTATGCGATTTATTTTCAAAAGCTTGTATTTTCTTTTACATTGCTGCATTTATCGTCCATGTTTTGCATCCAAAATTAAGTATCGATAATATAAGTTATAGACGATACTTATTATAGATCTATATATATTAAATAGTTACGAATATTCGTAAATGCGGATATTTCTAGCGAATATTCGCAAGTGTTGGTTAATATACGAGAAGAGTGACTCCCTATTGCTTATTACTCTATTCACCTTATTATTGTATTCAGCTCGTTTGTTCAATAGCCCAAGTATAGTCTTTATTATTATTTTATTTACTTTCGGTGTGTGTAAACTATAACTTATTTATAGTGTACTGTTATTAAGTATTGTTACACATCGTGTTGACTCTAACCAATACACTGTTATCTATCTATCTCTATTACTAATCGCTCGTATTCATATTTAGTATGGTACCTCGTACCTCTAAACCATGCACAAACATATTAATCTTGCGATATGAGTTATTTTAATTTAATTAATATGTATCAGCATATTCCATTTTTAATTTCTCGAAATAAGTTATCCCTAATTATAAATATAAATATATATACTATTAAATATATTATGATATATTGAGAGAATATTAGTTTAATTAACTAATTATAACATATATTATTATTTAAATTTAAAAATTATATTTAAAATAATTATTAATATCATTAATCTATATATATATATATATATATATATATATATATATATATATATATATTTATCTATATAAATATTTTTTAAATATATTATAATTTGAAAAAATGTGTATGAGTGATATTTCAAATATTTTTAAAATTACATGTATTCTATCGAAAATTAAATCGAAAAAAAACCTAATTTTTAAATAACAGATATCATTCCCTATAGTTAATAATGATAACATTACAAACACGATACCAATACTACTATTAATGCGCGCATGTCATCCATACTATACACATACTCACATACACATACACATACACACTCCTGTACTATACAGTTAAGTGTGATATGCGATGATCATCAGAATCAGGTATTGTGTATTATTGTGAGATAGACACATTCAGGAGAATATTAGCGTTCGAAACACACACACACATCGTGAATATACATGCTAAGAGTATATCTACCCATACACATTTATGTTTACTATTATACAATTATGCTATTTAATTATAGTGTAATGCGAAATTACTTCGCTATGTTCACAAAATTACATTTTCATATAATATTTGTACAGCAATACAATTCATTATATTGTTATTATTTTGGTATATTTTCATTAATTAAAATATAATTTTTTTTTAAATTATTATTAAATCTAAAATATGTCCTATATAAAATATAGATAAATAATAAACAATAATAATATAGTAAAAATCTTGAGTTAAATCACTGTTACTTTTTTACAATCATAAATTAACTACATTTTTTTTTAAATATTGGTTCTATTTAATTAATAATTAATATATATTGAGTGTATTTGATGAAATACACCAAATATAACAATAACATACAAATACACCTCTGATATATCATTAAAATACAAATACACCAAATCAGTGTATTTAAATACAACTACACGTATCGCACCCCCTGCTACAACCCTCCCCCTATAACACCCCCGCTGTACCCACAGGACCAGTACGTAGACATGGCCGCGTCTAACTTCCACCTTCAACACAAGTTGAACACTAGTCAATTGGCAGCTAGCCAGGCAGCATACCAGATCCTTCAGCATCAAGCTACAGAGACCAGCCTTCAGGACGAACTCACCGCCTCTAGAACAGAGGTCGCCAAGGTATGTGTGGTACTAGTAAAGGGTGGGGAGTGATATTATAACTATAGTAATACGTATTATTAAATATTAATACTAATATAATATTATTATTTATTAGAATTCTAACTTAAGTTTGTTTGAAGTTTAAATAAAATAAAAATGAATACAAATATGTTGTGATCTTATTTCTCCTAAATAACTCCTAATTAAACTGATATGTACCTATCGTTGCTATCAGGATACTATGCATATATTATACGTACACTTGGGTAACTAATAAATAATCGGCTTGGATTACTTTAATATATCATAAATATATACCCTTACCCATGAGATTAAAGAAATATATATATATATATATATATATATATATATATATATACTAGGGTGGGTGGCCGGCGTTGCCCGTGAATGAGACTATTTTAGGTGTGGGTTTAATGGGTTAGTTGAGACCATTGGGTCTTTTTTAGATTTTTATATAATGTTTTCTAGCAGTCAGTGGGCCGTTATTTATCTTTTTTTTATTTTAATGAAAAAAAACAATGATAATTTCATAATGTATTTATAAAACAAAACTTCGCATTTTAAGTTGAGTATTAAGTCACGAAACTTAACTTTGTCCGTGTCGAATATAACGGAAATTTCATCCGCGTCAACTGGTGCATTGAATCGACCACGATGCTCTCCAGCTGGTACTGCCTTATCGATGATTCGTAGATTGTATTCCGGCACTTCTTGGTCGAGTACGTTCGAATAAACGTGAACATATGCGTTTACACGTTGTAGGCATTCCATGAAAATAACAATATAAATAAATATACTTTTATAGGCTCACTCGGGAAGTAATGGAGCTAAAAAAAACCTTCACAAATTAAAACTTAACCCACCCTAACCACAACTGTGAAAATATCCTTGTATAGGCTCACTCTGGAAGTAATGCAGCTAAAAAAAACCTACACAAATTAAAACTTAACCCAACCTAACCACAACAGTGAAAATAACAATATAATTAAATATGCTTTTGTAGGGCTCACTCGGGAAGTAATGCAGCTAAAAAAAACTACCAATATTAAAACTTAACCCAACCTAATCAAAACAGTGAAAATATACTTGTATAGGTTCACTCTGGAAGTAATGCAGCTAAAAAAAACCCACCAATATTAAAACGTAACCCAACCTAACCAAAACTTTGAAAATAACAATATAAATAAATATGCTTTCATAGGCTTATAAGCCAGTATACTCGGGAAGTAATGCAGCTAAAAAAAACCTACACAAATTTATACTTAACCCAACCTAACCACAACTGTGCAAATATCCTTGTATAAGTTCACTCGTGAAATAATGCAGCTAATAAAACCTAAAAAAATTAAAACTTAACCCAACCTAACCACAACTGTGAAAATAACAATATAAATAATTATGCTTTTATAGGTTAACTCGTGAAGTAATGCAGCTAAAAAAAATCTACCGATATTAAAAATTAACCCAACCTAAACACAACAGTGACAATAAATATAACTAAAAATATTTGTTTATAAATCTATATTTTTTCCTTTGACCATATAATGATGACATTTGGCGAAATATTAAAACAGAGATGGAAACCCTATTATTCATATTTTAATGATTTTTCTGATTTTATTACATGTATTTTCGTACTCCTGATCTGATGAATCCATAATTTATACGAAAATATTACCGGAAGTCGGTCAAATAGACTATTCTAAAATCATGTATTTTTCACTTTTTCGGCCGTAGCTCGAAGAATATTAAACATAAGAAGTCCCAATTTATAAAATTATATTCTATTTTAATTATCAATTTAATAAAGTTAAAATTATTGAAATTGGATAATTATTGTAGATTTTGATTTTTACATCAGCGTATCGTATCACCTATGTTTAATAATTTATTTTTACATGGCGTAGATAGGAAATAATTAATATAAACTCGATTTTACTCGTTCTTGAATTTCACCTCAATAATACGGGTAAATAAATTCCGATGCACTTGTTTTTATTTAGATATTCAAACCGGAAGTACCATTTCGTAAAGCTACGTAATGTATTCGAAATTAAAGAAACTCATTTTTACGAAATTATTTACGATAAAATTCTCCACGATAATGTTTGTTATTAAAAATTTGCGTCGAATTTAAATTTTTCGATTACGTAAATCGATTAAAAAATGACACTATTTAACGATTATTGGTATCGCGTGAATACATTTTCAAAAAAGTAAATCATTCATGTTACCCCCGCTGCCCCACTTTATCTCCCGACGTTTTCCTTACGTTTTCCTTACGGCGAATTTTAATTATTTGAATTTATATAAAATATAAAATATTAAATTTTAACGATAAAAACCCAAAATACTACCAGAAATATTGCCCGTAGATGAAAATGAGTGTGCGCATACTATGTATTCCTAATGATATTTCGGGTAGCTAACCTCATATATATACATTGGCAAAAAAAAATTACAAGTTTATAGAAACGGTTCTCAGTAAGAACTTCTCATCGTAAGATAGAGCCTAAACTTATGTGTATTTATGTTCGTCTGTAGATTTAATTACATATGAAATTATATTACTACATCCCAAAAAATTGTGTATATTATAAAGTTAGGCATCAATATCAATTACCAGTTACATATATATAATTAAATTATAGTTATACAATAGTTATTATTATTATTATTATTATATATTTATTTACTGTAAGGGAGGGAAGGGAGTAGTGACCGATAATTAATATGCCTTAGAAGATTTCTAATATATCGATAAATACTGAATTTTAGGCTATAATTTTTTGAATTAACTAGAAATTATATAGTTCTAGAATATTGTGATTTCACTTTTATATATAAATTGTTTTACATAATAATATAAACGTTTGATTAGGCATTAAAAAAGCACTAATATAAGGCAAGGCCGTAGTAGTGGCCGCTAGTACCAGAAAATGTGATAGGTGTCTCGTAATGTATTCGATTTATATTTTTTTAATTATGTAATATTAAATAATTATATTTATGATGCATACGCACCTTATTTGATGTAATGATTTAATTATATAAACACATACTCTTACATATAAATAAGCATAAATATATATAATCATGTTTTTTGTCAAAATTTAACAAACAAATAATTATATAATAAATTAAAGTAATTAATTAATTATTTTTAATACAAATTTACTATATATTATAGATATTTTGATTATCTAAATATTGTATATAGAACTTGTTATCCTATCAAGCACCATTTTAGCGTTAATTAAAACGGCCACTACTCCATCCTCGGCCACTACTCCCTTCCCTCCACTATATGTATCCATTTCAGTTGAAACTCGACCTGGAGAAGAATGACAATAGAATTACTGAAATGGAGACAAATTTCACCAATCGAATCAAGTCTGAAAATAATAAGAATCATCAACTATCTATCAGCGATGCTGGTTTGTCCATGAATAATATCACATCTTTCCTTTTCTCTATGTATAATCAAATAATATTGATCAAATAATGCAGGAGTTCACTTTAAATAACCCTATGTATGATTATAGATATAACTTAACATCAAATATGATTAATTGATTATGTAAATAAATACATATAAAGCTGCGGTACTGAAAATCAAATCAGCGCGTTATCTATTTATTTAATATCTAATTATACGCGTGTTTTCCTATGAAATTCGTATGGACACAATATGGACATAGGTATCACGAAGAAGATTGTAATACTATCCTTTCAATAGGAATACATAGAAATATTCATATCTACAAATGTGTTTACATCATAGATACATACATAATTATATAGTTATGATATAGATATACACTGTATAAAAGTAACTGCATATCATAATCATAGTAATAATAGTAATATTCATACTTGTTAGAACAATTTTTGGTTGTTATCTGTCTCATTTTCTAGTTTATAATATGAATATGATTTTTCCTCCCAAAGGGATAACAAATATATATCATATATATTGTTGTTGTCACTCATTCAATATCATATACAGTCCCCTTCGTAATTAACACACACGCACTCTCGCACACACATACACTAATACACACTAACACACACATATTGCTGTAGATCTAGAGATAGAGAAACGAGAACTGTATCAACAGATCAAGGAAAATGAACTAGAGCACGAGACTAACCTAAGGAAGGTTTAATGCGCACGCAACTTGTGAATATGCATACTTATTACTTACTTGTAACTTGTTATTCCGTGACTCGTAAATCGTAGGGGTAATCAATGTCGTCAGAGTAACACAATTTCTCCAGTCGTCTCGTTCATGCACATCTTTTATTAAAAAATTAACAATCTTCTTTGTCAATTTAACAATGTTATCTATCTATTGTTGTTTTGGGCGACCTCGATTTCTTGAACCATCAATCGCTTCTTGCATGATTGTTTTACACAAATTATCATTTCTGGATATATGTCCAAACCATTTAATTTTCGTCATTTTATTGTTTGCAGGAGCGGCTCGTAGTTACCTATTAATTCTATCATTCTATTACTGACGATCACGTTTGTTCTCCTCTCTTGATATGTAATACCAAGTAATTTCCTATGCGATTTATTTTCAAAAGCTTGTATTTTCTTTTGCATTGCTGCATTTATCGTCCATGTTTTGCATCCAAAATTAAGTATCGATAATATAAGTTATAGACGATACTTATTATAGATCTATATATATTAAATAGTTACGAATATTCGTAAATGCGGATATTTCTAGCGAATATTCGCAAGTGTTGGTTAATATACGAGAAGAGTGACTCCCTATTGCTTATTACTCTATTCACCTTTATTATTGTATTCAGCTCGTTTGTTCAATAGCCCAAGTATAGTCTTTATTATTATTTTATTTACTTTCGGTGTGTGTAAACTATAACTTATTTATAGTGTACTGTTATTAAGTATTGTTACACATCGTGTTGACTCTAACCAATACACTGTTATCTATCTATCTCTATTACTAATCGCTCGTATTCATATTTAGTATGGGACCTCGTACCTCTAAACCATGCACAAACATATTAATCTTGCGATATGAGTTATTTTAATTTAATTAATATGTATCAGCATATTCCATTTTTAATTTCTCGAAATAAGTTATCCCTAATTATAAATATAAATATATATATACTATTAAATATATTATGATATAGTGAGAGAATATTAGTTTAATTAACTAATTATAACATATATTATTATTTAAATTTAAAAATTATATTTAACATAATTATTAATATCATTAATCTATATATATATATATATATATATATATATATTTATCTATATAAATATTTTTTAAATATATTATAATTTGAAAAAATGTGTATGAGTGATATTTCAAATATTTTTAAAATTACATGTATTCTATCGAAAATTAAATCGAAAAAAAAACCTAATTTTTAAATAACAGATATCATTCCCTATAGTTAATAATGATAACATTACAAACACGATACCAATACTACTATTAATGCGCGCATGTCATCCATACTATACACATACTCACATACACATACACATACACACTCCTGTACTATACAGTTAAGTGTGATATGCGATGATCATCAGAATCAGGTATTGTGTGTTATTGTGAGATAGACACATTCAGGAGAATATTAGCGTTCGAAACACACACACACATCGTGAATATACATGCTAAGAGTATATCTACCCATACACATTTATGTTTACTATTATACAATTATGCTATTTAATTATAGTGTAATGCGAAATTACTTCGCTATGTTCACAAAATTACATTTTCATATAATATTTGTACAGCAATACAATTCATTATATTGTTATTATTTTGGTATATTTTCATTAATTAAAATATAATTTTTTTTAAAATTATTATTAAATCTAAAATATGTCCTATATAAAATATAGATAAATAATAAACAATAATAATATAGTAAAAATCTTGAGTTAAATCACTGTTACTTTTTTACAATCATAAATTAACTACATTTTTTTTTTAATATTGGTTCTATTTAATTAATAATTAATATATATTGAGTGTATTTGATGAAATACACCAAATATAACAATAACATACAAATACACCTCTGATATATCATTAAAATACAAATACACCAAATCAGTGGATTTAAATACAACTACACGTATCGCACCCCCTGCTACAACCCTCCCCCTATAACACCCCCGCTGTACCCACAGGACCAGTACGTAGACATGGCCGCGTCTAACTTCCACCTTCAACACAAGTTGAACACTAGTCAATTGGCAGCTAGCCAGGCAGCATACCAGATCCTTCAGCATCAAGCTACAGAGACCAGCCTTCAGGACGAACTCACCGCCTCTAGAACAGAGGTCGCCAAGGTATGTGTGGTACTAGTAAAGGGTGGGGAGTGATATTATAACTATAGTAATACGTATTATTAAATATTAATACTAATATAATATTATTATTTATTAGAATTCTAACTTAAGTTTGTTTGAAGTTTAAATAAAATAAAAATGAATACAAATATGTTGTGATCTTATTTCTCCTAAATAACTCCTAATTAAACTGATATGTACCTATAGTTGCTATCAGGATACTATGCATATATTATACGTACACTTGGGTAACTAATAAATAATCGGCTTGGATTACTTTAATATATCATAAATATATACCCTTACCCATGAGATTAAAGAAATATATATATATATATATATATATATATATATACTAGGGTGGGTGGCCGGCGTTGCCCGTGAATGAGACTATTTTAGGTGTGGGTTTAATGGGTTAGTTGAGACCATTGGGTCTTTTTTAGATTTTTATATAATGTTTTCTAGCAGTCAGTGGGCCGTTATTTATCTTTTTTTTATTTTAATGAAAAAAAACAATGATAATTTCATAATGTATTTATTAAAACAAAACTTCGCATTTTAAGTTTAGTATTAAGTCACGAAACTTAACTTTGTCCATGTCGAATATAACGGCAATTTCATCCGCGTCAACTGGTGCATTGAATCGACCACGATGCTCTCCAGCTGGTACTGCCTTATCGACGATTCGTAGATTGTATTCCGGCACTTCTTGGTCGAGTACATTCGAATAAACGTGAACATATGCGTTTACACGTTGTAGGCATTCCATGAAAATAACAATATAAATAAATATACTTTTATAGGCTCACTCGGGAAGTAATGGAGCTAAAAAAACCTTCACAAATTAAAACTTAACCCAACCTAACCACAACAGTGAAAATAACAATATAATTAAATATGCTTTTGTAGGGCTCACTCGGGAAGTAATGCAGCTAAAAAAAACTACCAATATTAAAACTTAACCCAACCTAACCAAAACAGTGAAAATATACTTGTATAGGTTCACTCCGGAAGTAATGCAGCTAAAAAAAACCCACCAATATTAAAACTTAACCCAACCTAACCAAAACTTTGAAAATAACAATATAAATAAATATGCTTTCATAGGCTTATAAGCCAGTATACTCGGGAAGTAATGCAGCTAAAAAAAACCTACACAAATTAATACTTAACCCAACCTAACCACAACTGTGCAAATATCCTTGTATAAGTTCACTCGTGAAGTAATGCAGCTAAAAAAACCTAAAAAAATTAAAACTTAACCCAACCTAACCACAACTGTGAAAATAACAATATAAATAATTATGCTTTTATAGGTTAACTCGTGAAGTAATGCAGCTAAAAAAAATCTACCGATATTAAAAATTAACCCAACCTAAACACAACAGTGACAATAAATATAACTAAAAATATTTGTTTATAAATCTATATTTTTTCCTTTGACCATATAATGATGACATTTGGCGAAATATTAAAACAGAGATGGAAACCCTATTATTCATATTTTAATGATTTTTCTGATTTTATTACATGTATTTTCGTACTCCTGATCTGATGAATCCATAATTTATACGAAAATATTACCGGAAGTCGGTCAAATAGACTATTCTAAAATCATGTATTTTTCACTTTTTCGGCCGTAGCTCGAAGAATATTAAACATAAGAAGTCCCAATTTATAAAATTATATTCTATTTTAATTATCAATTTAATAAAGTTAAAATTATTGAAATTGGATAATTATTGTAGATTTTGATTTTTACATCAGCGTATCGTATCACCTATGTTTAATAATTTATTTTTACATGGCGTAGATAGGAAATAATTAATATAAACTCGATTTTACTCGTTCTTGAATTTCACCTCAATAATACGGGTAAATAAATTCCGATGCACTTGTTTTTATTTAGATATTCAAACCGGAAGTACCATTTCGTAAAGCTACGTAATGTATTCGAAATTAAAGAAACTCATTTTTACGAAATTATTTACGATAAAATTCTCCACGATAATGTTTGTTATTAAAAATTTGCGTCGAATTTTAATTTTTCGATTACGTAAATCGATTAAAAAATGACACTATTTAACGATTATTGGTATCGCGTGAATACATTTTCAAAAAAGTAAATCATTCATGTTACCCCCGCTGCCCCACTTTATCTCCCGACGTTTTCCTTACGTTTTCCTTACGGCGAATTTTAATTATTTGAATTTATATAAAATATAAAATATTAAATTTTAACGATAAAAACCCAAAATACTACCAAAAATATTGCCCGTAGATGAAAATGAGTGTGCGCATACTATGTATTCCTAATGATATTTCGGGTAGCTAACCTCATATATATACATTGGCAAAACAAAATTTCAAATCGAGCATTATTTGAATTTAAGAATACACTTTGTTGAGATTTTTGACGGAAAAAGACTTTTATGGGAAAGAGATTTTGAAAAATTTTGAAAAAAAATAACACATCAATTTAAAAAAATTATTTTCCTATCCGTTAACGTCGAGGTGGGGACGGATCGGCCTGCGGCCTCGGCGTACGAGCCCGCCGCGCACCACCTAATTAAAGTATGTTTAGACGAATATATATATAGATATATATATAGAATATTACAGAATGAAGCTGAGTTCATTTAGTTATCAAGTTAAAGTTTAATTAAACTTAGTTATATTTCTTTTAACTAAAGCATACAAATAAATACAAGTTTATAGAAACGGTTCTCAGTAAGAACTTCTCATCGTAAGATAGAGCCTAAACTTATGTGTATTTATGTTCGTCTGTAGATTTAATTACATATGAAATTATATTACTACATCCCAAAAAATTGTGTATATTATAATATTAGGCATCAATATCAATTACCAGTTACATATATATAATTAAATTATAGTTATACAATAGTTATTATTATTATTATTATTATATATTTATTTACTGTAAGGGAGGGAAGGGAGTAGTGACCGATAATTAATATGCCTTAGAAGATTTCTAATATATCGATAAATACTGAATTTTAGGCTATAATTTTTTGAATTAACTAGAAATTATATAGTTCTAGAATATTGTGATTTCACTTTTATATATAAATTGTTTTACATAATAATATAAACGTTTGATTAGGCATTAAAAAAGCACTAATATAAGGCAAGGCCGTAGTAGTGGCCGCTAGTACCAGAAAATGTGATAGGTGTCTCGTAATGTATTCGATTTATATTTTTTTAATTATGTAATATTAAATAATTATATTTATGATGCATACGCACCTTCTTTGATGTAATGATTTAATTATATAAACCATACTCTTACATATAAATAAGCATAAATATATATAATCATGTTTTTTGTCAAAATTTAACAAACAAATAATTATATAATAAATTAAAGTAATTAATTAATTATTTTTAATACAAATTTACTATATATTATAGATATTTTGATTATCTAAATATTGTATATAGAACTTGTTATCCTATCAAGCACCATTTTAGCGTTAATTAAAACGGCCACTACTCCATCCTCGGCCACTACTCCCTTCCCTCCACTATATGTATCCATTTCAGTTGAAACTCGACCTGGAGAAGAATGACAATAGAATTACTGAAATGGAGACAAATTTCACCAATCGAATCAAGTCTGAAAATAATAAGAATCATCAACTATCTATCAGCAATGCTGGTTTGTCCATGAATAATATCACATCTTTCCTTTTCTCTATGTATAATCAAATAATATTGATCAAATAATGCAGGTGTTCACTTTAAATAACCCTATGTATGATTATAGTTATAACTTAACATCAAATATGATTAATTGATTATGTAAATAAATACATATAAAGCTGCGGTACTGAAAATCAAATCAGCGCGTTATCTATTTATTTAATATCTAATTATACGCGTGTTTTCCTATGAAATTCGTATGGACACAATATGGACATAGGTATCACGAAGAAGATTGTAATACTATCCTTTCAATAGGAATACATAGAAATATTCATATCTACAAATGTGTTTACATCATAGATACATACATAATTATATAGTTATGATATAGATATACACTGTATACAAGTGACTGCATATCATAATCATAGTAATAATAGTAATATTCATACTTGTTAGAACAATTTTTGGTTGTTATCTGTCTCATTTTCTAGTTTATAATATGAATATGATTTTTCCTCCCAAAGGGATAACAAATATATATCATATATGTTGTTGTTGTCACTCATTCAATATTTATCATTCTATCATATACAGTCCCCTTCGTAATTAACACACACGCACTCTCGCACACACATACACTAATACACACTAACACACACATATTGCTGTAGATCTAGAGATAGAGAAACGAGAACTGTATCAACAGATCAAGGAAAATGAACTAGAGCACGAGACTAACCTAAGGAAGGTTTAATGCGCACGCAACTTGTGAATATGCATACGTATTACTTACTTGTAACTTGTTATTCCGTGACTCGTAAATCGTAGGGGTAATCAATGTCGTCAGAGTAACACAATTTCTCCAGTCGTCTAGTTCATGTACATCTTTTATTAAACAATTAACATCCTCCTTTGCCAATTTAACAATGTTATCTATCTATTTTTATGTTGGGCGACTTCGATTTCTTGATCCTTCAACCGCTCCTTGCATGATTGTTTAACACAAATTATCATGTCTGGATTTACGTCCAAACTACTCTAATTTGCGTCATTTTATTGTTTGCATGATCGGTTCATAGCTCGTATTCATATTTAGTATGAAACCTCGTACCTCTAAATCATGCACAAGCATATTAATCTTGCAATATGAATTATTTTAATTTAATTAATAACATATTCCATTTTTAATTTCTTGAAATAATGTATCCATAATTAAAAATATAAATACACATATATATATATATATATATTTAGCTATATAAATATTTTTTAAATATATTATAATTTGAAAATGTTGTTATGAGTTATATTTCAAATATTTTTAAAATTACAAGTATTCTATCGAACTTTAAATCGAAAACCTACTCCTTAAATAACAGATCTCATTCACAAATGATCAAATTCGTTTGGAACATGAATCGACTGTCGACGACCTCAACTTCGACTGCGTAATCGAGAAGAATAAACTTCTACTATCTTTAAAGAATACTAGAGCAGAATTTGAGATACGCAATTATCTATATTACCTACAATATTAATTATTTTAATTCATTAAATTTAATCATTTAATTAATTAAAGTTGTAATGTGATTTTTTTAATAAGTTTCACAGAAATATTTCTTAACATAAAACCATTATTAATATAATTAATAATATTAATAAGGAATACCAATTTATATATATCACATATCATAATTTGCGAATCAACAACCGATTTATCTAAAAAAAATAGCTCTCTAGAAGCCTCATATTTGGTCATCAACGTTCATATGCGAGATACTTTATGATATTGGTATACTATAAACACTAATGTTCTTATAGTTAACTGCTCATCTGGAGAACAATATAAATGTATAATAATAATAATATAATATAATTTATAACAATAAAAAATTAGTTATATAAAATACATGTCATGTATATATATTTATACCATCGCATAAAATAGCTTAATTCAATAAGTATACACATTTTCATTATTTAAAAAAATAATGTTTTTAATATTCATCATTTTTTACACCCGAGTATTTTATAAACTATTTTATAATATAGTTAAACATGTAGATTATAAATAAAATACAGATGTTACATTATATATGTCCTATGAAGATCAAAGAGTAACAAGAAGAACACTTTTGTATATATTAAATAATCAATCATATGTTACCATATCAATAATATGTATTTTGTCCAGAAATAAAAGTGTTATTAAAAAATAATAAATATTTAAAACGTGATTCTAAAGATGCTTGTTTTTATAAAATAGTATACACTGGGTTTCTGTTAAAAAATAGTCAATCTATTACATATACATGTATATATATATATATATATATATATATATATATAGTGAACAATATTTAGTTTAATCAAAGATTATACAAATTATTCATTAATTTTATATTTAAGATGTATTAGTGATCATATATATTTATTAATATCAAAGTGGTATAGTTTATTTTTGTTTACTTATATTCATCACTGCTACATAGGAAGCAGTTACTGAAAATGAATTGGATGAAGATGAAATATATTTACCTCAATTCCAAAGGTTCTAAAACTTTACCGTATATTTCATATTAATGTTATTTTTATGCTATCAATGGTGTCTTATTTTCAACAAAACTACATTATATGGTATACTATTACCTGTGATTATTGTACAGAAATACTATATATAAATATCATATTATATTAATATTACATACAATGACGACGTATGCATAACTAATCCGTTACGATAACTATACATTCATATGATGATATACATTATTCAGTGTACATGAGATTACATCAACTACGGAAGAGGAATGTAATCTAAAAGTTAAACAACTAGGTTATTATTTATTATATTCGTAATTATTTATTATTATTAGTATATGTCCTATGTATTATTTAATTATCTAAAATATTAAATTAAATTAAATTAAAAATAAATAAAAAAACGTTAACAATGTAAAACTACTAATGTCTTAACGTGAAGCCAATAGAGCACAGAAAATAATTAATCATAAAACAATTATGTAAAAATGTATTAAATAATAAGTAAAATAATATATCTAATTAGCCAATAACAATATAATATATTTGTTAAATATTTAAATAGTATATAGTTGGTATAGTTTCTGATTGATGTTAAATTAAAAATCACCTATAATCTCTTATACATATATTATATTATAAAATTTAATTGCTATATATATATATTCATAAATCATATTTTAATAGTATTCCCGGAACGATCGGTAGTCAATGCAGAGGTATGTTATTATGCAGATATATTATGATGTTTAGATATTTCCTAAATATAATATTTCCTAATAAACTATACACGTCTGCAGTTGTTTCATACTTAAATAACCTGAATATTATATGTAATTGAATGATATAGGTATGCGTTTATTATTAGTATATTCACATTATTGGAAGGAATGTTTTCAACTTCATAAGTTATATTTAAAGTTATAATGGTTACAAAGGTTTATATAATGTTTTATTTTGTTATGTGACATTGTTTTAAAGTTTATTATTCATTTTATAATGTTATTTAATACATAGTTGCATATCTATACGTTACGTTTATTTAAACTGGTAAAAGATACACATGAGCAGGTTTCAATAATGCATTGTAACTAGAAGAATAACTACTAATAGGAACTACCTAGTTGGTGTAGGTAGTACCTACATAATTATTCACGAATTATATATAGTAATAACCATTACTTAAATAGTATATTAAATAATAACTTAATAAGTTTATACTTATTTCGAATCTATGTATGTCCTATATAGTAACACGTAACACTTGTACATCCAAACCTATACACTTTTAAGGTGAAAATAGATATTGAAAGCGCTAATTCCGTAAAAACAGTGGAAACTTCTATATCTATTAAAAGAAAAATCAAACGATTTCTTTATAGGACGAGGTTGCTAATTATTTATAATATTAATATAGATATATATATATATATATATATATATATTTATATTGAGTTATATATATAATATTATTATATTTTTTGTTATATAGTAGTATGATTTAATATTATATTAGGCAAGTCTCTAAGTCTTAATCATCTTATATACAGATAACCAAATATATTTTGTAAACCTATTTTTACTATTTTAAACTTACATTTGTGTAAATAAATGTAATCAGAAGTACATTAAACTATAATTAATACTAATACGTTTTTATATATGATCAAAATAAAATCTTATGTAATATTTATTAGTAAATAATTATTTAGTTAACTAAACTGAATTATATATAAATATAGTTGTTAATACTTTTGTATGTAAAATGGTATTTTATAATAATAAATGTTGTTATTATAAATTTATATAATTTAATATCTAATCTTTTTATGTATTCCTAGTAATTAAATATGTTTCTTAAATATAATGTTATACAAATTATTAATATTGATAGTACTTTTTCTAGTTTTATATTTAAATGCCTATGAATCAAAACGCTAATTTTGTTATCCTAAATCCGCTTTCACACCAAAAAAGTTGCCTAATTATCTGGCATATATTTATCATGAATATCCGTAAGAATGATACATAATATAACTATTTATTTTAAAATGTTGTTTAATGATATATCTAATTTATTTATTTATCATATAATAAATGATTTTAAAGAAGATAATTTAATTTACTTTAAAATGTATATCTTGTTATTCTTTTTAATTTAATATATAAGTTTGGTATCCTTAATTTAATAATATAATAATTGTATAATATAAAATTTATAATGAAAGCATTATATCAAATTCAAATAATTATTAATAAAAAAAATATCTTAAATAATATATATATATATATATATATATATATATATATATATATATATATATATATATATATATATATGTATATATATATATATATATATATATATATATATGTGTGTGTGTGTGTAATCTACGTATCATATTATAATTATAATATACTTTAACAGTTTATTTAAACTTATTAAATAAATGTATTTCGTTAAAACTTTTAATCGCCCACAGTTTATCGCTACCCAAGCCAATGAGGGACCAGAACTTACAATGTATATTAATATACGGGTACGTGTTTCTTCTACACCTGTTCCTTGTCGTGCACTCTTGGTTGGGGTGGTTTTAATAATCAGCCCCACTACAACATCTAGTATTCTAAAATACACGATGTTTCTGTATATAGTATATGCGACTTATTTCTTCATCGTTGATAATATTAGTTTGTTACACTTAGTTGTGGATTTTATACTTTTTTAAATAAATTTTCTAATAAATGTTAATTATTTCTTATATATATAAATATCAATTATTAATATTAAAGTATTTAATATATAGATGTATATTATATCCAATGTATTTATATATATCCAATAGATGGCGAAAGTAGTTATCATTTGTCAACCAATCAAATGAATTGTTATATTGATGATACAATTTTCACGCTATAAGAATACTTATAAGGCATACTTTAATTTATTTCAGTGATTTAAACTAATTTACACCATAGTGAACTAAGGCAACCTACTAATGTAACCTATGTATCTAGTAGATATTATCTACGTTATTTCTATATAGTAGTAGTAGTAGTAGTAGTAGTAGTAGTAGTAGTAGTAGTAGTAGTAGTAGTAGTAGTAGTAGTAGTAGTAGTAGTAGTAGTAGTAGGAGTAGTAGTAGTAGTAGTAGTAGTAGTAGTAGTAGTAGTAGTAGTAGTAGTAGTAGTAGTAGTAGTAGTAGTAGTAGTAGTAGTAGTAGTAGTAGTAGTAGTAGTAGTAGTAGTAGTAGTAGTAGTAGTAGTAGTAGTAGTAGTAGTAGTAGTAGTAGTAGTAGTAGTAGTAGTAGTAGTAGTAGTAGTAGTAGTAGTAGTAGTAGTAGTAGTAGTAGTAGTAGTAGTAGTAGTAGTAGTAGTAGTAGTAGTAGTAGTAGTAGTAGTAGTAGTAGTAGTAGTAGTAGTAGTAGTAGTAGTAGTAGTAGTAGTAGTAGTAGTAGTAGTAGTAGTAGTAGTAGTTGTAGTAGTAGTAGTAGTAGTAGTATATAATATATATATATATATATATATATACTGTATACAGTAAAACCTCTCTATAAGAAAATTATTCACACATTTGGTTGGAATTCAAAATTTTCCACATTAAAAAACCTCTTTATAAGAAAATCTTATAAGAAAAATATAAGAAAAATCACTTTATAAGAAACTTATTGTATACAAAATATAAAAATAAGTATATATAAATATAGTATTGTTATATACAATTATAGAAATTAATTATTATATAAGATATTTTTAAAAAAATTTACATAAATAGCTCGAAATAAATTACAGTTAATTAATAATTGTTATTGTATATCCATAAATTTATTAAAATTTATTAAAATTAATATATAAATGTTATTTTTATCCTTGGATTTATTCAAATTAATTAATAAATGTTATTGTATATCCATATATTTATTAAAATGAATTAATAAATGTTATTATATCCTTAAATGTATTGATGATACAATTTATTATATTATACAATTAATTGTTAAATAATAGATCATTATAATATTAATTATAATATATTCATTAATGATGATTCACAATTTATAAAAAACCTCTTTATAAGAAAACCTCTCTATAAGAAAAAAAGTACTGAAAAAAAATAGTGTTGATCATCTATTGTTGATAAATTTCAAAGCGCGTATCTTCCCCTTAGAGGTACAGAGACAGCTATAACTAAGCTTATCAATGACATAGCTACTTCAATCGACTATAACTTCCCTATCTATTTAATACTTCTTGACCTTTCGAGTGCATTTGACACAGTTA
This sequence comes from Osedax fenrisi, assembly GCA_964019155.1. Classification (NCBI taxonomy): domain Eukaryota; kingdom Metazoa; phylum Annelida; class Polychaeta; order Sabellida; family Siboglinidae; genus Osedax; species Osedax fenrisi. The sequence goes on from OZ025244.1 coordinate 62,833,029, forward strand.
ACCATGATATTCTTAGTAGAAGACTCAACTCTATTGGAATTCATGGTCAAGTCCATAACTGGCTAATGTCATTTGTCTCGAATAGGTCATATTCTATAAGAATTAACAAATCGAACTCTACTCAATTTACTCAACTTCATGGTGTCCCTCAGGGGTCAGTTCTTGGCCCAATTCTATTCATTATATATATATTCTCCCCATTCAAGCTATTATCTCCAAATATCCTCTTATTCACTATCATATATATGCTGATGATCTCCAACTGTACACCTCATTCCCACCCCATACAGATTATACTCATATGGAGTCATATATCTTATCATGTCTAGCTGAGTTACGTTATTGGTTCTCTGTAAATTCTCTCTCTCTAAATATTACTAAAACAGATTCTATTATATTTTCTAAATATAATAAATGTTTCCAACTTACCTCTCCTGATCTCCTTTCAATTGCATCCTCCTCAATAATTACCACACTATGTATCTAGTAGATATTATCTGTTATATGTCGACACATATCCATGTATTCGTATATATATATATATATATCCACTGTACTACGACTATATATATACTTATATATATATATCTACATGTGTACAGATATACATATCGATATGTTACTATAACTTATATAGATACATATGTATATGCATGTATTTACATATACATATATATCTGCGTATGTACGCATATACGTATATAGATATTCCGTTTAGATATCACTATTATATAACGTGCATCCTAAATATAAGACACGAACATACGAATAGGCAAATAGGCATTCCGCAATGCAATCCGTAGACCGTGACACTGTGCATGACTCCCTATTGGCTGAGCGCTTCCCACGAAGCCCCGCCCACCAATAGTATATATAACGTATCGCTCGCTTTATACATTGTTGTTTCTAATAAACTTTGATACTGGACCCCTTGCCTATTGATACTATCCGCGAAAGCTGCGGGATACACACACATACCTAACCATATTACATTAACACAGGTATAACATAACATGGTGACAGCGGCGGGATACACACACATACCTAACAATATTACATTAACACAGGTATAACATAACATGGTGACAGCTACGAACTCGCTCCTCCCTTCTCCTTCATTCGACTGGCAGTCAGAGAGCATCACCGCAGAACTGACTGAGTTCAAACAGCACGCTGAACTAACCTTCGAAGGACCGCTTGAAGGCGCTACGGACGCATCGAAACTCGCCCACGTTCTCCTCTGGCTAGGACGCGACGGGCGACAAATCTACAACGCTTGGGAGTTAGACGCCAGCAAGAAAACTCTTATCGGCTTCTGGGTCTACCTCGCTGAGCACGTGTCCCCTAGCTCTAACTTCTGGTTATCGAGGATCAACCTATCTCGATTGAGGCAGCAACCAGAAGAATCGATAGATACCTACATGACGAAACTACGTCTGCAAGGCCAACGATGCGAATTCCGTGACGCTACCGAGATACAACAACGCCTCACGGAACAACTTGTCATAGGAGTTCGAGACTCCATCGTCCAGGACTGGATGCTCTCGCAAGACAAATCGATGACACTGGAAGCGGCCATTAACCACGTACGCATACATGAGGCCAAACTCGCCGATATTGCTTCCTTCCGGCAACCTCAACATCGCGCTACGGTAAACCTCGTTACTCGAAGGCACAACGCGCCACGACGTAACAACGCACCAACCCACGCACTTCCCCAGTCATCCACTCCCCGCTCATCTACTCCACATTCATCCACATCCCACCACGACCGTACGTCATGTCCGAACTGTACCACCACGCACGAACCCGGTCGTAAGTCCTGCCCGGCACGAAACTCTAAGTGCCGCAAATGCAACCGCGAAGGACACTGGGCCGCGAAATGTCGTTCGGAACAACATCCGAACCAGACCCGGCACCACCACGACGTAAACACGAACGAAGCCTTCGACAAGGTCGTATTCGATACGATAACGTCCCGCGACGAAGCGTACACCGATGTACGTTTCAACCATCCATCCCTTAACGCGTACCTCCGAGTTAAGGTCGACACGGGTGCACAAGGCAATTTATTGCCTCTACGCACATTCCATAAAATGTACCCCGACAAACGCAACCGACCGCATCTACAACCCAGCACTACACGGTTATCAGTCTACGACGGTAGCACTCTCACGCAATACGGAAAGCTCGAGCTTTCGATCAGCTCTGGAGCTCATACAACGGAAGCGACATTCTACGTTGTCGACACTCCCGGACCCGTTCTCCTGGGATTCCCTTCGAGCATTGCACTGAAGTTAGTTACAATGCACTGCTCTGTAAATCCGCAACTATGACTAGCATCCACCGCGGATCTAGTCAACGCATACCCAAAGTGTTTCGCACCCATCGGAAACTTTGAGGGTACATATCGAATCGTTGTCGACCCATGCGCACAACCGATTGTACACGCACCCCGCCGATGCCCTATCGCGCTCCGAGAAGAGGTCAAGGCCACTCTCGAGGATATGGTATCCCTAGGGGTAATAAAGCGTGTACACGAACCTACCGATTGGGTATCGAGCCTCGTATACAGTCGCAAGGCTAACGGCAAGATCCGGATATGCTTAGATCCGAAGGACCTTAATCTCGCGATTAAGCGACCACACTACGCGACGCGGACCCTCGATGAAGTGACCCACCACCTAGGCGGCGCTCGGGTATTCTCGAAACTCGACGCGCGTTCAGGGTACTGGTCAGTACATCTCGACCAGCCCTCTAGTCTATTAACCACATTTAATAGCCCCTTTGGTAGATACCGATTCCTACGCCTACCCTTCGGACTAAATCTCAGCCAAGACGTGTTCCAAGAACGTATGGACCGCATACTCGAGTACTGCCCCGGAACTATCGGAATCGCCGACGACGTAGGCGTCTTCGGGAAGGACGAGCAACAGCATGACGAGAACCTCCGTCATCTGATGAAGACCGCATCCCAACACGGCCTCGTCTTCAACGAAACTAAATGCTCGATAAAGACCGACAGCCTTACTTTCTTCGGTCTCCACTTCGACAAAGACGGCGTACATCCTGACCCCGAACGTGTGAAGTCGATCCAACAGATGACCTCACCAGACTCTCCACAGGCCCTGCGAGAATTCCTGGGTATCGCGACCTATATGGGACCATTTACGAAAGACCTGGCACACCATGCGACACCTCTACGTGAACTCCTCAAGAAAGATGTCGATTACCAGTGGTCCCCTACCTACGAGAAGATCTTCAATAACGTGAAAGATCGAATATGCGCACAGACTACTCTGTCATATTACGACCCAAAGAAGAAGACAACGGTTCAAGTAGATGCTTCAGGCCGTGGCCTCGGCGCCACCCTCCTACAAGACGACAAACCCATTGCCTTCGCATCAAAGACCCTCAGCCCTGCTGAGACACGCTACGCTAATATCGAAAGAGAGATGTTGGCCGTAGTCTTCGGATGCGAGAGGTTCCACAACTACGTCTTTGCGACCAGGTTCATTGTCCAGTCTGACCACAAGCCACTGGAGATGATCACCCGAAAGAACCTATTCGCCGCACCTACCCGCCTCCAAAGAATGCTGCTCCGAGTGCAGCCGTACGACTTCAAACTAATCTACAAACCTGGAAAAGAGATGCTGATAGCGGATGCGCTTTCCCGCCAGCCATTAGATGCCAGCGAACATATCGACCTTGACATCCAGATCAGCCCCGTGCAGTTCGCGACACAGAAGATCGAGAATTTGAAATTAGAAACCAGCCGAGACGAAACACTTCAAGCCCTGCTTCACGTAATCCACAACGGGTGGCCTTCAGTGTATCGAGACGCTCCGAAAGACCTCCGAGACTACTGGCCATTCAGAGACGAACTGACTACTCACGACGGTTTAATCTTGAAAGGCCCACAAGTCCTAGTACCTCCAAACTCCCGACGATCGATCCTCAGCACTCTACATACACCCCATGTGGGAATCGTCAAAACATGCGATCTAGCGAGATCACATGTCTACTGGCCCGGTATCTCTAAAGATATCACTGATATGATCCAATCATGCCTCAAGTGCCGGGAACACGCAAACCAGCAGTGTAAGGAACCCCTATTGCCATACGACACCCCGACCCGTCCATGGCAATACCTAAGTTCCGACTTATTCTATTATAACAATATCACGTACCTCCTTATATGCGATTATTATACTAAATTCCCATTCGTATACGCTATGCGCGCGCCCATAACCAGCGCAAACATTATAGATCGGCTAAAGACACTATTCGCGGAACATGGCATCCCTGACCGGTTACTTAGTGATAACGGAGGACACTATTCGTCACAAGCATTCCGAACGTTTGCATCCGAATGGGGATTTGACCACGTGACGAGCAGCCCCTATCACTCCCAAAGTAACGGACTGGCCGAACGAACCGTACAGAGTCTGAAGAACATCTTGAAGAAGTCCGAGAACTTCCAGATGTCGCTACTTCTACTACGATCTACACCAGTAATCGGATCGACACGAAGCCCCGCCGAACTGCTCTACGGTCGCAAGTTAGCAAACCCTTTGCCCTGTAACTACCCCATAGATCCGTCCCACGAGAACACATTGTCGTCTAATGTGTCAACCGCTCGACACTACGACAAGAACACGTTCCACCGCAACTTGCCCGACATAGAGCCACTCACGAACATCCACTACCGCGACCATGTATCGAACACATGGAAGCCAGCCGTAGTGACATCGCAACGCCAGGAGCCTCGGAGTTACGACATCCGCACGACTGATGGTACTACCTTCAGGAGGAATCGCCGAGATATCCGCCCTACTGCCCCGTCGACGCGCCGTCCGGAGGTAGTAGCAACACACCTAGATGCACCTGCGTATCACCGCGGGTCTCATGTCCCATCCTCTACCCCGTCGACACTCGGTCCGGACGTAGAGATGCCCCTCCGTGATGTATCACCACACACTCACCTCAGGGATGACCCTCTCCCCACTAGTCCGTTGACACCCGGTCCGGAACTAGATAACCACACCCTACCAACTATATCGCTGCGTCGATCCAATCGTATCACACGACCCCCCGCTCGTCTTATCGACTCGTAGCCATTTGATTTACAAAGGGGGATGTTATATGTCGACACATATCCATGTATTCGTATATATATATATATCCACTGTACTACGACTATATATATACTTATATATATATGTCTACATGTGTACAGATATACATATCGATATGTTACTATAACTTATATAGATACATATGTATATGCATGTATTTACATATACATATATATCTGCGTATGTACGCATATACGTATATAGATATTCCGTTTAGATATCACTATTATATAACGTGCATCCTAAATATAAGTCATAGTCAGGTTTTTTAATAGTAGGAGTAACATTAGCTAACTTCATACACGAAGGTACTGAGCCAGATATGATTGATTCTTCGATTATTTCCTTATAGTACATAACAATATAAGGTATCAGCTTATGTAAGAGGGTGACAGGAATGGGGTCAAGGGAACATGTTGATTTCACAGACAGGAGAAGCTTCTCAACCAGCGAAGTAGATGGAAGGTTCAGTAATGAAAGAGAATATGAAGGGATGGTTGGTACATATGATAAAGGGGAGGGAAGAGATGTAATAATGTCATTTACTTTAGCGGTAAAGAATATATCAAAGTTATTAATATTATCTAATATAGAAGTATCTGGAAGAATACGTCGATTAAGGCGTCCTAGTAGTGTATTGGATATTTTAAATATTTTCTTATAGTCTTTTCCTGCGTTAGTAAGTAGATCAGTATAATAATTTTCTTTCGTTGTTTTGAGTAAACTACGATATTGCTGTCTGCATAGTAAAAATATGTTAAAGTCGGTAGTAGATTTAGATATACGCCAGTATTTTTCGGCTTTTCGTAGTTTTCGTTTTTCAGTGACAAGATTATTATTAAACCATTTTGAGTTATCACGTACTATAATCGTCTTTTGTTTAATAGGTGCATGAACATCAAGAGTAGAGGAAAGAATATAGTCAAAATGGGATAAAGTTTTGTTGTTACCACAAATGTAAATATTATTAATAAAGTCTCCCATAAATTTTGAAATATCAATTTTAGCAATATTTCTAATTTTAATAGTTTTTGATAGGCGGGTTGGCTTAGGGACATGGATATTAAAAAGGACAATGTAGTGGTCAGTTATAAGGTTATGAGTTACAGTGTTGGAAATTATATCAGATGATTTATTTGATATAACAAGATCAAGAATATTGTTTGCTGTATGTGTAGGGGTAGTGACTTTTTGGGACAAATTGTGTGATTCAAGTATATCATAGACATGTCGAGAATTATGTGAAGTAGAGGTGATAGGAATATTAAAATCACCGGTTAGAATTGTTTTAGGAGTTAATGCGTAAAGTAGAGTATCAAGTTCTTCAATAAAATGAGGAATAGATTGATGCGGTGGTCGGTAGATGGTTATTATTGTAAGTGGAAGTGAGTTATTGGGATGAAATGTGCATGAAAAAGCCTCGGAATGTTCAAGAGAAAGGTCTTTATAGCTTATTAGCTTAATACACTTGTTATATAATACACCTAATTCTCCACCAAAGTGGGAACTAGGTCTTGGAAGGTGAACGAAGCTTAATGTATTTGTGTTTAATGTGGCAATTATGGGGGTATCATTAAGATTAAGCCATGTTTCTGTAATACACATAATATCTAAGTTAAGATCAGTAAATAATTCGATTATAAGATCAGCTTTATTTCTGATAGAGCAAACATTAAGTGGTGCAGCCTTAATATTGGATAAGTGTGGAATTTTATATGGTGCAGAGGACATATTTATATTGGAGATGGTAGGTAAGGGACAGGGTTGGTTTATGATGTGTAGTGAGGATGAATGAGATTGGTGAATGATACTGGTAGGAATGGTGAAGGTCGAGGATATTGATCTGATGTGGTTGTCATGGGTGGTTATATGTCATTGTGTGTGTTGGTCATTGACTAAGTCAATTTTATTTACATTATGTTTGGTCTGTATATATACTTCATAAGAAGTCTTCCATGTTTTGAAATCATATTCTGTAATATTTATGGGATTACAGGACTAATCTATTTTTGAGTTCTTAGTTTGACGTAGTTCAAATGTATTATTATAATTATTATAGGTGCACCTAGTGCCAGTTGGTGTTAAACTTTCTTTTATGGCATGATATATAACTCTACCTCTGAATATTTCATTGCCTGAGCGTTGTTCTCGTATATAAAGATGGGAGAATCGGGGGTCTTTTTTAATATAGTTCACATTGGAATGAAATGTGTATAGAGAGTTAGGTGAGTTGAAGTATATTACACATATTGAGTTTATAAATTTGTATAAGGTCAGAGAGTTTGTAGATATATTTAAATATGAAAGTATTTTATATACGAAGTTAATATTTCTTTCATCTTCATTCAGATGTTCAATAACAAGAGAATTAGATGGAGTAGTATTAATTACAGGTATAGTAGTATTATCTTTGTTTATGGGCATGTATGGGCTTTGTCGTACAGCTGAAGAGTATGATATATTTAAAGGATGAGTAGGTGGTGGAAAGTGTTGTTTTGGAGGGTTATAGGGTATTGTAGGGGTGAATGTAGGTGGTATTTTGTGTTTATATATCGTACTGGTATTATTTACTTGTTTACATATATTATTTAATATCTTATCTTGTTTATCAAGACGGATAAGGATATCCTTTGTAGAGGATTCGATATTGTTTATTTCACCTTTAAATGTATTTAAAGGTAGAGGGCAACTTGGTTGAATAGAATTACCAATGCATGTATTACATATAAATATGAAAGATGGTGACTCAAGTATTGATGTAACATGCTTGTTTACAGGGTTGCTAGATACCCATGCCTTAGGTGTACTACCATAAGGGTGAAGACACTCATAATGCACAATGATATTGCATATACATGTGACATATTTATCATGTTCATTAACTTTATTACAGTGAACACATAATTTGTTATCCATGGTTAGGTATTATATATTAATTGATGTGTGTTTATAAATCAGTGTATGCTAATATACATGTACTGAATGATACACACATAAAGTAATACTATATGCAGTGTAAGATAAACAAAATGTATGTGAGTGTATATGAATGTATATTAATGTGTATGAATGTATATGAATGTATGTGAATGTATATAATGTATATGAATGTATATATAATGTATATGAATAATGTAAGAATATAATAATAGTGCAATGAAGGTATGAATAGAGATTATGAATTGAAATAATAGAACAAATAAACATGTAAACAAAAATATAATGGAAATGTTATGCTCCAGTGATTTTGAGAAATTTTTAAATATGAATGATATAAAGTTGAAATAAACCAAAAAGTAGTGAATGAACAAAATAAATAATGAGTAAACAATGTGTGTTATATGTTTATAGGTGTGATGATTATATTATATTCGTGGATGACTTATCTGAATATCGGATTAGGCAGGCTAAATTAATTTGAATTTAAATTTATGTTTAGCAGAATAATGATAAACAGGAAGTGATAGTAGTAGTAGTAGTAGTAGTAGTAGTAGTAGTAGTAGTAGTAGTAGTAGTAGTAGTAGTAGTAGTAGTAGTAGTAGTAGTAGTAGTAGTAGTAGTAGTAGTAGTAGTAGTAGTAGTAGTAGTAGTAGTAGTAGTAGTAGTAGTAGTAGTAGTAGTAGTAGTAGTAGTAGTAGTAGTAGTAGTAGTAGTAGTAGTAGTAGTAGTAGTAGTAGTAGTAGTAGTAGTAGTAGTAGTAGTAGTAGTAGTAGTAGTAGTAGTAGTAGTAGTAGTAGTAGTAGTAGTAGTAGTAGTAGTAGTAGTAGTAGTAGTAGTAGTAGTAGTAGTAGTAGTAGTAGTAGTAGTAGTAGTAGTAGTAGTAGTAGTAGTAGTAGTAGTAGTAGTAGTAGTAGTAGTAGTAGTAGTAGTAGTAGTAGTAGTAGTAGTAGTAGTAGTAGTAGTAGTAGTAGTAGTAGTAGTAGTAGTAGTAGTAGTAGTAGTAGTAGTAGTAGTAGTAGTAGTAGTAGTAGTAGTAGTAGTAGTAGTAGTAGTAGTAGTAGTAGTAGTAGTAGTAGTAGTAGTAGTAGTAGTAGTAGTAGTAGTAGTAGTAGTAGTAGTAGTAGTAGTAGTAGTAGTAGTAGTAGTAGTAGTAGTAGTAGTAGTAGTAGTAGTAGTAGTAGTAGTAGTAGTAGTAGTAGTAGTAATAGTAGTAGTAGTAGTAGTAGTAGTAGTAGTAGTAGTAATAGTAGTAGTAGTAGTAGTAGTAGTAGTAGTAGTAGTAGTAGTAGTAGTAGTAGTAGTAGTAGTAGTAGTAGTAGTAGTAGTAGTAGTAGTAGTAGTAGTAGTAGTAGTAGTAGTAGTAGTAGTAGTAGTAGTAGTAGTAGTAGTAGTAGTAGTAGTAGTAGTAGTAGTAGTAGTAGTAGTAGTAGTAGTAGTAGTAGTAGTAGTAGTAGTAGTAGTAGTAGTAGTAGTAGTAGTAGTAGTAGTAGTAGTAGTAGTAGTAGTAGTAGTAGTAGTAGTAGTAGTAGTAGTAGTAGTAGTAGTAGTAGTAGTAGTAGTAGTAGTAGTAGTAGTAGTAGTAGTAGTAGTAGTAGTAGTAGTAGTAGTAGTAGTAGTAGTAGTAGTAGTAGTAGTAGTAGTAGTAGTAGTAGTAGTAGTAGTAGTAGTAGTAGTAGTAGTAGTAGTAGTAGTAGTAGTAGTAGTAGTAGTAGTAGTAGTAGTAGTAGTAGTAGTAGTAGTAGTTGTAGTAGTAGTAGTAGTAGTAGTAGTAGTAGTAGTAGTAGTAGTAGTAGTAGTAGTAGTAGTAGTAGTAGTAGTAGTAGTAGTAATAGTAGTAGTAGTAGTAGTAGTAGTAGTAGTAGTAGTAGTAGTAGTAGTAGTAGTAGTAGTAGTAGTAGTAGTAGTAGTAGTAGTAGTAGTAGTAGTAGTAGTAGTAGTAGTAGTAGTAGTAGTAGTAGTAGTAGTAGTAGTAGTAGTAGTAGTAGTAGTAGTAGTAGTAGTAGTAGTAGTAGTAGTAGTAGTAGTAGTAGTAGTAGTTGTAGTAGTAGTAGTAGTGGAGGGATATTATACATTTATTAAGTATAGCATACATATGTTATATGTGCTATAATAAATATATATATATATATATATATATATATATACATAATGTATGTAAATATAAGTGTTGTTGAATAGCTAAAGCATAATGTGATACTATATATTCTTACTAATATGTATACACACATGGACACATATGGCTATATGTATTGTGTTAGTGAGTGTCTACACATAAGTACATGTATAGTTATGTGTTAGGAATTCATATTATGTATTCACTTTCCTAGTAAAAAGATGTGCTTTATTCCGAAACTACTAAGAAACTTAGCATTGTATTTAGTGAATTCCCTTACTAAATTACTAGTCATTAAATATTGTCCTTTATTTGTAAGTTGTGTCTTACAATATATTTTACTAAATATAAATATTTCTAAATCATTTCCTGAAATTACAATAACATTATCAATACAAAATACAAAATTTTATTTTTATTCAATATTTTTAACAAAATAATATAGTAACAATTAAATTTATTGATAAATAACAGATATATTTCAATACAAATCATATAATATGTCTAAATTCAATGATATCAGGTAATAACAGTACTTTAAAATCTACCTATATACCTAATATTATATATACACTTTATAATATTATTTGTTTACGTAATTCATATAGTATCATATCACATTTTATATATGCATGTATGAATGTATATACGCATGTATGAAAGTATATACGCATGTATAACTATATATTAATGTATATATCAGTAAGCTATATAAGATATAAGGGTTCATATAATAGGTAATTATAGTAGATGGACAATTAGATAAGTCAGATATTATTATTTGACATATTGACCTTGCGTAACTTTATTCTGCTTTATAATTAACGAATAAATGAAATTTAATTTATTTATAATAACACTATAATACGGCTTTCACATTAATACAGTTTTTCCTTTTTAGTCCGTCGAATTGCCATATGTTAAATTTCATCCGCCTCATGGATGAACTTGAGATACAGTAAATATATATCCTCTCACATCAATACCGTCGATTTGACGTATATATTGTATCACTACCTACATTTTTCAGATATATTTATATTAGTATATATTATATCGTAAACTATATTTAAAAAACTTGCATTCATATGAAGTAAACATTAACATATTTTAAATAAATAATTTAGTGACACATATTATTACAAACATTATTGATATTCATCCGTCGATTAATTTGCATTCCGTCCAAAATAGGATCTATATTAAATTAATTTGATATCTATCATAATTTTCATCTGTCAAAATAGTGATCTGGTAGTTTTATTTATTTGGCAAATGAAAATCAAAGAAAGAAAATCGACAGATGAAAATTATAAAAACAGTATAGTTATGAGACCCTTGTAACATATATAATATTAATAGAAGTGTTATTAGAAGTGATGTTAAGACAATGTATGTTACTAATAGACGTTAAATAGTTATATATCAAATAATATTACATACAGTTCAGTTTATGAATTCTAATTAGTAACAAGGATAGAGAATATGTATAGCTATAAATAGAAAATAGTTGGCGTGTACTAAACGCATGTCTACTTAAGTAGAATAATTATTTATAATTATTTATCAAATATTTATAATATTTAACTATAATAATATATTATAATGATCCGCAACATACTTTTATTTTTTTAAATTAAATGATAATCAATATAATATACTATATAAAAATTGGACAATATAACAATATCACCATTATTTCCACCACTAACACAAACACTAACACTCCCATCACCATCACCAATATCACCATCACCATCATCATCATCATCGCTAATCAAATCCCATATCCAAACAGTGAAAGTGATGAGATGTCCAACATTGTAGTGAATAACACCCTTGCGCCCCCACCACCTAATAACATCACTAGTAATGCTGACCATACCCCTCCCCCTCCCCTCCTCCTCCCCCTCCCCCCGCTTCCATACTGCGTAAAGAAGACCATAATGAGCAGAATATTCTGTAGGTGAAGTTGGAGAATATCAAGAAAATATATAACGATGTTAGTGTATATATCACCACTTTTGTCACCGAATATGTTGCAACTATCACATCTGTCACTATTCACTGTTTTACTGTCAATACTACTACTACTATCAATCAATCAATCAATGCGTTTTATTTAAGAACTTCTTATGAAATAAAAGTCCTCAACAGTGTACAAATCAATAATAATAAAAATAAAGAATAATGATAATAATAATGATGATGATAACAACAATAATAATAAACAGTGACTAACAATTATTTCAAAACTCATATGAATTTTATAAACTAAATAAATATTTTTTCAAAAAAAAGTGAACGTTATATGACTTTTTCTTAACTTTAAAGGTAGGGAGTGCCAAATCTTTGGTGCGTGGTGTTGAAAGGCGTTCCTTAATGTACGATGTACATTGTACGTTCATATCGTGTATTATTTTATTCCAGAAGGAATAAACCAGTGGATGATCGAAGTACACGGGTCGTCAATATCTTTTTTTCAAACAATCTTGTAGATACAACGGTCCTGAAATAAGTATTTTATGGATAGTGCATACGAATCTAAATTTACATCTATTAGTAATATTTAAAATATTTAGTTCACGCTGGCGTAAAGTAACACTTGAATGATCGCTTAAGGTTTACGAAAAATCATTCTTACTGCCGAACGATCAATTCTATTAATTTGTTTTACAGCTTTTTTTTGTAAACCTAGATATAACGAGTTACAATAGTTTTGGCAGATATAACTAAAGATTTTGTAATCATAGACGTGAAATTTCTAGTAAGAAAGTTTCCGATTAAACGAATATTATAAAGGTGAACATTTGCATTTTTGCATACATTAAAAATGTGATCATTAACATTTAATTTTCTGTCAATAATGATGCCTAAATACTTAATTTTTTGTGATGATGAGATCCTAATATTATCAGTGAAAATATCAGGAAAATCATAATAATCATGAGGTAAATTAAGAAGTTCAGTCTATGTAGCATTAAGCATTAATTTATTTTTTAATAACCGAATATTTCTATTACGAATATTTCTATAATTTATTGGTCTACTTGGATTTGTTATAATTTTAATATTTATTATAAATGTAATTGCATATGCATATGCAATTCGGTGAACGTAAATGTGGTAACACGTAAAACATAAAAGTGGTCCGAGTTTACGGGTCCCCTTCATGAGCTGATTAACGATGCTCATTTATGTCTATGAAATTGAATACATTGCGCATATAATTCGACTATATGTCGCAATAATTTAATATTTTAATTCTATAACAAATAAATTAATTAAATTTAATACACAATGTTTACTTATTTTATTTGTATTATCATTGATATTGTTTACGCTGGTAACGTTGAATTAAAAATGTTTATTGTTTTCAATTTTATATTTATGTAAGTTCGCAATTTATAAACATATATTTTAATATTTATATACATATATATATGTATTATATACATATATATAATATAAAGTAAAGTAAGTTTATTTATTGAATATATATATATATATAATATATTTATATAAACTATTTAATTTATTCTTTACGGTTATTATTATTAGAATTTAAGAGTTACATTTTTATTATGGGGTTGTGTGATTTCTTTGGTTTGGTTTTATTTTGCTGTTTTTTCAAGTTGATTTATATCACCAAGTGAATTTATAAAATATCGTGTAACACAATTTGTGTTACTATAAAATATCTTATAATCATTATTATGATTATTTATAATGATTATAATAATGCGTATAATGCGCAGTAATGCATATATAAATACCTCCACCTTGAACTCTGACATTATTATAATAACAATCGGCGACCTGCTTTGAGATAAATCCATATATATATATATATATATATATATATATATATATAATATAAGTTTGAAATAGTACATATCTGATCTAATATCAGCTTAGACTAGACTTATTCTAAGAATACAATGAATTCACTTTATTGTAATGCACAACAGAACTACACTTACACCGGGGAGTATGTACTTAGGTCTACATACTCCCCCTATATATATATATATATATATATATATATATTAGCAGGCGACAGCATAGAAAAGATAATTATCTTCATCTGAAGCCTTTTAGAGGAAACAATAATATAATGAATTTAATAATTCACATGATATATATATATACAACTTTCTTCTAATAAATATTATTATTATTATTATTATTATATAGTTGTCGGTATTCCCATCTTTATAACATCACGTGCACTAGTTTCTTGAATCGAGACATTCGTAGGGTTCAAAGGTTGAAGGACGTACCGACTCGATATGGAGCTACGACCATCCTCGTATTCCTTGTACCGGCCTATTGTAGACCTGACTGTCTCTCATCGTTCCCGCTAGATGGCTCTGCTGGTGTTACGGGGGTTTAATATACTGGGTGCTGCTGGTAATGCTTCTGGTACTGTTGTGAGTGTTGTTACTGGACTTGTGGCTGGAACTGATACATCGGTTGTTGCTGGACTTGTGGCTGAAACTGATACATCGGTTGCTGGACTTGTGGCTGGAACTGATACATCGGTTGTTGTTGTTGTGCTTGGTTCCGATGTGTTGTTGTGCGAGTTGTTGCTGGACTTGTGGCTGGAACTGATACATCGGTTGTTGTTGTTGTTGTGCTTGGTTCCGATACATGTGTTGTTGTTGAGAGTGGAAAGTCTGTATGTATTAGTACAAGAGAATACGGAGTGACTGGGTCAGCAATACAATGGGGATAACAGACATGTGGTATACTGTGAAGGGCTGAATAGAATTATCCACGCTGACATCGCAATGATATATATATATATATATATAGTTTTAAAATGTATATATATATATCATTATCATATCATTTAATTTAATTTAATTTATTTTAAAGACTCTTTGTGCCAGAGTAATCAAGCGTCTAAAGTAAAAACGAAAAACAATATAACGGAACGTAAACGAAAATAATATAACTAATAATACGAATAATAGGAATACAGAAGGTACTCATTAATATTAATATAAATTGTAAATAAAATTAGAAATAGTGATACAAATAGTGATCAGGGAAATGTAATAGTAATTAGATATGTTTTTAATAGAGATTTAAATGAGTTGGTGAATTGAGTGGAGCGTAGATTGTGTGGTAGTTTATTCCATAGATAAGGGGAAGATATGTGCCATGCACGAATATTAGTGGTATGGAGATTACGTTTAGAAGATAGATGTAGGAGGTAATAAGTAGTGGAATGGAGAGAAATAGTATGCGTGGGAATAGATATTCAGGTCGGTTGCAACCGACATGCAACCTCATGAGGTGAAGATAGTTATGAGTTAGTAAAATAACTTTAAATATTACTCTACATTTTATTGGTAGCCAATGTAATCCCTTTAAATATGGAGAAATATGTATCATATATATATATCATCGTGGATAATTCTATTCAGCCCTTCGCAGTATACCGTGTGTCTGTTATCCCCATTGTGCTGATAACCCAGTCACTCCGTATTCTCTTGTACTAATACATGCAGGCTTTCCATTGTATATCTTACTTCATTTTCTAGCTCTACTGGTGCATTAACCCTTGATACAGCCTCATCAACCCTCTCTGTGCTTATATCTAGATACTCGTGCATCTCTTCCAAGGTATAAGTTGTATTCGTCATTTAATTGTAATAGTTTTATATATCTTAGTATTTGTGTATACACACACACATATATATATATATATTTATATATATATGTATATATATATATATATTTATAATAATTATAAGTTATATTACAAAAAAAAAGTATTTTATATATTTAACAAAATTGTTAATATATTATAGGATTATTTATTAAAATTAATATAAATATTAATATCTTTAATATTTATAATATGATATTTATATATAATATTTCTGTACAATAATCACAGGTAATATTATACCATATCATTTAATTTTGTTGAAAATAAGATACCATTGATAGCATAAAAATAACATAATAATTATAAGTTATATTTAAAAAAAAAATGTATATATATATATTGATATATAAACCATTATCCGCTCTGAGGTTACATCTACTTCTCGTTGAGCCATTTCCTTTTCAGTCACTGCTTCCTATGTAGTAGTGATGCATATAAGTAACCTGAAATAAACTATACCACTTTGATATTAATAAATATATATGAACGTACATTTAAATGCATTGCAAATGTAACATCATTGAATAATTTGTATAATATGTGATCAAAATAAATATATTTCACTATATATTAATATTTATATATATATATATATATATATATATATATATATATATATATATATATAAGTACATATATAAGTATATAGATTAGTGAAATTAATAATCATTTTAAATACAATTTTTACATTTAAATGATAATAAGATATGTTGTAATTAATTAAATAAACTAATATACTCTGAATATATCATTATTTATATTCAATATATATATATATGTATATATATATATATATATATATATATATATATATATATATATATATATACTAATATACATATATATATATATATATATATATATAACTAATTTCGTATTGTTATAAATTATATTATATTATTATTATTATACATTTATATTGTTCTCCAGATGAGCAGTTAACTATAAGAACATTAGTGTTTATATTATACCAATATCATAAAGTATATCTCATATGAACGTTGATGACCAAATATGAGGCTTCTAGAGGGCTATTTTTTTTAGATAAATCGGTTGTTGATTCACAAATTATGATATGTTATATATATAAATTGGTATTCTATAGAATACCAATTTATATATATAACATATCATAATTAATATAAATATTAATATTATTAATTATATTAATAATGGTTTTATGTTAAGAAATATTTCTGTGAAACTTATTAAAAAAATAACATTACAACTTTAATTAATTAAGTGATTAACTTTAATGAATTAAAATAATTAATATTGTAGGTAATATAGATAATTGCGTACCTCCAATTCTGCTTTAGTATTCTTTAAAGATAGTAGAAGTTTATTCTTCTCGATTACGTAGTCTAAGTTGAGGTCGTCGACAGTCGATTCATGTTCCAGACGAATTTGATCATTTGTGAATGAGATCTGTTATTTAAGGAGTAGGTTTTCGATTTAAAGTTCGATAGAATACTTGTAATTTTAAAAATATTTTAAATATCACTCATAACAACATTTTCAAATTATAATATTATATATTTAAAAAATATTTATATAGCTAAATATATATATATATATGTGTATGTTTGTATTTATATTTTTAATTATTGATAAACTATTTCAAGAAATTAAAAATAGAAATATATTGATACATATTAATTCTTTATAAGCTTATTCGTCACTTGGAATTATATAATAGTTAATTATATATATATATACAATATTTCAAGAATTATTTGTTATATATTGAATGCTACAATGCGATTTTGAGTTGAACCCGGGACATATTACTTAGGGTTTCTATAAGTTTATTTATACTTGAATAGAGTTGCCATAAGTTTATTTATACCTGAATAGATTTTCCATAATAAATTTATACTTTAATAGAGTTCAAGAATCTCCTTATTCTAAATTCATTTATAATTAATACTATATGATATTTTATAAATGAATGTATAGATAATAATGAAAAACTAGTTATATATATATATATAAATATATATATATATATATTGTGTATATACAGATGTATTTGTATATACACAATATATATGTATTACTTTCTATTGTATATCTTACTTCATTATCTAGCTTTACTTATGGATCAACCACTGAAACCGCCTCTTCAACCCTCTCTGCAGAGCACAGCACATGTGCTTATATCTAGATACTCGTGCATCTCTTCCAAGGTATAAGTCGTATTCGTCATTTAATTGAAATAGTTTTATATATATATTAGTATTAGTGTATACACACATATATATATATATAAATATATATATATATATATATATATATATATATATATATACATATCGATATATAATAATTATAATTTATATTTTAAAAAAAAAGTATTTTATATATTTAACAAAATTGTTAATATATTATAGGATTATTTATTAAAATTAATATAATTACTATTATTATCTTTAATATTTATAATATGATATTTATATATAATATTTCTGTACAATAATCACAGGTAATATTATACCATATAATGTAGTTTTGTTGAAAATAAGACACCATTGATAGCATAAAAATAACATTAATATGAAATATACGCTAAAGTTTTAGAACCTTCTTGATTGAGGTGAATGTACGTCTGCAGAATCCGATTTCTCCAGTGTAATATCCGATTGTTGTTGTATCTGTTGATGTGTTAATAGTATTGCAATACATATTCGTACTACCTAATATATCTAAACAAACTACACATTATACGCTATATATACATATTGATATATAATAATTAATAGTTATATTATAGTTAAGTATAACATATACAATTAAATCCTAATATAGTAAAGTATACTTTATAACAAAAATATAAAATATAATAATATTATATATATATATATATAACTTAATATAAATATATATATATATATATATATATATATATATATATATATATATATATATATATATATATATATATATATATTAATATATATATCTTTATTAGTATTATAAATAATTAACAACCTCGTCCTATAAAGACATCGTTTGATTTTACTTTTAATATGAATAGAAGTTTCCACTGTTTCGCCTTCAACATCTATTTTCACCTTAAAAGAGTATAGGTTTGGATGTAACAAGTGTTACGTGTTACTATATAGGACATACATAGATTCGAAATAAGTATAAACGTATTAAGTTATTATTTAATATATGGGAATAGTGTATGCAACTGGATATGCAACTATTTATTAAATAACATTATAAAATGAATAATAATCTTTAAAAGAATGTCACATACAAAAATAAAACATTAAATATACCTTTGTAACCATTATAACTTTAAATATAACTTATGAAGTTGAAAACATTCCTTCCAATAATGTGAATATGATGCTAATAATAAAACGCATACCTATATCACTCAATTACATATATATATATATATATATATATATATATATATATAATTGAATGTTATAGGAATGATATATTCAATTACATATATATATATATATATATATATATATATATATAATTGAATGATATAGGTATGCGTTTTATTATTAGTATATTCACATTATTGGAAGGAATGTTTTCAACTTCATAAGCTGAATATTATAATATTCAGGTTATTTAAGTATGAAACAACTGCAGCCTTGTATAGTTTATCTTTAGGAAATATCTAAACATCATATATGATTGTTAGTATGTATCATATATATTGCAGTTGTTTTATACTTAAATATATTATAATATATCTGCATAATAACATACCTCTCCATTGACTACAGATCGTAACAAGATTACTTCTTCATTAACATTATCCATCTCTTTTTGTAGGAGTCTCATTCTTTTGGCACATTTCTAATAATGTTTGATATATTAAAATATGATTTATGAATATATATATATATATATATATATATATATATATATATATATATATAGTAATTACATTTTATATAATATATTTATAAGAGATTATAGGTGATTTTTAATTTAACATCAATCAGAAACTATACCAACTATATACTATTTAAATATTTAACAAATATATAATATTGTTATAGGCGAATTCAATATATTATTTTACTTATTATTTATACATGCTTTTACATAATTGTTTAGATGAAAAGGTAAACTAATTATCATAAGTTTTACATGGTAAACGTTTTTTTATTTATTTTTAATTTAATTTAATATTTTAGATAATTAAATAATACATAGGACATATACTAATAATAATAAATAATTGCGAATATAATAAATAATAACCTAGTTGTTTAACTTTTAGATTACATTCCTCTACCGTAGTTGATGTAATCTCACGTACACTGAATAATGTGTATCATCATATGAATGTATAGTTTTCGTAACGTATTAGTTATGCATAGGTCGTCATTGGTCATATGCATTGGTCATTCCTAAGTCGTCATTGTATGTAATATTATAATATGATATTTATATATAGTATTTCTGTACAATAATCACAGGTAATATTATACCATATAGTGTAGTTTTGTTGAAAATAAGACACCATTGATAGCATAAAAATAACATTAATATGAAATATAAGGTAAAGTTTTAGAACCTTCTTGATTGAGGTAAATGTACGTCTTCAGAATCAGATTTCTCCAGCGTAATATATTCTCGTTTTATCTGTTGATGTGTTAATATTATTACAATACATATTCGTACTACCTAATATATCTAAACAAACTACACATTATACGCTATATACACATATCGATATATAATAATTATAAGTTATATTATATTTAAAAAAAATTTAATTGAAATAGTTTTATATATCTTAGTGTTAGTGTATACATATATATATATATATTAATTTTTCTGCTTATAGTCGTTATTTTCTTGTCATATAATAAATATGTGACTATTTGTATTCCTCTTAATATGTTTATTTATGTTATTCCTATATAATTTAATTTCCTAACATATTTTTGTATGTATATATATGATAAAAATAATTATATATTTAATTATATATTTATGATATTAGTGAACAGTTATTCTTCCTTATTGTTAAATGAATTATATAAAAATAATATATGTAAAATGAATATGAATTTATATAATTGATATTTTTAATCGGTGGATTATGATATCAAAGAATGCAGGGTAGGTAGGCCTACCACTATAAGTATTTCGTTCTGTCCATATCGCTATACAACAACATATATCTAATGATAATGATACTTGATTATTGTGTCTTACTTTCATGCATATTTAGAAACTGAATTTAGATTAAAATGATTAATTTTGAGGTTGAAATTCCTATAATTCTCGCTATAAAAATAGTGAGTAAAAATCCACTAAGATATACGATACCTTGATGTGGTTTAGTGGCTTCTATTAACATAGACCTAATCGTATACAGGTAAGTGATGGGGTTGTAGCCTATCATATGTGAATATCACATTCGATGTGTAAAGTCGGAAACATTATTATTATATTAGAAATGTTTAAATTATCATTTTAATTATTTACTTATTAATAAATAAAATATATATTTATACTACTACTAATACTACTACTACTACTACTACTACTACTACTACTACTACTAATAATAATAATAATAATAATAATAATAATACTACTACTACTACTATTACCGCTACTACTACTACTACTTCCTGTTTATCATTATTTTGCTAAACATCAATTTAATTTAAAATTAATTTATCTCGCGTAATCCAATATTCAGATAAGTTTCCCCTCACTTATACCCCTACAATCAGCATATATATAAACACATAACACACATTATCCAATTATTATTTATTTTTTTCATTCACAACTTTTTACATTAATTCAACATTATATCATTCATATTTTAAAAAGTTGTCAAAATCACTGAAGCATTACATTTGTTGTTTACATTTTTTTCTATTCTTATTATTTCATTTTATAATCTCTATATTCATAATACCATTGCATTACTATTACACTATACTTACACTATTTATATACATTAATATACATTATATACATTTACAACATTCATATATATATATATATATATATATATATATATATACACATATATATATATATATATGTATACAATATATTTATAGGTACTACATACATATACATACCATCGATACTTTATATCGATGATACATACACATACATATACAATTTTGTTCATCTTTCACTGAATATAATATAACTTTATACTTGTATTGTTCAATACATGCATATTGGTATACACTTATTAATGAACACATATTCATTAATGTATTAATTAATTAATATATAATACTTAATAATGGACAAGAAAGTATGTGTTCACTGTAATAAAGTAAATGAACATGATAAATATGTTACATGTATATGCAATACTAGCGTACATTATGAGTGTCTTCACCCTTATGGTAGTACACCAAATGCATGGATATCTAGCAACCCTGTAATCAAGCATGTTACACCAATACTCGAGTCACCATCTTTCATATTTAGATGTAAAACATGCATTAGTAGGTTTTCCTATTTCTATTCAAACCAGTTGCCCTCTACCCATAAATACTATTAAAAGTGAAATAAATAGCATTGAATCCTCTACAAAGGATATTATTATTCGTCTTGATAAACAAGACAGTATATTAAATAAAATATGTAAACTAGTTAATAATACTAGTATATACAAAGACACAATACAACCTAGATTCACTTCCGCAATGCCGTATAACCCTCCAAAACAACACTTTCAACCTCCCACTAATCCTCCAATTATATCATACTCTTCAGCAGTACGACAAAGCCCATATACGCCCATAACCAAAGTCAATAATATACCCATTAATACTACTCTATCTAATTCTCTCGTAAATGAACATTTTAATGAAGATGAAAGAAATATTAACTTCGTTCATAAAATACTTTCACATTTAAATATGTCCGCAAGCTCACCGACATCATATAACTTCATAAATTCAATCTGTATACTTTACTTTAACTCCCCTAACTCTTCATATACATTTATTTCTAACACATACTATATAACAAAAGATACCCGATTCTCCCATCTATACATCCGAGAGCAACGCTCTGGTAGTGAAATACTTAGAGATAGAGTGCTATAACATGCTATAAAAGAAAATTTAGCACCAGCTGGTACACGGTACACATTTAATAATTTGTATAGTATATTCGAACTACGTCACGCTAAACACTCTAAAATAGATATGTACAGCGATCCCACACTTATTACACAAACTGATTTCAATAAATGGAAAACTTCTTATGAAGCTTACATAAAGACCAAGTACACTACCAATACAATTGACTTAGTCAATGGTCAACCCAAACAATGACATATAATCACCCATGACAACCACCCCAGAACAAAATACCCTACCTACACTAATCCCATTAATACAGTAAAAACTCCACCACTTGTTAACTCTACATCCATCCCACACACACTTAACCATCAACGATGAATATTAGCAATCATACCTACCATATCAATACCTGAATATATTACGTGTACCTCAGCCACTCCAACTACAACCCATATTACTGCCATTACTATTAATACTACTCTTACCACTGTTACCACTAATACTGTTATCAATAAGACTAATGCCACCACCACTAATATACCTCACCTAAAAACCGCCACTCTTAATGTACACTCGATTAGAAACAAGGTCGATATTATCATTGAACTTTTCAAAGATCTATACCTTGACATTCTATGCATCACTGAAACGTAGCTATCTACCAATGACACACCCATCATTGCATCACTGAATAATGACATACACTATTTTGTGCACCTCCCTCGTGCTGGCACCCACTATGGCGGTGGGATCGGTATTCTCTATAACAATAATATTAAAATGACCAACAATAAAGATCTAGAACAATTACACTCTGAAGCATTTTCATGTACATTCCATCCCATCAACTCACACCCATTCACTTGTATTACAATATATAGGCCCCCACATCATTCCATTCCTAAATTTATTGTAGAACTGAATAATCTATTAAATACCACAAACATGCATACAACAATTCTAGGTGACTTCAATATACCTATATCCACTCATTCATATTACTCCAAACTACTTAACAATACTATAGAATCCCAAAACTGTTTTCAACATATCAACAAACCAACACACTCAACTGGAAACATCCTCGACTTAATAATTACTCACGACACGAACACCTACATCACAGACATTTCTGTTAACCGACTCATAACAGACCATCATATAGTCACTTTTTCAATACACTCTCCTAAACACAAACGACAACCTATAACCATACATTACAAACAAATAAAAAGCATAAATATCACTAACTTCATCGACGACCTCAACAAACTACTCAATATTTCCTCTGACCCCACTGACATCACAAATTTCGATATGCTCATTACAAAAACAATGGACAAACATGCACCCTTGATCATCAAAACAATCATTAAACGCAACAACACTAAATGGTTCAGCCCCAAACTTTCCACAACTAAACGCAAGCTGAGAGCTGCATAAAAAATATGGAGAAAATCCAAAAGTAATGATGACCTGCTTTTTAAACAGCAATCTACAATATATATAGACGTATAATCATAAGAGTTAAACATGACTATTATATTGACACGATTAAGGCTGCTGGGAATAATACTAAAAAAATCTTTGAGATATCCTAATCTTTACTTGGCCGTGATACAACTCGCATTCTCCCAGAAATTCCATTACAAGTAATGCCTATACACTTCGATACCAACTTCAATAATAAGATAACAAACATAATCAATTCGGCCCCATCCTCTTTAATATATACATTTACCCCCTATTGGAAATATTTGATAACTACCCTGATATTCACTTCCATACCTATGCGGACGACTTACAAATTTACTGCAACTTACCAAACCCACCAACAAACATAGCTATACTAAACAACTGCAGTTTCTGTTTGCAGAAGACATGTCTAGACATGTCTAGAAGATATTCGACTCTGGCTCTCAACCAACTCATTATCACTAAACACCCACAAAACACAAGCAATACTAATCAATACCACAAAAACGGTACCAATCGTCCCACTCATTCAGATAAATAACCATGACATAAAATACTCCCCCCACGCAAACAAATCTCGTAATCACAATTGACCAAAAACTGAATTTCGCCCAATATACAACAGACTTATTATCTAAATCCATTAACTGAACACTACACACAATCCGACTAATCATACTATCTATAACTACAGAACTATCAACATTACTAACAACCTTCCTCATACTTCCACGACTTGACAACTGTAACTCCATACTTCACAGACTCCCCAAAAACTCACTAATACCACTCAACCGATTACTGAATTTCACTGCACGAACTGTCTATAGAATCCCCAAATACTCCAGGACTCACATAAAAAACACAAACTCGACTGCAATATACTCTCTAACTACATATCAGGGGTCGCGCTAATGTGCAGTCAACGCAAAAATGGGAAGTCAATAATTTATTTGTGCAGTCAATTTTTCAATTTTGTGCAGTCAATTTGTTAATTTTGATCAACAAAATGTATATTATTCTAATTAAATTTTATAAATTATTCCGTTGAAAATTTCAAGTTGAAATCTGAGGCATTATGTAAGATGCATACTATGCGGGGGAGTTTGCAGATATTGTTACATTACTAAACACAAGAATATCACCAATAACAACAGATTGTGGTGTAATATATTGAAAAGAGACCAATATGAAGCATATAAGTTCTGAATATCATAAAATATGTATTATTGCTTATCAAACAAGGATTTAAGTGATCAAACAATTAGATAAAACAACACTAGCAAACTATATATCAAAGGCAAATCGTGATTTAGCTGATAAGATAGGATGGTTATTGATCATGGTGTATTATGAATCATAATTTATGATGCAAATAAATTGGTTTTACCTGAATATTCTTTCCCTGCTAGAGCAGTTGTGAACATTATGGCATCCAAATTTAAATATAATTCTGATGATAATATTATTACGAATACCGATTTACAATATCTGATGCCCCATATGCATAACGAATTACTATCCGTTATAATATATACATGTATACATATATATATATGGAAATATTACAAAAAAATCAAAAATACTACTGCAATATCTCTTCGGTCAGACGTTAGTGTAGACAGGACACATATTGATAAGATATATACACTTGCGAAATTAATAGATAAAGTTGGAAACGAATCGCTTATAATTTTATGTCTAGGAGAACCTTTGGAACATGGAGCTCGTGGGATATTTAACACAATCATTAAATCAATGGAAAATCTTCTTGAAAGTAACGTAATAAATTTAATAATGAAAGAGGTTTCATCGTTGGTGACATGTGGTACATCTGTAAATACAGGACATAATTATGGTTTATGGAAGATATTTCAAGATTATAGATTGGAGAAGTTCAGCGAGCCCGTAGCTCCTCTACTTACAATATGATGTTGTGCACACAATTGAAGTCTGGCATGAAAGGTAGCAAGCAATGAAATATCAGAAATTAAAAAAAATGCTGATGATATTAAGTGGTATTTCATCATATTTCGCTAAATCTGGAGTCAGATGCAGAGAGTTAAAAATATTGCAGATTACAATAACATTATTTGAAATACGATGAAGTGAATTCACTCATCAACTAGTTAAAAGCATATTAAAATCATGGAATTCATTACTAATGTATTTTAATTCAACGATATGCATTGAAGCCTGTGGATTTTCAACGTACCTTTGCAACGAACATAATCTGCATCTATTATGATTTATGGCCGATGTATACATAGTATACTAATTATATTATCTCGGTATCAAAAAAAAGATGCAATCCGATTCTACTATGATATGTGATATTCATCACCAACTTAATAATATTAAGGTTTGTCATATTTATATATTTAATATTGCAGAATACCATGCCTATATCCCATGCTATTCAGAGTAATATAATAATGTTTCATAATATTGTGTAACTTTAATAGATTATGCTGAATACATTATTAACAACCAATTTAATTGGCGGGTGGGTTACTAAGTTAATCCAAACAATTGAAAAAAACAATGGTAGGTTACCTACTCATTACTTTAAAGGTATTGAGTTGAAGAGAAAAAATAAGCGTGAAGTAAGACATAATTTATATGTATCTGAAATGAGAGATATATCTGCAATAAAAGTAGAACTTATAAAAACTTTAGTAAATAATCTTAAGAAGCGATTTACAATAGATGAAAATATATTTTCAAAACTTGAACATTTTATTCAATTAAAAGAAGAAGTAACATAAAGCAAGTACATACTTTGATAAGTGCTGATTTAAATTTAGAGATTTATCCTTACAATATAACGATTTATTATTGCATTCAGAAATTAATATATTCAGAAAATACAATCTTCGTGAACTTGTTATAAATCTATCAAGGTATATCTTACATATATGTATGAAATAGACATAAAATATACCTGATATAAATGTATTATTGTCTAGCATTGAAGAAATGTTTACATTGTGTTGTACATAGAGTAGCATTGTGTGCCAAACCACACAGCTGTGGCACTAGTGCCGATGTGGAAACAATTATATCTGCAAATAATTTGCTTAAGTCTATATATTGAAATAGAATGAAAATAGAAACTGACATTCATCAATTATCTATTCATTATAATATGTCGTATCTTGAAAATTGGAATCCAATACCTGAGGTATTAGATTGGTTAGTTATTTAATTAAAATATCATGAATAATATTTTAGCCATCATTATATGCAATTTCAGATTAACCTACAATGTTTAGGATAAATAAACGAAATCATAGAAAACACGATAGAGAACATGATAAAACACAATATTATTTTAAGGGAATTTGTCTGGTGCAGGAACAAATAAAGGAGAAGAAGAAAATGAAATTCCTTTTAAAACAATACAATTCTAAATATAACACACTAAATAATAAACATAACGTTTCTTTAAAATATATTTTGAAGTCATACGTTTATGCTGTACCTAATTATCGGTATGTCAGCTTACATGCATATTACCTACCTATGCATCTATAATAATTATATATATATATATATATATATATATATATATATATATAACTATTAAAACTATACAATATTAATTGATTATATATTATATATTTATGTGCAGTCAATATTATTCCTTAATGAGACCCCTGCTACATACCCATATATCAACTTATATCGTTAACTAAAATACTTGAGAAGGTATATACAAACATATATATACACACAATTAATCATCTACCTATCTGACAACAATATACTTGATCCTCAACAAAGCGTATTCAGAAAACTACACAGTACCGAAACGACTATACTCTCACTACTCGACGACCTACTGAAATCCCTTGAAAATGACTCCCAAACACAACTACTGATTTTCGATCTATATTCGGCATTCGACATCATTAACTTAGATTTACATATATGTACAGACTAAAATGGGACTTGAATATACTGTACTTCTATGGTTTTCCAATTACATCACTAACAGAACATAGAGTACTAAAATTAACAAATCAATATCACCCAATGGCAAAGTCATCTTTGGAGTACTTCGAGGATCGTCCCTATCCCCTATACTCTTCTGTATTTACATACTTCCCCTTAGTAAACTTATTACATATTTTCCTACCGTTAAATACAATATTTATGCAAACGACATTGAAATTCACGCAGATTGTCACCAATCATCTAATATTCACCTTCAAGCATGTCTCACTACTATTAATAACTGGCTCACCAATAACTATTTACTACTTAACCCCAATAAGACACTTTTCACCTCCAAATTCCCTTCCCACCACAATATTCCCACAAATATACTTACTTACTACTTACTTTAGTCGAGCTCTCGCTCGACCAGATCTTGACATTTTCTTCCATCCAGCACGATCCATCATCAATGAACGTATTTCGTCTTCTTCTTCGCAGTCACAGTCGTTCTTTAGAATATCTACAAATGTTTTGGGTTGTCGTCCTCTGTTTCTTTTACCGGTCTTTGGCGTCCATAATATTAGATTGTGCGCTATTTCGTCATTGTGTCTTATACAATGACCTGCTAGTCGCAGTCTTCTATCTTTAATGACATCAGTAATCTTTGGCAGTCCTCTATAGAGTTGAACGTTGGTTATCTTTTCTTTCCATGAAGTATCGGTCACCAATCTTAACAATCTGGTATAGCATCCGTCGATTTTCTTACGTAGACTAGCATCTATTGTCCAGCACTCGCTTCCATATAGTAATATTGGCTCGATTGTCGCTTTGAAGGTTCTTATTTTCAGATTTATGTTCATTTTGGATTTCCAGATTGAATTCATTTTGTGGATTGCTGACCACGAAATTGCTTTACGAATTTCGAAGTCCTTCTGTGAGCTCAACATCCACGCACCCAGGTATTTGAAATTGTTAACGACTTTTACTATTGCAGTGCAGTTTTCTAGTTCGATGTTGACTGGTGTGTTATAGTTAAAGGACATTATTTCAGTTTTCTTTGCATTTATATGGAGACCGATTTTAGCGACTTCTATTTCAATATTTGTTAGCATGAGTTGAGCTTGTTCGACTTCTTGGGATACTAGAGCTATGTCATCTGCGTAACTGAGATCCGTTAATATTGTAGCTGGATGACGTCTACTTTGTTTATTTGTGATTTCGAATCCGAATTCCTCTTCGTGTCCTCCAATGGCTTGTCGCATAGCGTAATCCAGTGTTATCACAAATAGAAATGGTGCCAGAGTATCACCTTGTAGGACACCTTTAGTTATTTCAAAGTTTTTAGTTTCTCCGTCGGGTGTTATTACTTTTGCGTGTGTATCTTTATAGGTTAGGGCGATCGTTTGTATTATTACTTCGGGTATACCATAGGCTTCCAGAATATGTAGCATTGTAACTCTGTTTATGCTGTCGAATGCTTTCTTGAAGTCAACGAAAATTATAATAGCCTTGAGATTGTGGCTTTTCACTCCTTCGATTAAACGTCTGAGTGCTAAAATATGCGACGTCGTGGATCTTCCAGTTCTAAATCCGTTCTGATTCGGACGTAGTATCGGATCTATATGAGGTTGAATTCGATTTAATATCATTTTGTTCGTCATTTTTGCAGCTATTGCAGAAAGAGCAATTCCTCTGTAGTTTCCTACGTCTTCGAGATTACCTGATTTTGGAAAAGGAACGATGTTACAATTTAGCCATTGGTTTGGAATTTCATGATGTATCAGCATTTTGTTTGAAAATTCAAGGATTATGTCGTCGAAGTTGCAGTATTTTAGGATTTCAGGAGCAATTCCGTCGGGTCCTGCTGCTTTACCATCCGTTAGTCGTTCTTTAACATTGCTGTATTCTTCAGGCGTGAAAGGTCCAGTTTTTATGTTAGGATTATTTCCACTGATGGTCTTGATTCCTGTGTTACTTGTTTCGTATTCTTCATTGTTGTTTCCCAGTAATTGCTTGAAATGTTCATACCATTTAGTTACGCGTTCTTCTTTGCTATTAGCTTTGATTTTACCCCTTTTTGAATTTTTCCGTCCAGTTATTTTATTGATCAGCTTCCAGCTTTCTGCGTGCTTACATTGCTCGTTTGATTGTTCAACAAGTTTGACGTTGCGTTCGAGAATTTCAGCTTCGATTTTATCGTATTCATCTTGTAGAGATTGTTTAGCTTGAGTTAATTTTTCATATGAGTCGATAGTGTTCAATGCGGAATATACGTTGTATGCTGTTTGCGCCGAATTTCTGAGTATCTGTATTTTATTATCTTGGGCGATTATTTTGTCGCGAGGTTTTCTTTTCTTTTGTATTAATAGTTTTGCTGTTTCTTCGTTTGCTTTTATAAAGTGATCGTAGGTAGCTGTTGTGGATGTTTCAGTGGATATTGCTTTTAGTTCGTTATATGTGTGTTTTACTTGTTTGCTGTATTCTTTGCATATCTTCGGATCTCTTAGCATTGACCAGTCATAGTTTATCCTTTTCTTCTGTTTTACATTAGATCTTAGGCTAAGACGTATGTTTACTGTTATAATTCGATGATCAGATCCAATACTGCTAAAGTTGCTATATGCTTCACAGTTCTTCACACTATTTTTCCACTTGTTTCGAATGAGTATATAATCTACCTGTGTTTTAATACCGTTAGTATCTGACATGAAGGTCCAGAGTTTCCCGATTCGTTTTTTGAAATGTGTGTTTGTTACTTTC
This sequence comes from Osedax fenrisi, assembly GCA_964019155.1. Taxonomy (NCBI): domain Eukaryota; kingdom Metazoa; phylum Annelida; class Polychaeta; order Sabellida; family Siboglinidae; genus Osedax; species Osedax fenrisi. Next base: position 62,864,142 of record OZ025244.1, read on the forward strand.
ATATTAGCTTCTTCGGCGTAGTCGATAAGAAGTTTACCATTTGTGTTTGTGATTCCGTGATATGTATATCTGTTGATGTGACTTTCGCTTAAGTGTGCGTTGAAATCACCTATTGTGAGTAAGACGTTATGAATCGGAATTGTTGACGTTGCTATTGCTAGTTGCTTGTAGTGTTCTTCAGCGTTTGGACTTCCTTCGCATGGTGAGTATTGCACGATTATCGTTGTTTTGGGATTACCATTGAAGTTGACTATTAGTATACGGTTATTCCACTTTATTATTTCTGCCAGTGCGTTTTCAGAATTGTTATCAATTAATATGCCAACTCCTCCTGAGGATGCATTGTTGCTGTTACGCCAGGCAGAGGTTGTTATGAGTGTTAATTTTTCGTATTTTTCGTATTTTATCTTTTCTTCGTGGCAAATTTTATGATCGACGATTCCAAGTATATTTATGTTATTCTTTCTTGTTAGTTCTGCTAGTTCATTTCTTTTATTTTGTAGACGTATTGTTCTTACGTTCATAACTGCTATTTTTAGTTTCTGCATGCAGTTAAGCAGTCTGACTCTTAGGTTTTTGTTCTCGGAGTTATCCCTTCCTTCTATAATAGAAGGATTTAAAGATAGTTCTTCATATTGTCGTTCGGTGTTGAGCGGCACATCGACTTCGGAGTTTGATTTGATGGCAGGGGCTTTAACCCTGGTGCTGTGTGGTTGTAATGTCATGATTTGGTTTTCTTTGCTTTTACAGAGCAGTGGTCGCTACTCCTACTGATGTTTGATTTCCATTTAGTCTGACTTCTCGTCCAGTATTGGAGTCGTAGAAGTACGCAAGAGTCTCTACCACGTCAAGGCGGAAACCATTAGAGACCAAATATACTTAGGTCATACCCTAATCCCTCCTCCTTATGTAGTATACTACATCAACATATCTTGGCATACATATCAATAACAAATTAACTTTTGATAAACATATATCAACATTAAAAGCTTCCACATTTCACTATGTATTCAATATAACCAAAATACGTCCCTACATAACATCATCCACCACACTAACTATTACCCAAACTTTAATTCTATCTCGATTACACTACTGCATACATATACTACTTTCTTTTAATAATACATACTTTACAACCATCGACCGCTTAACTAACAGATCACTTAGACTAATCTACCGACTAAAAAAAACTGACCTACATTACAAGTATAACCAAGGACATGGTATAACTGAGCTAAGAACATGTTCTTGTGCACAACTGATCTGGCCATCCGCAAAAAAATAGTCAACTTAAATTAATATCCATTATTCATTCCTCCCTACTGACTAAACAACCTCACTGCACTACGCCACCTACGATCATCTAACTAAACGGTCATGACTGAACTATCCTATCTCTGGAAAAAACTTCGGAAGCGTCGCTATAGCGATTTTTATTAATAAAAACAAACAGAGTATACTCTGTTTCCGCCAGCCACCTTTGGAATCAACTCCCTCCATCTCTCAAAACCATTAATAACAACAACATTCAAATATAAACTAAAGAGGTATACCTCCTTGTCCATGATATTTGAATTTGAAATATATTCGTTTTCGACACGTTATACACTTGTCTGTACGTATCATTATATTTATTTATTGTTTTTTATATACTATTGTCATACTATAATAATTTTATAATTGAATTAGTGTTTAAATAAAATCATCATCATCTTCATCATCATATAAATCAACATTTTCTTACTTATTCAATGTATTACCTTCTACACGAATCCTCTTAATATAATTATCACACTACCAAATTACATGCATTGAATAAATATATTTATCTCTTATCCAATGGATAATATCAGGACCTCCTATAACCTCGGTTTATAGGTTATAGGAGGTATTGATAACATCCTTGTTACAACTTACTATATAATCTATAGTGTAATAAATCGTTGTATGAACAGTGTTCATTGAACACCTCTAATATATATATGTGTGTGTGTGTGTGTGTGTGTGTGTGTGTATATAATACCTATGAACATTACGGTATACACTTACACTATCATTTATATCGATATTAAATATTTAATTAGATACTATTATATTATTCACATTTTAAAACTATTTTTAACACCTCCAGCTTAGTTAGTCATTACGCATAATTGAATTTACTTTATAGAATCAATGATTTATTCGAATTAATAACAACGACATCATTTTTAATATTCGATATCGGTACTGCCATCTAGCATAAAACGAGCATAAAATAAAAAGAAATGTTATCTAGTTAATTTTAATTTAATATATTATCCTAGGATATAGTGTAGTATTTAGACAATGATGAACATGATTAATATGTGAATTATTAATATATATATATTTATACCATATTATATTATATTATAAATCAATATGTCTTTTGGAAATCCACGTTTCAAGGTTTCAATTTTATATAATTACATAAGACTTATGATAAGTTTAACTTAAAGTTGATGATAACTAACTTAAAGTTAGTTATTAAATTGTTATAGTTAAAATTGAACTATTAATTATTATTATAATAATTATAATAATAATTGAATTATCAGAATTATTAATTCTGATAATGTATAATTATAAATAATGTAATATTAATATAATTATAATATATTGAATTTTAAATAAATAAATGATGATCTATATCATATAGTATATGGCGTCTCTCTGTAATGGTATTGTATAACTTATTTATAATTATTATCAGAAATATAATCTATTTAAAATATATTCTATTTAATTCATAAATAATTTCTGATATTATGATAATCATCATAATGAATCATTATTAATGATTCATATACTAGTGGTTGTATATTTAATATAATATTAACCTAAACGTAAGCGAATTCGAGGAGTTCATAATCATCATGATCATCTGATGATCATTAAGTTAATGATTCATTAACTCCTAGAATTATCTTATATTTAGATTTATGTGAAAACACTGGTTGATGTGTTTTTTAAATTTTATAATAACATGTTTTTGCATAACTATATTAAATGATTTATCATAAATAATGTTTAGTTAGTGTTTAATGTTTAAAACATAAATGTTATGTTAATTTTGATATAACTATAATTATAAGTTATAATTATAAGTTATAATTATTATAACTATAAATATTATTATAATAATTATAGAATAATACTATATACTATATTATATAGTATATATTTACTATAAATTATAGTCTATAATTATTATAATAATATTATTAATAGTATATATAATATATATAACAAAATATCCCAAAGTATCTAGCTGATATAATTAATAGTTACCCGACACTCATCATAGTCACAATATAGTCTACAGTACTGAGTACACATACACTATATAGTATATACCCTATCATAGTATGAATCATACTATCATAGTATGAATCATACTATCATAGTATGAATCATACTATCATAGTAGTAATCATACTATGTATTTATAAATTCTATAGATTATGATAAAATATCACCATCATTAATGATAATTTATAGAATTTATTATAATTTCACAAGTACCGTATTAATAAAACGGTGCCGGTGATTTTTTATAAATACTATAAACTATACGGCATATTATATTCTACATATTAATATTGGTTGAGTGACCCCATCCCCCTCTATTTCTGCGTCCAATAAAGTACCCTAGTTATAATGGTACTATTACCACTAATTGTATTAGGCTAATATATATAGGTATACTATATATAATATATGTATATATATACCTATTATATCAAAACAAAAATTGTAACGCAAGCCTAACTCCCAAATAAATAGAAAATATAGATATGGTGAAATATATTTATAATTATGAAACCAGCCGTATATAGTTGTATTTAGTGACACCCCACTTATTAATTCACACGTGTATGGTTGTATTTAATGACACCCCGCTAACATGCATTTTACATACGTGGTATATCCTTTTAATGTTACTGTTAATATATATATATATATATATATATCTCATATAAGTAATAATAATATATAAATATGTTACTATGAATTATTTAAAGAAAATTTACCCCATTTAATTTATTTCACCGTGCACTCAGATATTATACTACTATCTAGTAATTATTTTGTAACAAAATTGAATATATTATTTTTTATTTATTTTGAAACCCTAATGTTGTCGGTAATATGTTATTATTTTATAATTACATTTTCGAATCTTAATAAATAAAATATAATAAATTCTTACAAAATTATTTATTTCGTATCGAACATTTGTAACACTATTGAACTTTTGGCACATACACGTAGTCGCACACTACTTATAATCACACTACGCTATAGTCTAGGTGATTAATAATAATAGAAAGGTTTATTGACTCAGAAACGATGGACGTTTATGTGCGTCGAGTTGAAATAATAAAACAAATAAATAGTTACACGAATAATAATAAATTTAAAAAGAAGACATTATAACGATAACATATATGTACGTAGTCGATATTTAAAAGTTAAATTAAGGAATTAGGGTGTGTTTACACGGTAAAAAGTGTGCCCGAAAAACGGCACACTCTTGGCATACTTTAGGGCATACTTTAATTGGACACACTTTTGTGTTTACACGGTATATAAAAAAGGGCATACTTTATTTGGATACTTCATCTACCCATATGTTTTAAGAATAAAATGTAAGAGTGTATCGGCACCGCCCTCCATGAATCGCGTAACGTTCACTCCTCTCCAATAAGGTGATTCTCTGCGGGGAGTACGGCGCCGGCAAATCTTCGATATTCCGCCGCTTCCTCGACGATACGTTCACCGAGGAATCCGGGCCGAGGTCGACCGTTGGCCTTGACAACTCCACGAAACGATTCGAAACAGTAGCCGGCCAAGTTGACGTTTGTAACTCAGTTTGTGGCTTGCATTTATATGTACATATATACGTATATATATATATATATATATATATATATATATATGTATGTATATTTGTATATATACATGTATATATTTATATATGTATATAATATATGTATATACAGTATATATATATATATACAGTATATATATATATATATTTATATAACACGAATGTTGACTACAAATGTAGGTATACATATCCGTAACTTGTGCTATAAGTGTGAGAGACACAGAAAATAGAATATAATAAACATCTTGAGCTATGGATGTATACATTTTTGTTATTGACCTTTGTGATCATATATATATATATATATATATCTTATAATACTGGTATCAGGTGATATTATTGATTTATAGTTAATTCTACTATCACAACTAAAATTAGATTTAGACCTACGCTTTTTTCGTGTATAAATTAATATAAATCAAATATAAAAGGTTAATATATATTTTGCACAGATATTATTTCTGTACAAAATCTCAACGTTATATCGTGTGATAGTGCGTGTGTGAATGATGCCCCCGTATCACCACCAGGTGGAGTTATGGGACACCTGCGGCATCGAGAGATTCGCTACCATGTCGTCTAGCTACTTCCAATCCACTAAAGCGGTTATTCTATGCTATAGGTAAAGCACCTCTTTTCTACGCCTAGTCTAGACAGTTTGTAGTGTTTAGGTGTGATTTGTTTATCATAATAATAATAATAATATAATTTATTGAATATAGAAAATAGATATTCAAAATGACATAAAACCGGAGACAAAACTAATAATAAAAAATAAATAAATGTATTAACATTATTGATTTACATAAATACCGTAGGTTTAGTATGGAAAGTTGGACAGCTGGTCAGGTTGAAATATTACCGTTATATCCTCGCTTGACTGTCAATGGACAGAATCCATATCACTATATGTACACATGATCACATTTCCCGTTACTACAATTAAACCCTTAATAAATCTATTCAATTTCGTACGTCAGAAATTACATTGTGATTGAAAAATAATTTAAATCCATCGCAAACTTTATCATTTATATTAAATGATACGTAATACACAAAGTATCCGTATATAATGAATTAACCTAACTTAACGTAACTTAAATGCTAGTAGATTATTTAACTACGTCGCAGTTAAAGTTATATAGAATACTGACCGTCTCACCGATCATAACAGCATCATTGACAAGCAGTCGTTTTACGCCCTCGCCGAACACTTCTTTCGCTCTCAAGTCGAGACCACTAATTCACCGGCCCTGGTGTTCATATGCGGAACTAAACTAGATCTGCTCTGCGACGACACCGAAGATTCAGTGACGGACGACAACATCAAAGATTTTAAAAATCAGTGCGATCAGGTTTACCTTATTGTCTTTGATAATTACTCACATATTATTGGAATAAAGTTTGGCTAATGTTGACAATATGATAATTTATGTTGATAATATATTTCTCTATGTTGACAATTAAATATCCTTATATTGAAAATTTGTAAATTTCACAATATAGAATTTAATATATCAATTTGAATATTTTATATTATAATTTTATTAAAAACATATTATATACATTAATTTACGTTTAAACTAGTTAATTTCCGTTATTCCTTAATTATTATAATTTATATTACCAATTTAGAAATAATATTAGGTTTATGTCGTACTAAGAATATTAGTAGAAAAATGCACGTATTAATTACTAGGCATTCATTAATATTTCTATACGACAGGTGTCTTCGTAATATACATATCATTATATATTTATGTATACACATACCGATATCATTATATATAGTGTAAACATATCATTATAAGTGCTTCACAATATATAAATATATATATTACTCTTTCGATAATTCCATAGTTTAACTTCATCATAGATGCGGTCACCTTTATTCTGTATACATACGCCTCGTATATTGATAATAACAGCCGGCATTATGCTATAGAAGCGCGATCATCAGCACCCTAGCACACGGGCCCTAGTGTAGTTTGGTATGCAAATCTAATTAGGCTAATGAATCTGTCTCTCCGTCCGTCCGATAATCTAGTGGCTCACCCCGTGGTGGTGTCGTGCGGTGTGATTTCCTGCGCTATATTAATTAACGCTTCCTAGGCCCTGCGCGCGCCATATTAATAATGTAGCGTATGATTTATTGTCTGGCCATTTACTAATTATTTATTAGCGATCAACTATCGGCAATTAGCATTGTTTTCGCTCGTATACGCGCGTATATATATATATATATATAGGAGCTTCTGCAATTAAACTATTCATTTTCTATGATACATATATCAACCCAGTAAACGAAAACTATATATATCAAAAGAAAATTTCATTCTATAGATATAACTTTGTGATTCAGTTGGAATTATACCTTTTTACTATAAAATAAGCGTGTTACGTATCGGTTACCTATTACATTTGATCTAAACTTGCACTTGCGCTAGCTCTCTATATACTATATAAATAGCACTCGAACTTGCACTTTATAAAACATTTATATGTACTCGCACATTTATGACATCGGTGATGACTCAACACTCGCACTTTACGATCAAATAGTACTGTAAGGTGGCCGCACAGCCCAGCACCCACATAGTTTATAGAATGTTACTCTCTTTATAATCAAGTTATATTCATTTATTATGGTAAAATAATTAATAACAAATAATATAACAATAATAATAAATAATACTATCTATCCTAACAGATTATTATTTAACACATTATAATTATATAATATACATGTTTATTATAATTATTTAAATAAAAAAATATTTAACTATGCAATGTTTTGTATATAATTATGGTAATCGATATGATCGTAGATAATTGAATACAATTCTACGTAGGAATGAATATATTCATAACGTATAATATATTTCCATACGAAAATAAACCGACTTTAATTGTGTGTCAACCACACTATCGTTGGAGGTATTACACTATACACACTAGTGTATTATACGTAGCCATATTTCATATAGAGGAGACCTCCCTGTTAGCTGATACATATGACGAGTAATTTAATACTGCCAGTTTCAGTTAATCCGTTGTGTCATCGATGAATTCTCTGTAGTACATACATACTATAAGGCTGCATGTGGGTGTGTGAGTGTATGTGTGTGTATGTGTGTGCGTGTATGTGTGTGGGTGTGCATGTAAGTGTGTGGGTATGCTTTACCATATTGATTTATTTAATCGCTACCTTTGGATTAAATTATAACAATCACGTATTGCCAGAAAGGCATACGAATAATATATATATTTGTATGTAATATAATACATAGCATGTTTCAGTAATATGTAATATCAATAAAGATTAGCAGAGTCCTGAAAATGCATTTACATTATGTGCAATATTTGATTGTGTAATAATTTTATTTTATTTATTTATTTATCAATACGCATACGAATATAGTGAATATAAATATATAAATATTTTTTTTAATTTCACATATATATTTATATTTAATAGTTATATATGTTATACATATATATATATATATATATATATATATATATATATATATATATATATAAATATATTTGAATATTAAGAATGATATTGAAATTATTAAGAATATAAATCATTATTAACTTTAAAAAAATACATGACTACTTCATCTATGAATATATTATAATATACAAACTATATATATTATATCATATATATTTAAATAAGGTTTATTATACTATAAAGATATAATAGTATTAATATTATGGATATATTTCAAATTATTTCCATTTTTACTAAATTGTTTACTTATAATTATTTTTCATATTATTATTATCTTATATATCATCTTATTATCTTAATTTATGTATTCTTACTTTTCACTATTCCATTTATTCGAACAATTATATCTTAATTGTCTATTATTTTGTTGATTTATTCGAGAATAGCATAACTATTATAATATCTGTCTAATAAAACATCATTATCATCATCAACATTATCACATATATATATGGGTATATAGTTATATAGTTGATAATTTACCTATGTATATATGAAAATAGAATATACATAATAATGTTTTAGATGACTTATTTTAATTTTGATTCGCAATGTATCGCATTCACAAAGAATATATAATTTAATTATAGTTTTGACAGACTCTCCACTGCAAATATTACTCCATTCTAAATCACATCTACGGCTAGCCTACAGTAGCTTTTGTTTACTAACTGACCTAAGTCTATTAGTAAACAAACTTATACTATATAAAACACCAACACTCACAATAGGTCAAATACACACACACACACACACACACACACACATATATATATATGATCCCATGTCAGCTCAGTTCAGCCAATCGGCGAGCGGTAGTTTTCATTAGTCGTTGCCGTACTTAATTGCATTATAAGATCTCTTTAATATCCCTGCCATTTCTTTACTATTCTCTATATCCGTGTATATTATTTACGTAGATAAACACTATTGATATTGTATAGAATATATACTGAAGGGGCATATGAATATTTACTAATGATATATATATATATATTAATTATAATGATATATAATATAAAATAATAATAATAAATTGAGTGAGTTTAAATTATCAAATGATATAAACTGAATAGATATCACAACAAAATATTTACTTTTCACTTTACAATCAATATATTTGCGACACTTACAATATAATAATAATCTATGCAATATTTACAATATATGTTTATTAGTTACACGCATGTATAATAATATATATACTATTAAATAGAGGTATACATTCAGTATGGATGATAGGGCACACGACATAGTAGAAGTAGAATCATGTGGAGCGTTACTAATGTAATTGAGGCGCAACGAAGGAAGGCGACCATTAATATATTATCATTTATGCAACCGTACTAAAAGTTATCATGTTTTATACATATCTATATTTATATATGTGTGTCAGCTGTTTATTATATATAAAATACATAGTGATACATAATGATTAATGTATATATTATATAATAGTATATAGTATATATATATATTTAAATATATATATATTTAAATATATATATATATATATATATATATATATATATATATATATATATATATATATATATATATATATATATATATATATATATAAATATATAATTTATATACATAGTTTTCTTTCATATATATTTAGGTGTTGCATATATAAGTTGATATCGATGGAACTATATATATCGACTAATATAATTCATCGATTATATGTATTTGTAAACGTAGTTGAAATAAAATAATTCATAAATTAGTTATCTATTTCACTCGCATTATTTACTCTGGCTTGTTTAACTACACACTTGAATTGTATTTACCAGTTTATCCAGACTATACTATAATTCAGTGTACCCTTCTTATATATATTATTAACAATAATTATTTTATCAATTATATATTTTATTATTATAATTCTAAATTAGTATTTAAAAAGAATATAAATAAATGTTTTAAATAAACATAATGTATATATTTAGATTAACCAATACATATATTACATAACATACATAAATTATTTAAAATGATATATATCAATGTATATCACATGTTATTTAAAATTAGAATTTTTAAATTAATAATTAAACAATATATAGTATATATTATATTCATTTAAATTGAAATTTCACTTAAAACACAGGCATTATAGTAGTCTCTAGAAGTTCATGTTATATGTATAATTGTGGCATATCATATAGTAATCGCATTCTTTTCTAACTAAATATCCCCATTTATATATTCGATTCTATGATATCTATGATGAATTATTATAATATTAATCTATATTGAAAAAAGTCTTATCTTATCGACTTCATTCTATAAGTAACCTACCAAATGACAGACCCTGACTGAGGCATACCAAGTATCTTCATTAGCAGACCACGGGGCATCCGTACATAGAATGTTTGAGGACATAGCACGCCACCTGGTGGTTTCTAATCAAATGAATAGATCCACGCATCTATCCGAAAGAGCATTTCACATATCCAAACAACAACAAGAGTCGAGATGTTGTAACTGACTGTGACGTAACATCCTATTCTGTTAGTGATGAGTCACTTTATCGAGGGTGATGATTCATGAGATGATTTAAAGTTGTCATTCGTTTAATGTTTATATTTGATTATATATGAGATTATTTATTTTAAAGATTACTCTTCATATGGTATATTAGAGTGGGTGTCAAACCGATATAGGCGACCATTATCCAAGTACATTTATGGTTAACTAAATTATCAGTATTTTTTAATTCATAACCTTTATTTCATTTTACTGATTTTCAATTGATATTAATTTAGTTTAAATAAATATTTATAAAATAAAATTATTTCAATTTGGTAAACAACAAATGTATGGTCGGCTATATTTTAATTGCCTGTTGGTGTGACGCCCACTTTCAAATAATACTATATAAATATAAAGCCATTGTTTCATGTAAATAATGAAGTTTATTAATATAAGAACAAAAATACAATACATTATTGCTTTAAATTTTCGTTTTAATTACTTTTATATACATTGTTTCACTATTTTACTGCATAATCTATATATATATATATATATATATATATATATACAATTATAACATTGAATTGTTATCAACATATTACCATACGAATTATTACATAATCATTTGTATAGCCAAACGTAAATCGTAATTTCTAATACATTACGATATAAACCTGAATTTTATTTTAGTGAAGTATATTTTTATTTTAACGATTATTATTATTATTATTGTTCAATCAACATGTGTGATATAAAATTATATATATATATATGAATATATACGAAAGTATTACGTTATTTATTTGAGTACTACAATGATGGTATTATATACATTCTAATGAATAAAACACCCATTGAGATTATTATTTATTGTTTTCTTAATAATCAAAGTTAAATAGACATTTATAAAATATATAAAAAAGATGTGTGGATAGGAATTATTATTATTGTAGTTGGTAGGTGAACACAATTTAGCTTTTGTCTGTTATGAATGGATGAGCAATGCTCTCAGCGATTGTGCATCTCATTCTAGGGTCTGTGTTCAACATCTTTTCCAGTAGATCTTTGAATTGTGTAACCTAGAGTAATGGGATTAAGGTAGGGTAAGGTTAGTTTAAAAGGGAGTTAGAGTAGGAGAACATTATGTTAAGTTAGATTAGAAGAGGTTTAGAGTAAGATGAGGGTAGTTTATAAAACATAGAGTAGGAGGTTGTTAGAGTAGGTTAACATAGTCTACAAGTACCTTCTTTAGCTGTTCCTCTGGAAGTCTTTGATTATTTATAAGTTCTGCCAACAGATCTTTATTGGACGTTATTATTGATATTATGTTGATTTTCTCCTACATGGGAATATAGGTGAATTAGATAACTTCATAATATATTACTAAATATTAACTACTATATATTGTAAACATTAATACTAAATATTTAGATATAATATTTGAGCCTTTTGTTTAATAAACATATTGATATCTGTACAAATTTTATTTTTTGAATTCATTTTTCATATGAATAATTTCAAATTTATTTATAGTTTGTCAAATACATATAATATTCTGGTATTAATTTGGTGAATTTTTAAAAATTAATAAATACGAAAGAATGTAGAGATTAATTACAAGATGTTTAGGATATATAAATTCATCAAATATTAATTATAAATCTTACAAAACTATATTTTAAATTATAATCACTTGAACTTAGGAAATCTAGATTTTAAAATATTTTAATTAAAAATAATATAGATATACTCGTATTTGATAATTTATAATAAATATATAATATTTTCAATGTAAAATATTGACTACAAAAATGAAGATATAATCTATGCATCGTGTAAATTTGAACAATAAATATAAAATATTATATGATAAATAATAATTATATTAACTTACAAGTTAATTATTATATATATATATATATAATAAAAGAGTTAATTGATAAATAAAATAAATATATCTAATATTATTTACTTATATATATAAAAAGAGTAAAAACATATTAATAAAAATGAAAGTTATAATGGTGGACGTAGCAATAGCACTCATTTATATTTAATATTATTTGTATACATGTATGGAGGTGTATAAACAATTGATTATATTTAAGTTGGATTTTTAAATTATATTAATTGTTAAAATATAATTTAGAAGTTTTAAAGCTATATTTACTAATTATTATTTTATTTGATATGTATGGTACAAAATAAATATAATTTAATGCTTATATAATAATTTTTAAAACTTATTTACTAGTTAATATTAATGAATTATTTATACATATTTTTAGATACAATTTTTACCTAAACAAATATTTTAATTAATATTTTATCCGATACATTTTAAATAGACACAAAAACGACTTTAAACTCTATAATCAATGATCTCAATACCCTATAAAATAGTACAGTGACAGTATAAAACCTTCTTCGTTATTTTATCGACTTCTTTGTACAGGAAAGAGAAGTTACTGTCAAAATGTTCGTTCTTGAATGAACCTTTTCGTATGATTCTATTCGATAATTTACCTGTTATACGATGATTATGTATAAATGATGAAACACAATTCTATAGGGTGATAATGGCACTATGACCAGCCTACATACCTTTCAGATCCATTATCATCTTTAGCATTTCGTTGTTAGACTTGCCGGGAAACAGTATCTTGCCCATGTAGAGTTCAGCTATAGTTACTGCTGCTGACCACAGATCTATACCGTGGTCGTATTCCATACCGATTACTGTGGGTGATGGAAGCGGTGAGGTGAAGGCAACGTCGGGTGATTTGTTTACATGGTTATTATTATTATATATATCATTATTTAATTGCTATTATATTATGAATATTTGATTTTGATTGTTTATTTAAACTTAACATTAGTATTGTTCTGTGTTGGGTAAAATATAATAATAAAATAAATAAATAGAATAATAAAGTAGTTGAAAATATTATATAATTGAAAATTTTTTCAAACATTTATATTGTTATCAAATAAATATATTAGTTATTGTGAAGATCTTATATTAATAGATGATACACAGTAGTATTATTATTGTTGTTGCACACTAACTAATCTCAGGAGCCCTGTAGAACCTGCTCACCAGGTAGGGGGTGATGTCATTGTTGTTTATGTTTGAGGCAGATCCAAAATCACACAGTTTTAATGATAACTTTGATTCGTTAACCTGGTGAAATTGTATGTTGTTATTGTTGATGTTATTTTTGTTATTGATTGATGTTTGTGTTAGTATATAGTCAACACATATATAATATAGTATAAAGTTAAAATGTTTGATAATGATAACAAGTAAATAGAGATATGAACAAATAATATGTAATTAAAAAATAAATAATTTTGTTATTGCATTGTTATTAGTATTCATTATACTTTTGTATAGAATATGGTTGTATGTAGTAATATAATCTGTGACTGACTTGCAGTCATATTGAATTATATAAATTATTTTACTTGTACATGGTTTAATATAATAATTATTTACATAGAGTAAAGTATTTAGATTTATTTATCAGGTATTATTTATCAAATATTTACATATATTAATATATAATAATTATTATCATGTACACATACAAGTATGACTAACCAAGATATTATCAGGTTTGATATCTGCATGTAGAATGGAACATTTCCTAAGTAGTTTCAGAGCCAGCAGCAGTTGATGAGTGTATGAACGAACAGCTTTTATGTGCAGGCCCACGTCTTTACCATACTTCTTTAGCACTTGTCTCAGATTCATGCTGTTAATGTAGGCATTATAATACTGCTACAGCTACAACCCTACTACTACTACTACTAATGCACCTCGTTCTACTGCTGTTATTAAGGGCTAGGGTCATAACCTTTGTGGCATTTACATGTAAAATATAGGACCAAGTGTCTGTGAATTTTTGTTTATTATTTCGACAATATTCATAAATACAAAATGTATTAGCTTACTAAATTGAAAGATGAATAATGTTTAACACATTGAAAAGTGAACTCAGAATTGTTGTCATGTTATATTAAAGTTGATTCTTGCTTGTGTTATAACATATAATCACATTTATAAAGTTCCTTCATAAGTTTGTATTTTCTTTATAATAAAACTAATATTACTATGTATTATATAAAATATGTACATAATATAATATAATTAAATAACAATATTATATCTACTAATACTAAAATATATATATATATATAAATTATAATATAAATGATTAAATAATGGATAAAATGTAATATATTAAATAGATAATAATGTCAGTATTGTTTATAACAATATTATCTCAAGGCTGATGATGTAAATGATGTATTTGATGTATTTATAGTTACTCTTGTGACATACATCATTTTAAAGATAATTCATTACTTTTAATATTTTAATCATAATCCATTTTTGTTAACAAATTAAATCTAAAGTAACTCTTCCTTTAATAGTACTACTTCCGGCTCTACATCTATCCCACCACTATAACTACCACTTTTACATGCACTAACTTATACCCCATCACTACTACTACTACTACTACTACTAACTGTAGGGGTTCAAACACTAGACACAGATGTCTCTTGTGGTAGAAACTAGTGAACAATCGAAGACAGTGATAGCGATCATCTGGGTCAGCATCATTCAGCTTCCTCAAACATTCCAGTTCTTTAATACCTGTCTTATGCCTGACAGCGGGGGGGTAGTAAGTAGTAAGTTATTGTTCTGGTTATGATGATTATGATGGTTGTAGTAACAGATGTACTGTTGGTATTGGTCGTAGTGGTGGTGGTGGTAGTTGTAGTAGTGATTGTGGTGGTGGTGGCAAAAGTAGTGGTGGGGAGGTAATGATAGTAGTATGGTGGCAATATTGGTAGTGGCATAACTAGTGATATATTGGTAGTAGTGACAGTAGTGGTGATAGTGGTGATATTGACTGTAGTAGTGATATTGTATGGCTCTTACATCATCTCATTGTTACGGATAATCTTCACAGCAGCATCCTTGTCATTCCTAGCTTGATCTTTAACCTTTATCACTGAACTGAATACACCTTGACCTAGGAAACCGTGTACAGCGTATCTCTTGTTGAGAACCTCTCCTATTCTTAGTTCTGTGTGACGGAGGTAGTGTTAACGGTACCGGTGGGGGTGATGGGGGTGGTGGGGGTATTAAGCTCTATCGCTATACAAACTGTAATATCCTTCTGCATCGTCCCAATTGTCGGTCAGGTTAGGATTATCTGTAGTGTTTGCCATGCTGGGTATGTTTATACCACTGGGACTCTGTAGGATAGTGGTAGTGATAGTTATGGAAATAGTGATGGTGATGTTGATGGTGATGTTGTGGTGATAGTGGTTATGTTAGTAGTGTAGATAGTGATAAGTGATATTGTAGTGGTGATGCTAATGGTATTGGTAATGATGGTGATAGCGAAACTGGTAGTATTATTGATAGTGGTAGTAATATTGATAGTGGTAGTAGAGATATTGATAGTGGTAGTAGTGATATTGATAGTGATAGTAGACTACTACTACTAGTAGTAGTGATAGTGATAGTGATAGTGATGTTGACTAACATTGTGAGCCTGAGTGAAACGCTTCATGTCATCAGAGAACATATCGAAACCTTTAGCTGGTGTATCTTTAGCATTAGCATCAGTTGACTGCTTACTTTCAGGGGATGAACTCACTTTTCTCATGTTAGATGTGCTGTCTCTCTTAGATCTGAGGGGTTGTGTGTGGGAGGGGCTCTATTAGTATGCAGGGGTTGTGTGTGGGAGGGGTTCTGTTAGTATACAGTAGTGTTGTGTGTGGGAGGGGTTCTGTTAGTATGCAGTGGTTGTGTGTGGGAGGGGATCTATTAGTATGCAGGGGTTGTGTGTGGGAGGGGCTCTATTAGTTGCAGTGGTTGTGTGTGGGACAGGTTCTATTAGTTGCAGTGGTTGTGTGTGGGAGGGGTTCTGTTAGTATGCAGTGGTTGTGTGTGGGAGGGGTTCTATTAGTTGCAGTGGTTGTGTGTGGGAGGGGTTCTGTTAGTATGCAGTGGTTGTGTGTGGGAGGGGTTCTGTTAGTATGCAGGGGTTGTGTGTGGGAGGGGCTCTATTAGTATGCAGGGGTTGTGTGTGGGAGGGGCTCTATTAGTTGCAGTGGTTGTGTGTGGGACAGATTCTATTAGTTGCAGTGGTTGTGTGTGGGAGGGGTTCTGTTGGTATGCAGTGGTTGTGTGTGGGAGGGGTTCTGTTAGTATGCAGTGGTTGTGTGTGGGAGGGGTTCTGTTAGTATGCAGGGGTTGTGTGTGGGAGGGGCTCTATTAGTATGCAGGGGTTGTGTGTGGGAGGGGCTCTATTAGTATGCAGGGGTTGTGTGTGGGAGGGGCTCTATTAGTTGCAGTGGTTGTGTGTGGGACAGGTTCTATTAGTTGCAGTGGTTGTGTGTGGGAGGGGTTCTGTTAGTATGCAGTGGTTGTGTGTGGGAGGGGTTCTGTTAGTATGCAGGGGTTGTGTGTGGGAGGGGTTCTGTTAGTATGCAGTGGTTGTGTGTGGGAGGGGTTCTGTTAGTATGCAGGGGTTGTGTGTGGGAGGGGTTCTGTTAGTATGCAGTGGTTGTGTGTGGGAGGGGTTCTGTTAGTATGCAGGGGTTGTGTGTGGGAGGGGCTCTATTAGTATGCAGGGGTTGTGTGTGGGAGGGGTTCTGTTAGTATGCAGGGGTTGTGTGTGGGAGGGGCTCTATTAGTATGCAGGGGTTGTGTGTGGGAGGGGTTCTGTTAGTATACAGTAGTGTTGTGTGTGGGAGGGGTTCTGTTAGTATGCAGTGGTTGTGTGTGGGAGGGGATCTATTAGTATGCAGGGGTTGTGTGTGGGAGGGGTTGTGTTAGTATGCAGGGGTTGTGTGTGGGAGGGGTTCTATTAGTATGCAGGGGTTGTGTGTGGGAGGGGTTCTATTAGTATGCAGGGGTTGTGTGTGGGAGGGGTTCTGTTAGTATGCAGGGGTTGTGTGTGGGAGGGGTTCTGTTAGTATGCAGTAGTGTTGTGTTCATCGAATGATAATGTTTTACCAATTGTGTATTTTAATACAAATTTATCTATTTTTAAATTGAAATTTAAACATAAATTTAATATTTATTAATGTGCTTATTAATTATACATGTAAAAGATGAGGGATTTATAATTCTTACGTTTATATTTTAAACCTGTAAATTTATCTAATTCATAATATTCATCTATTTAATATACCATATTTAAAAAATCTATTATGGTCTAAAAGTTATCTAGCATCAAAAATTGCAATAGTAGTAACAATACATATATTCTATATACATTTTGGAAATAGAATATAATAATTATGCTACTGTGAAAATAAAAATTTCATTATTACTGAGAAGAAATAAGAATTTTCAATTAATAAGATTGTGAATAAAATTGTAAACAGGGAATACTTATATAAATCCATGTACAATAATATAAATAACTTAATATCCATTGACATATTGGATTGGCATATTACATTGTAGACTTATTACTGCTTTCATAATAATAATTTACATATGTTTTAATTTCAATGATATGTTAACAATAATATATATTAAATATATTTCATATATGACATAAATATCTCATTATTAAATAATAAATTTCTATTTTTAAATTAAAGAAATGTAATGGATAGAAGAAACGACAATATAAATCTTGTTTAAATATAACACTATGTAATCTGATGTTCCGTTAGATATTCTACACTTGATAGTCACATGAACATCCGATCAGGACTTACAAATATATTATATAGAATGAAATCCATTTACTATTGCGTATTAATTATTATTATTTTTGTTGAATATGTGTTTGATTTAAATATAATACTAGTGTACTAATATTATATTAGTTGATACTATTGTATTTATAATTCATTTTTTAATAATTGAATAAGTCATGTTCTCTCCATAATAATATAATAGGTGATTTGATGTATATCTTATACCTGTATAACTAATATTATATAATATAAATATATATATTAACGAATATTGAAATCTAATATTGAATTATAAATTTCATATTTAAATGAATTATAACGTCACACATATACAATTACTGCTATATTAGGAAAATGGTTAGTATTTCTACCTATCATCCAAGATATATTGGTACAAATGACAATGAAGGTAACATTTGAATTTTAAAATAAAATAGTTATACAATAATTTCCGAAATTAAAAATGTCAATTATTAATTAATTAAAAAAAATCATTGATATAGTTCTTAGAATCCGTGTTATAAATTATAATACACCCGCTATATTTGGTAAAAACCACATTCTGTGCAGGCTTGGGTCCAGCGATGTTATTTAGAAAATACTAAAATATAATTTACGTAATGAACTGACATTATACAGAATTGACAAATATGTTATGATATTAAAATATAGATAAACAATATCTCATTCAATGTTTTGTACCATTCAATGAGCTGTACCATGTGATATACATCAGACTAACGCACCTGTATTTCAATCTCATGTTATAACATGATGGATACATGGCTAACACCTGAGATGTAAGCTATTATTACACTAAATATCTCATATGATAAAATCACTGATTCACCGTCTATTTTGTTTATAGTCTATAATTATCTTATCTGTTTATCGTACATTAATCATAGATATCTTTATTTGCGAGCTAATACTATAAACATTACACAGTATACGCTAGAGGTATCGTTATTAACCTAGATCTTCTGTTGACGGTCTTTTTATCATCGGTATCGCAGCTCGCCGAAGAGCCAGTGTAGGAACCGGAGAACGAGGATGAGGAGGAGGAGGAGGAGGTGCCAGAAGATGAGGAAGAGGAGCTGGACGAGGAGGATGACGAGGAGGAAGAGCCAGAGCCAGAGGACGATGAGGAGGAATTGGATGATGAGTCATCGCCGGATGTTGACGTGTAGGAGCTTTCTCTCGACCTATCGGAGTGCTGCGAGTACGTCCTCGAACGACGGGACATGGACGAGGACGGAGATGTTAAACGTGGAGTGACTTCGTGCGTGGATGACCTAGATATGGGGGAATCATAACTAGGTTAAGGTACGCTCAAATAATGACATGTAGGTATATATATATATATATATATATATAAGTGCCTGTATATCCGTATGTGAATATAGGTAAGTGTATGTGTGCCTATATATGTACATGTTGGTATGTTATAGTGAGATATGAAGCGTATGGGGGGAGAACTATACATCTGGGGTTGTAATATGACACGTAGGGGTTATAATATAGGTGTCGACCTAGAATAACCTTAACGCTGAATATGTTACATTAGGTAGGTGGTAGTAATGGGCGAGATCAGATTGAGGCGGTCTTATATCTATAAAGCGGTTAAGTAAACATTGTAGTGTTCGTTAATCATCGTATCTGAAGATCGCAATTCTACGTACCTGAACTTTGAACTGTGACCGGAATTGTGTCCTTCAAAGGGCATTTTCCGATCGATTAAAGTGGTTTAACTTTAGCTATTCTAGGCGATATAGGCGCGGAGACTAACTTTTTAGGAGTAGCCTTATCGGTGGCAACGGGGGGAGTTCCTGGAGAATCTGCTACATTATCGTCTACGGGTTTCAAACGCTGGTAGGGCGGAGGGGTTATGGGGTTGATTAGAAGGGTGATTACGTAACGAGATGATACTCACGTTTATCAATGCAAGACGAGCCTTACGCCTCTTCTCAATCAACATATCCTCATCTTCATCTTGTACCGATACGTCGCTTAAACTATACAGTTAGTGATGGATACGGTTATTACTGATATACTAATGGATATTAGAAGCATAGGTGATATATTGAATT
Organism: Osedax fenrisi; assembly: GCA_964019155.1. Taxonomy (NCBI): domain Eukaryota; kingdom Metazoa; phylum Annelida; class Polychaeta; order Sabellida; family Siboglinidae; genus Osedax; species Osedax fenrisi. Next base: position 62,884,897 of record OZ025244.1, read on the forward strand.
ATCCACTATGAAATCATGCATCTCTCAATTATTCATAAGTATAGGTGTATTAATTATAGTTATATATTAGAGCCAATGTTCTAAATCTACCATTTTTATGATATTTACAGAGTAATAGTGATGCTAAAGGGTTAAGGGTTAAGCGATAAGGTGGTTATCTAACCTTTCTTCCGATGTATCTATACTGACGATGAGACCTTCGGATAGGGAACCTTTGAATTTATCTACTGGAATCTGAGGTGCTTCATGTCTACGTCTGGGTGATCGAGAACTTCGGCCATTGTATCGTGGTCTGATGTGTAACAGATATACATATAATGGATGAATTTACAGGTGTATAGGAGATATAAATAATGTGTGTATTCGCATGTGATATGGGTAAAAATAATTGATTTCTTCACGTGTATTAGAGATATAAATAATTAATATATTTATATATAATACAGTATTTAATAGGGTTATATGAGTTAATGAGGTATATACATTTCTGTAATATTCTAAATAATATAAATATAAATAATATGATTCTACATATTTATATATTAATATAATGTAGAGGTATTATAATGTTGACAATGTCAACTTGACATACTATAAAATAACAAAGATAGTAACAAACCTACGTCTATCGAAAGAGTCTATATTTTGAGGTCTCCTATAAGAGCCGACTCTTCTGTTATCCCTATCATCGTTGCGCGTTAGATCCATGACCCGTCTGTCTCCCGAATCATTACCGGTGTTTCTCGGCCTATCGGGTCTCGTGTATGTCTCCCTCGACCGCTCTACCCTTCGATCCGGAGGGGTTCTACGGCGTGGTTCTCTGCTGCGCGACCTTACCCTCAAGGTTCTGTCCCTAGACCTGTCCCGGGATCTATTCCTCGTCTCCGTTCTTCTCTGCGACGACGAATGTTGATCCCTCGATCTATCTGTCTCTCCTCTTGTGGTATCTTTATCCCTTCCCCTAGTCGTATTATCATCGGCTCTGTTTCTCCTTCGTCTCTCGGTACTGTCTGTGTGTCTTCGATCGTCCGTACGTCTCTCTCTACTGGATCTATCCGTGCGCGTTTTGCTCCTCTCTTCGCTTCTGTCCCGTTGACGATGTGAATGGCGACGTTTCCGCTCCTTCTCTTGATGTCGGTCGCGTCTATTGCTGCCGTTGTTATCGTGGCCGTTACGATCTTCACTGGCGTCACGTTGTCTGTGCGAGTCTTTCTTTCGGCGTGATTTCGAACTGTCTTCGTGGCTCTTCTCTCGTCTCTTCTTCGGTTTCGGATCGCCTTCGAGTTTACTCTTTCGCTTCTTCTTGCGGTCTTCGGCGACGCCCGATTCCTTGTCGTGATCTTTGCTCGACGCTTTCTTATTCGACGATTCTTTGCCGCTCTTTTTGTGCTTATTGGACGTGTGTACGGTCTCGCCTGACTGTCAATCAAGAATCACATGAAATATATAATAATTATAATAATATTTATTGGAAACTAATTGTTTTTTTCTATTAGTTTTCTAGTTTGTAATAGTAATACGATTTGTCCTCCTAAAAGGCTTAAAAATATCATATTATATTTTTTGTTTTTGTCGACCGTATATTATGTTAATGTTGCCATACGGAATAACTTTATTCACACTTCAGTACAGATATAACTAACTATAGGTATCATGCTTAAGTAAATCAGCCCGTAGAAGGTGTGATGTGATAACTTATATCGGTAGCACATAACATGTATATAATGATAAATCACTACCATATTTAAATGACGAATATATCATGAAAATATATTATTTTTATAACATTGTAGATCAAATGTTAAAATATTATAAATTTATAATTATTATTACATTATTAATTAGAATTACCTACAGATGTAGTTATCTAAATCTAAACAGGTAATTATTTATAAAGTTCTCAGTAAGTCATAGTTTATCATCACATATACAATTATAAATTCAGAAAATTGTAAAATATGTTTGATATATTGATGATCGTAGTCTGTATAATAATAAATCAGTAAACTCGTATAAGAAGATTATAGTCAGTCAATAGAATGGGAGTTAATAGGTGCATTCGAATAATTGTATATCATCTACATATAACTGTCTATCTTTATGTATGATTAATATCTTAATATCTTAAATAAAATATTCTAACAACACTTAAATACAACATTAAAATGGAGAGTTAAGAGAAATTAAGGAGAGAGTTACTCCCAGGTAATGGAGAATTAAGTATTCTTTAAATAGGATTTAATCTACTAATTAACTGTACCAGAAAACTAAATAGCGAATAGGGGATATAGGTATAATATAATATTCAAACATTTCTAATGATATATTGTTGTAACGAATAAAAAAAACCTTATCAGATGTCTCTAGATTATCATTTTTTAAACGAGCTTCAATTTCTGCTCTGACTCCTTCTAGATCTTGCAGCGATGTATTCTCAAAGTTATCTCTGTGCTTGTGTTTTTTACTTTTTTTATGCGATTTGTCTTTTTTATGTTTCTTCTTTTTATGTTTTGTCTTTTTATCTTCGTTGTCATCGAGGATAATTACACTCGAACAATCTGAAAGGTACCTATAAATATAAATGTATTAAATAAATACGTATAAAATATCATATCATATAGTAATACGTAATGAATGGGATATATCGAAAATGGCCAAGTATTTACAGATGAGCAAGAAATCTATATATTATTGAAATTTCTAACCAAAACGTAAACACTCAATTTATATTCTATAGAATAATTATATATAATATAACTTAGTTAATATAAGTATTAGTACACAGGGTACTTGTATTTCAATATACATTAATATATTTCAATATGATACATTTATATACATATAATAATATACATAGTATATCCTTTTTTATTAATTAATATTGATAGTGTATTTATATTAAAATTTCAATAGCATTTAATTTCAATAGCCATCTGTTTTTTAATATTTTCTATCTGGTTTTTCAAGAATACATGACCTTTTCATAATTTCATGCCCTCATCTGTAAGTATAAACTTAACTCGGCCGTTTTCAATGTTCCTCAATGTAATAATTGACTATGATTATAGAATATAATAAAAGTATAAAGTAAAGTAATTTCCAATAAATAAAGGATGTATTATATTTAATATAATTTATATTATAATCATAAAATACTATAATTATTTATATTATAAAGTAAGATATTTGATATATTATGATATGAGATAGTATACTATATATTAATGCTTGATGTTACATCTAATGTAAATAATATTTATATTTATATGTATTCTATTTAATATAAATATAAACGCACTCCTTAGGAGTAGGAGTCTCCTACTTTTTGCGGCAAAATAAATGATTATATACATTTTGTACATAATATGAAAGTTGTAAACAAAAAGATATGTGTAAATAAAAAATAAATCATTAAAATGTATATTTATAATTTATATTATAAGCTCATAGGCATAATAGGTTATGCATATAATTATTCTTTTTATATGACCTGTTTTTTTTTGTTAATGAATTATTTAAATTATTTATAAAAATCATATACTAATTCAATTATAAACATTTAATTAAGTCATATTGAGAATATAACTTTATATGTATAGTATATTCTAACGCGTTATCATGTTTTGTGTCGTTAATGACTATACAGTCATCTGAACCGTGAATTTTAATAATTTCTTCAGAATCGGCCATTTTAAATTACAATATCCCTAGCGTGTATACATTGAATACATTTATAAACAATACATTTAAATATATTTTTCTTATTTATAATATAAATAAGTATATATTTCTAAAACGCAATGGCAAATCTAAGTATAAGATTCCTTAAAATATGTCCAATAATAAATAGAAGATCGTATTCAATATTACCACCAGAATGGTTAGGAGGATACATAGGTAAACGCATACTTGAACCTATTGAAAATTTAAAATCTTTTGAAGAAAGAATGAAAGGTGAGTGATAATTAACCAATTAAAATATAATTTGACCGCTATATAATTATAATATCTATCTATAAAAAAACATTTTATTTTGAATTATTATTTCAACCCATAGATTTTCAAATCTTAGAAAACTAGAATTTATTTCCTAAAAATAATTGTTGGTGAAAATTTTCTGAATAATTATTATAATTATTATATTATTATAATAATAATATATTAAATATATAAGTAAAGTATATATTAGAAGTTTGGTTGGCACGCATGAGAGGTGTCATACTTATATGACTAATATGTTATTCAATGAAGGTATGCGCGTTTTCGAAGTAAAAGCCCGCATCTAGTTATGGGTGTGTCGTAATTAGGCAGAGGTTATGGAACAGTCTATTTATATATGTAACCGGTAACTGGAGGAATTCTGCATATTTAAATAAACATATATATTATATAATATAATTATGGTGAAATTAGAACTCGCGCCACAATAAAATATCGACACATGATATTAATAGTAATTATGTGGCATATATGTAATGTGTGCAGGCATTTTATTGCAACTTAAGTATAAGTTTTTAAATATGACGAATTTTCATATAAAATGTGTCAACTTTCTCCGGTAATCGTATAATTGATATCAGATTTGAAGTTTGGATCATCAATAACACAAAATCAACTATAGGTCGCATTCATAGTTGATGGTATACATTAATATGTTTAGAAGTAGAAATACTATTGATTACCCCGCCCTTCGTATGTATCCGCGACACTTTTAATCCACATTGCATCATTTTAAAATTATTCGTGCAACCATCAACATCATTATTTTAAATTTTTGTATTCATTTTAAATATTGTATACAAATTTAAGAGATGATTCATATTTTTATCAACTATTTGATACTCACAAATATCTCCAAGACCCGAACCAGTTTACATCACTATACGATACTTATGCTGCTGTCAAACGATGCGGATACAATTATCAAACGATACTGATAGTGATACTTCTGTCAAACAATACTGAGACTTCTGTCAAATGATACTGATACTGATACTGATACAGCTGTCAAACGATACTGATACGATACTGATACAGCTGTCGAATGATACTGATACGATACTGATACAGTTTCGAACGATACTGATACGATACTGATACAGCTGTTGAATGATACTGATACGATACTGAGACTTACTTTTTAGAAAATTTGACAACACTAGTATGTATGTATTTTACGCATGTACGTACATAAACATGTGCTTATGGTTGTATTTAATGTGTATCGTAGTGTATGATTCATACACTTACGCGTACACCGTACGTGTATGCGATAATCGTGTAACACGTAATAAGCTGACTTAACAAATACACAAAACTTAGCTATGACTCATCGCTGGTCCACATCACCTAGTTAATTATGAGTCACGCGCGCATATCTATAAGTGGGAATATCCACTCCTAAAGCGACCGCATCGATATCGAATACAATATTAGTTATATAAAGAGGGCGCCTCTAGTGCATAACAACTATATAAAAGAGCAATATTAACATTAATATTATTAATAATGATATCATTTTTACACTGTATATATTTATTCTGGAGAGGGTTCAGATTCCTATATATATAATCAGGGTTCCATTATTTTCGGTAAAAACCTGTTTTTACCGGGCAAAACCGGTAATAACCGGTAAAAACCTATCTCTACCATGTTAATGTACGGTAAAAACCGGTAATAACCGGTAATTACCGGTAAAAACCTAGTACTCATAAAATATAATACCTTTAAAAAAAAATTTATATTGAAATTTAAAGTAATATTGATTCATTTATATATAAATGTTATGGCTAATTAATCTAGCAGATTTATTTGAAATTTGTCAACAATTGTCTGCTTTATTATGCCATTTATAGTACATTTATTATTTTAAATCCAACTGGATTTTGAGGTCTGCCACCCTTATATTGTAAAATTAACAAGTTGATGTAATTGGATATATTTTATAAATGAAATAAAATCATATTGTGTTATATATTCATAAAATTACACAATGAAAATATTACTAAATAGTTATACAGTATTGTAAAAAATATTTGTAAAAACTATATTTAATTTCATATATATAAAAATAAATATTCTATTCAGTATTTAATAAATACTATTTATATATATATATATATATATATATATATATATATATATATATAGAATTAACAATATATATAGATATATTTAATATATTTAATTAAATATCATGGTATAAAATCAAATAATGAATATATTCAAATAATTTCTCAATGAAAATATTATTAGTTCTATATTTAATATATATATTATTTTTTACAATATTAGGTCCCTGTCACACCGAAAAAGTTGGCCGATTTTTCACCAATATCGTACGGATTTTTCTCTATCTCTCTGTGCTACACCCCTACCGATATATCACCAATATATCATCGATATCGTGACAATATCACTATTCATCATTTCGAGATATCTCTAAATATTTAACTATTTCTCGACGATTTCGTTACTGCGCATATCGGTGAAAAATCGCTCGCTTTATTTGGTGTGAATGGGCTTTCCTTTTACTAATGCAAAAATAAATATATTATTATATTCAATATTTTATATATATATATATTGACTTATTTACTCATTTATTTCAATATCATATTATTTATTTAAAAAATGTTTTCTTTACATAGAGTCAAAATTAATAAAGTTTTTTTTTTAATATAAAAAATCTTATAATATTGATTTTAATGTAGTATTATTTAACTTTATAATTGTATATTATCTATAAAATATAAAATCTATAAATAATATATAATTGTAAATTATATAGACACTAGTAGGTTTAATATAATATAGATATTATATTATATTATATTAATATTATATTATATAATATTATATTTAATTATATAGACACTATACTAGGTTTTTACCATGGTAAAAACCTGTTTTTACCGGACAGGTTATTACCGGTTATTACCATAGGCGGTAATAACCTATGGAACACTGTATATAATATATTAACCCATCTAAATCCATCTAAACCCATCTCTGTTATTGTATATTCAATATATATAATATTTGTTTCTATTAGTAAGTTTATTAGAAACAAATTGCTATAGCAATTTGTTAATATTGCTCTTTTATATAGTTGTTTTGCACTAGAGGCACCCTCGTTATATAACTAATATTTTATTCGATATCGATGCGATCGCTTTATGAGTGGATATTCCCACTTATAGATATGCGCGCATGACTCATAATTAACTAGGTGATGTGGACCAGCGATGAGTCATAGCTAAGTGTATTTGTCAACTCAGCTTATTACGTGTTACACGTTTATCGAATACACATACAGTGTTATTGTTATTGTTATTGTTATTTGGTTGAGTCCTTTCATTCCATCGAAATTCTATATTTACGTATACATATATACATTAATATTACTAATAAACATGCGTTTAAAACTTGAATCGACTTCAATATATAAGTATATCCTATAGACTCACAAAAATTATATTAAATAATATTATAATTATATTTTAAATATAAAAATAAATTTATTATTTACAATTTGTATGTAATATATAATTATATTAATATTTTATATTTAAAATACATTTTTGCTTATCTATTCATCCATTGTATATACTACCCCACCCACTCGCAGAGCTAAACCCCACCCCCCATTCGCAGAGCTAAACCCCACCCCCCATTCGCAGTGCTAAACCCCACCCTCTCGCATAGCTAAACCCCACCACCCTCTCGCAGAGCTAAACCCCACCACCCTCTCGCAGAGCTAAACCCCACCACCCTCTCGCAGAGCTAAACCCCACCACCCCCTCGCAGAGCTAAACCCCACCACCCCCATTTGCAGAGCTAAACCTCACCCCCCACTCGCAGAGCTAAACCCCGTAGACGAAGAGATCACCGCCGCTGTCAACATCGGTCATCCATTCCAGGGGTTAAAGGTCACCGAAGACCAGCTGAAGGCCAACACCACGGAGAAGATGTCTAAACCGGAACTAGAACAGGAAGTTAGACTAGGCAAATGTTAGCATATCATAGAGTTATTACGTTCTTTATAATCATCCCGATCTATATTACTGGTATCGATATTATTAAATGTTAACACCGTCTAAATATAATATATATTAACAATAGTGTATACTCTATATATTAATATATATATAGATATTATAACGATTAATAAAGTTCAGTCGTCACTGAATAAATAAGTTTTTAGTTTAGCTTTAGCACACTAAACGTAGTAGTTATTACGCGAAGATATTATTACAGGTATATATTGTAATATTAACATACATTAATTTAATCTATATGTTTCTATTTAGATAAAATATATTATAATTAGTAAAGAATTTATTTATAAATACTTAATACTAAATATAATTATTTGTATGTGTTCTTCCTTGACTTATTTATCTATTTATGCTATTACTAGTCAATAACATACAATAATATATTACTTCATGTGTATTTCTCATATATTCATGTACTCATATGCAAATACTTTTATATGGATGCCAATTTAGAATATATATTTAGATCTAAGTTTCTATCTATATAATTATTCAATACATTTATTATAAATAATGTTGTTTATTCGCTAAACGTTCGATAGTTAAAATTGACGTCGCCCAAGTTGAACACGATTGGATAAGAGAAAGTGGACCCCTCGACGAAATGAAGGTAGCCGAACACTACGCAATCTACGAACATCTGTTCGGTGGCGCTACCTTTATTCCCATCGTGCAGTTTAGGTTTCCACTCTACTATCTTTGTATCCATCTATATATAGAATTAATATCGTTACCATCGGTGTAAATTATCATTAGTTATCCATCTACAGGTGTGATCTATTGATTGGTTATTATTTATCTATTAAAACATTAAAAATATCCCTTTCGATAACATAAAATAATGATGTATATTATCGGTCAAAAATATTAGAAAATATCTATGGCTTATTTTGAAACCCTTTAGAAGAGATAATATATAAAATAGATATCCCTGGTAGTGTTAGGTAATCCATACTATATGTATATCGTATCTACGATCTAGAATTGTTATCAATGAAGATAATTATAAACATTTGTTTAAACGTAACCATTAAACGATACGCCATTATTACCCAGAGTTCTATACGACGTGGATAACGACGAAGTACTTCCCGTTTACATGGGCAACGCTATAACTCCTTCACAGGTTACACACCCGACAGTGTAGTGTTCATATCGTCGTATAGTTTGTGTATTACGTGTAAAGAAAGTATAATTATTATATGATATATATATAAGAAAACTAAATTAAGAAGTTTTTTTTGACGGGTTATTTGCCCTAACCCTCACCATACCCTAACCCCCCATCGCTACACCATCTGTCCAGGAACAAGCCCACCCTCGCCCTAACCCCCATCCTAACCTCATCAGTCTAGGAATAAGCCCACCTTCTCCCTACCCTAACCCCCATCCGCTACCCCACAGTCGAGGAACATGCTCACCCTACCCTAACCCCCTCCTCTACCCCACAGTCCAGGAACAAGCCCACCCTCGCCCTCCCAGTAGACCAGCACCTCTACACACTGGTGATGACCACACCTGACTCACACCTCCAACATGAGGATGGTCAATACGTACACTGGATGCTGGCTAACATCAGCGAAGGGGATGTGACCACAGCTGATACCAGTTTGTCAACTACCCCGCCCTCACATCTCATCATAGTAACCTCAGCCCCACCCCCCCCCCCATCTCATTATAGTAATCTCAGCCATATCATATCAAAAACACTCCTATATCAGTATAATCCTCTCCAACCCCATCTTATCATAAACCTCAGCTCCCCACCCATTATCCATTCAGCCATATATTATCGTAAGCCCGTATCCCCCTCTCCTATCTCAGCACAATCCTCTCAACTCCCTTCTTATAAACCTATCAACCCCCCCCATAACATGTGTTACTATTTGTGATTACTACATGCTTACACATTAATATACATATAGGATGATATCTGAACTAATTATTAAAATTGTTCATTCTATCTAGATTTTACTATAGGCTAAGCTTACTAAACTGAGCTTTCATTGTATACATATATACATAGTCAATCTTTATCCTCCCGTTATATGTGCTCTATTATCGCTCATCTATCATCGTATCATCTTAACTATTCGACCCGATGTCATTACCACCACAACTGCCCCCCCCCACATGACCTTGACCTCTGACCCCATCGTCGCCACCTCACCACACAGTATGCGACTACATGCCCACATTCCCGATGAGGGGTACGGGACTTCACCGTCACGTGTTCACCCTGTACAGACAGACAGACAAAGTGGATCTTTCCAGCGAACAGCGTACTGATTTGTTAGCATTAGCACCAGCCGTAGTAGTAGTAGTAATGCTACTGCTGGTAGTGCTGGTGGTAGTTTCAGTAGTAGTGCTGCTGGAAGTGATGATGGTAGTGCTGGTGGTAGTAGTTAATTACACAAACTTAAGGAGCACAAATAAATACCAAAGATATTAATTTAATATATTTGGTATGTATTTTTGGATAACTCATTCATAATTCTATATTAACATTATTATTTCCCCGATGATCTCTCCTCTATATTACACATGTAATGATAGCGTTGTAATAGCTTTAGTTATTAATCATAGTCAATTAGTTAATAGCTATAGTTATGATGGAATTGCATATGTTATATTATTTTATATACTATTTGAATGCCCTTCCGAGTATTTCAAATCTAGATCTCACACCAACTTTAATGTTGAATATGAAATATTACTTCTAACCATTATTTACATTAGTAAGCGCAATTCACATATGCCATTCTTGCGTTCAACCTAATAACATAATGTTGAATAACGCACTAAAACGTAAAAGTATGCTTTTTTTACGATAAATGCAAAATTGATCTAGTTTATAATGTTTACGTTTGTAATAAAACGTCTACACACTTGTACCCCATATTACTGCATCGTCTCTCTACATACACCCACAGCTCTTTATAAGGTGCCACCTCTATCTCTCCCCTATGTCTATATCTTCACTACATCTATCTCTCCCCTCATGGTAATGCATATTCTCCCTACATACACCCACAGCTCTTTATAAGGTGCCACCTCTATGTCTATATATTCACTACATCTATCTCTCCCCTCATGGTAATGCATATTCTCCCTACATACACTCACACTATTTATAAGGTGCCACCTCTATCTCTCCTCTATGTCTATATATTCACTACATCTATATCTCCCCTCATGGTAATGCATAATCTTTACACACCCATACACCCGCAGCTCACTCGAAGGTCGTACGTTCGACACGAAACAGTTTTACGCCCGTAACTCGGCGACCTTGACCCCTGTAGGTCTGCTGTTCTTCCAGAGCGAATACGACGACTCTGTGAAGGACGTCTTCCACAACGTGTTGAGTTAGTGTGTGTGTGTGTGTACCATCGTAGTAGTAGATGTATGTAGAAATGGTGGTGGTGGTGGTAGTGGTATCTCTGTAGCTCTTGCACATGTTGACAAACTCCAGGTGAATATTCACTTAGAAAACCTTTATTTGCTAATATAATCGATATCGAGATATCTAAGAACTATATGTTTGATCCATTAAACCCGTGATTATTATTTACCTGAAGCATGATCTCAGCTTAACGACTTGAGTAGCAGCAGCATCTTTGTTTAGTACATCTTCATCTGTTATCGCTCTGGATATGTGTCTTACATTTTTAGATTATAATCTATTGAATAATTATTCTTATTTACAATTCATAGTATTTATTTAATATAAAATTCCTAAATTGAATACAATTCTAGGAAATAATTAAAAAATAATATTTAAATTAATTAATAAATTATTATTTTGCTTATTTGATTTTTTTCTTTAGTTTGTTGATGTATGTTTTGTTATAGTTCAGTGTGTGACCTTTGATTCTATTTGTTAACAACATTTTTTTAATAAAAATAATTATATTTCTATGTTCACTTTTCATTATCTATAATGGTCATTTGATTTCATATCGTAACTATTTATATATTAATACATATTTTATAAATATATATGATATCTACATGGTAAAACAAAAATTTGTAATTGACCGATCTAAATAATTCATCATCTGTTTAATAATAATAATAATTAATCACATTTTATATGTAAATTTGATTTATGAAAGCAAACTTTTAATTAAATTTACGATAAAAAATATATTTTGACACTATGAAATTATCAATAGATTTGAACTGTTTTCTATTATATTATATTTTATTAGTTTTCTATTAAATCTAATTTAAATATTTGTGATAATACATTAAATATTAGATATGTATTCTAATCCCTGGATATAATAATGAAAGTAAAATAAATGTATTAATACTTTATAAATAATGTATAAATTATAATTTGATTATAAATAATGAATATTTTTGTATGCATGTACATGTTTGTGATTATAATTTTTTATAAATTTGATCATATAACTAACATTAGTACTATATATTAATATATACTGCATATACTAATTATATAAAAATATAACTATATTAAATGTTGTTTATATCCAAGCATGTAGTAGAATACATTGTGTATACATACATTAGTAACTATTATAAGTATTTAATATTAGTATATATAAATTATAGAATTAGTACGTAAAAAAAGTATAATAATAAAGTTTAGCAATTGTTTGACTTCATTTGTAAGTATTAATATTTACTTTCATACAAACTATCGCCGCCTATATTCAACATAACTCACTATTATTACAACACAGATATGAAGGAACCCTCATTCGAATACAAGCACGTTGACTCTTACCACCCTCCCCCTGTCAGATATCCTCATTATCAACCTTTTGACCGGTTAGTAACATCATCTATTGCAATAATAACGAACAATCCACTATGTATTAGAATACCTTAATACGGCAACCAATAAGCATATCTAACCGATAGCTATATATACATGTATTATATTATAAACAATTCATTTATTATCACTGTAAACTTTTATCTAAATATGTCATATAAAATATATATATTAACATTTTTTATGGATTTATTTCATATATTATTAAATATGAAAAATAAATTTTCTAAATTATCTATTTAAGAAATAAATTTAGATAATTTAAATAAATTAAATATATATTTTGTAATTATGACCATCCATGACCATAACCCCATCCCCACCCCGTTCAGATACTACGACCGTTACCGAGATACCAAGGACATCGCAGAGGACACGCTAAAGATGAGACTTGACCTTGAACACTTTGACCTCGAGAATGGCGACAACTTTGAGTACCCATTGGTCCACCGAAACAAAGACAGACCCACATGGCTGCAGCATAGAGATAACCTCGTTGCAAGAAGGAGGGAACAATACAAAGACTTATGAACCAATCCGCCGCACTAGTGTATTGTATTAATCTATGGTTCATTGGGCCAAAGTGTAAAATACATTGTGCGTCAATAATTGTATTACAAACTCTTTTTAAATATAATATTTGTTATTCATGAATTCATCATTTATAACACCACTTTTAATAATGTATATTTAAATTAAATTGAACAACATGTTTGCATGGCAATTATTATTACTGTAAATAAACAAGTTTAATGATGTTGTCAACAGGTTTATTTATTACATAATATGATTCCTATATACAATTGTGCTCTTCTGTATTGTTCTTCATTCATCCTATTGTTTAATGATCATTAATATATGTTTTGTATATACGTATAATTATCGTATATATATATATTAAATATATAATAAATTTACAAATTAAAAAAAATATTTTTTATAATTTATATTATAAATAACAATAATAAGTAATTAATATTATTTGAAAATAACTCTTGTACATAAGTTTTCATCAGAACATATATTATATTGATGTAATACATTCTAATATTATATTGATATTATAGTAATATCTGGCTCTAAGATAATTAACAATGTAATAAGTTTCTATATCATATAACATTATTTATGATAATATTTATATTAGTAGTCATATAAAATATTATGATTAAAATACTATTTAAAGTATTATATACAATGTGATTAATTGCAAATCCTTAATATGTTGATCAATAATTGTATAATATGTATACATTATAAGTTATTACATTTATCATTAGTTACATATGTTATATTCACAATAATTATATTTCATTAGAATGATATCAATTTCGGCTAATAAAACTGGAAAGTTATATACTGAGGAAAATTATAAGGAAAATATATTAAATGTCTTACTGAACTGAACTGGAAGTTGTATGAATTAAATAAAAAACATGTGAAAATGTGAAATTAAATAATAAACACATGTAGAATACAATACAATTAATATTTACAGCTAAATATAAACCCACATAACATGCATACATAATACACATACATCACAACGAATAAGTAACCTTTACTAGTTTGCCGAGTTGGGTTATAGATTTGAAGTTCATGGTGTTCTGACAGTTCTGTACGGCGAGTCCGATACCGATGCCCACTCCCAGACCTATGGTCAAACCTTTCCCTGTGTAATGTATGTATTACGTATATCACTGGTCAATAGACAATAGCAAATACTAGTCTCATTTTTGAAGTAATTTATAATATATTTTTGAAAATAATATTTATATTTATTCCATTATAAGTAACAATAAACACAAAACTTCTATTCAATATTCATATTATTATTGTATATACGTGAATTACCATGGTTACTTGACTACAAAGATGTGTACAAACTTTTAGTGAACCACGACAGCAGTCCTCCTATGGCGAGACCGCTTCCTGTGATTGGTTGAGTGATGTGGTGTTACGTAATATTCTATTAATAGATTAACTACGCTATTAAACAGACTACGGGCTATAATAGGATGATAACAGGCTATAACACGATCAGTAAAATGCTGTGGAATACTGGTTTCGCAGGAGAAACATATGTTCTATGTTTTCAAAACTTATGTATATAGGAAGTGTTAAATATAGAAATATGTATGTGAAACTTTCGTAAGGAAAACGCAGTAAAACTTTGCGGATACGGTGATCACATTACTCGTGAACAGTATAATATGATGTTACGATGATGAGGATGTAATCGTATAGGTGTGTGGTCAGCGTGTTGTGCATATCTGGTGTATTATACAGGAGCTGGAATAGAGAAGTTAGATAACAGTGTTCTGATACGTGCACCTTAACATTAGTAGGGATGTATTACGGTTGTCTTATAGTATGGACATACGGTACACAGAACACCAGAGATATCGTGCGGCGCAATCGTAATACATATTAATGTAAATAATTATTTTAAAATAGTAGAATTTACACTACGCACGAATCCTAATCACAAATCTACACTGCACACTTCGCACGAGATAACCGGTTTCCGATAAACTTATATATGCGAGAAAGAGTACACCTAGTTTATCATTGACACTTTATCGTGTCTGGCGCTCTATTACGACACAATGATAATGTATTATGGAATGATGATGATGATGATGTAGGCCTCTCTGCTATTACAGTCAGTGAGAACACGATTTCTTATAGCTTAGCTAACCACGGACATCACTAAACGATAACAAGCATAACATATATCGTAGGGAAGAGTATCATATATAGTATAGTAAACATTAGTAGTGTTTAGGCTACATATTCAATAATTAGTACATAGAATACAAATTAATGTGCAAGTGTCACTGATAACTATGGAGGGGTCACATATATATATTTGACCCTATTCCTGCTGATCACAGAACATTCGATACAACATAATGACAATGGCTATTCGTGTGTAGAATGTGTACTACCAAATAGAACGCTGATGATTGTGTGCTCACCGGTACTGTATGGGTATCGTTAATGCATGTGTTCACGCGCGTTGAATGTAGTTATATATTTTTGAAGCCCCTAGAAGAAAACATTATATAAATATCGTTGTAAATTAACAGAAAAAAAATTTTAATTATTCTAATAAATATTATTATTATTATATGTGGCATTATATCGGGGCATTGGTAATATAGAGAGTGAATGCATGCGATGATACTAGTCAGGTTACCATGACAACGAGACTGTTTACTATGCCTAATTAACTTTGCAGCATGCATTACAACACAACAATAATTGAAATAATAAATGTGTTTACTTGTTTTAAAATTTTGTAAATTAATTAAAAATAAAATTATTTACGAAAAAAAACAACAACATTTTCAGATTTAATTATAAATAAATAAGTAAACAACATTAAACTATATTAAACTACATTATATAAACAAACTTCAAGGTAAAACTATAGCATATATAAATGTATATATATATATATATATATATATATATATATATACGTATTATACTATTATTAATCTTATAAATAAATATCATTCAATATATTTATTTAATTCTGTCGATGGCAAGGGTTTAGAATTAGGCACGCATAGTCCTTTTATTAATAATTGGATAACTTCTCCTATAAAGATGTTTTCTGGTCGCGATTTTGTAGATATGGTAAAGCTAAAGCACGGTCTACTATATACACATTACAGATGTAAACGTATGTTTCCAAGTTTAAATACAAACTGTTTAAGGCGAGGGTGTAATTATAAATATGACTGCCTAAATCATATTATGCAGACCTGTAGATTTAATTATAATAACATTATTCACAGGCATAATTATGTTAACGCTCTTTTAATCACTCTACTTAATAAGTACAAATTTACAACTATACTGGAACCACACATACGAACACAACTTGGTTTACGCAAACCTGACTTACTGGCTTACCGAAATGACATTGTTTATATTATAGATACGCAAATCTCAACTGATACAATAGATACCGATACTAATTACCGATACAAAACTGACTACTATAACAAACCTGAAATACTCTCCTACGCAAAACAACTTACTGGTGCAAAGCAGGCTAAACTAAGTGCCTCTTGTTGGAACTGGCGTGGTATACCCTCATCCCTAACGTCTAAAGACCTATATTCGTTAGGCCTGAGGAAGCATGATATTACGCTACTCAGTATTCGTGTCATGACAGGCAGTCTAAATATTTATCGCAAATACTGCTGCAATGGATTATTGTAATATCCTTAATTACCTGGCCTCTCCCTTGCCTACTTCGTCATATTTTTATTAATATGTTTTCGCTAATAAATGGGATAATTGGCTCTGGTTATTAACTAACCATTGTCCGAAAAAAAAAAAAAAAAATATATATACGTATTATACTATTAATGTGATATGAACACACATCCCTGAGAGAGTAATGTATATGTGTATTTATAGTACATAGCAATGTTAGGCGTAACCTTGAATTATAAATAACTATAACGTTGTATTACTATATATCTTAGTTAATAAGATAGTCTCCTTAATTCTATACATAGTTATCACTGATAACTATGTATAGAATTAAGGAGACTATAACTATAACTTATCAGTAATATCATGTAGATCACTTAAAAAATACGATTAATAATGTTATCGATATAATTAATTAAAACTTTATAAGAAAACCGACTCATTAATATCTATATGTAACTGATTATTTGCATTAAAAATGATCAAAATTAATGTGAGCTGTCAATCAAAAATATAAACAACACCAATGCGCATATATAATGTTAATCTTCATGGCATAATACAATTCACTAATAAATATGTACATGTAGTATTCTTTACGGTGTCTAATATACATGTGCAAACACAATGTACTATGACATCTAAGATATCAGAAGGAATTATTTATGCTTACGAGCAATACCCATGTTCTCTATTGTATACAATTGTAATTGTATATATGTTTTAATAGTATACCTGTTATATAACTAAATATAATAATATATATATATATATGATGGTGATCATCCAAGGATCAGTCTAAAATGCATACTCGATGAATATATATATAGAATAATGATTTGTTAGTCATATATATTTATAAGTGAATGGTTCAATTTAGTTACCGTCTTCAAAACAATCTAGCATAAAGATTTAAAATAATAATGTTTTATCATGTATGGTCTATTCCTGGGTATTCCCTACATTAAATATAATTACTTTATTTTCATGACTGAATCTGTGATAATTGTATACATGCGTTTGAGGTATGCGAGGTTATGAGCAGTTTTATTAAAACGTGAATAGATGAGTTTTAATGTAGTCTTGAATAAAGATGTTGATATGGTGTGACGATAGAATGTATTGCAAGTATAGGGGTCACATATAGGATATATATTATATAACCCAATAATATATATTACTGTAGTGATTTGAGTATAGTTTTTAGAGGAAAGTATTACCATAGAAAATGAGAGTATTATACTCAGTATATTAGTTTTAAGGAAATAATACATGCTAAGTAGTAAAACTGTATCATACATTATTACAACTTAAATAATTACTTTCCAAAAGAAGTACACACCAAACAATGATTTTATTTGGTGTACTTATTTGTGGATCATAAGTAATTATTTGTATTATACAAATATATGTGTATTAAATTCAATTGACAGCTTATTTTATATATTGTACACACTCTCATTGAATATATCATATAGTATTATACTAATTATATCATGTAATTTATATGCAGATATAAATTTAATTATAAATTTACGTGAATCTCGAAACAGGACGCCGATTATTATTATTAGAATGTCAGAGTTTCCTTTTTAT
Organism: Osedax fenrisi; assembly: GCA_964019155.1. Lineage (NCBI taxonomy): Eukaryota > Metazoa > Annelida > Polychaeta > Sabellida > Siboglinidae > Osedax > Osedax fenrisi. The sequence continues at coordinate 62,903,599 of OZ025244.1, forward strand.
TTTGGGTTGTGATTTTTTTGGCTTGGTTTTATTTTGCTGTTTTTAGCTGTATTATATGATATAATTTATGATATAATTTATATCCTTAAGTGAGCCTATAAAATATTGTGGTATTATAAAATATCTTATAATGCGTATAATGTACAGTAGTGCATATATAAATACCGCCCACTTTGAACTCTGAAATTATTATAATAACAATCAGCGGCCTGCTTTGAGATAATAATTATGGTTATAGCAGGGCAGAGGCGCCAAAAATCTATGACTAATAGATTATTCGAAATCGGAGCGCGCGATTTCGGAGTTGAGACGCCCGCCTCTAGATATAGGCGTGTCATAGCTTAGCTATGCGTATTTGTTAAATCAACGCTTACACATATTTCTGATATATATATATATATATATATAATACATTATATATATATATATATATATATATTTAATTAAATATATATTTAATATATATAATGGTTATAAAATAACCTATATATATAATACATTATATATATATATATATATTAAATATATATAATGGTTATATAATAACCTATATATATATATATATTTAATTAAATATATATTTAATATATATAATGGTTATAAAAGCTTATAAAATAACCTATATATAATACATTATATATATATATATATATATATATATATATATATATATAATACATTATATATATATACATATATTAAATATATATAATGATTATATAATAACATATATATATAATACATTATATATTATATATATATATATATATATATATATATTTAATTAAATATATATTTAATATATATAATGGTTATAAAATAACCTATATATATAATACATAATTTTAGTGCTAATAAACATAAAATTTGATTTTAGAGATTAATTTATTTATTAAGTATACACATCTACATGATTTAATTAAAATACAGATCAAATTATATAATAATCATTTATATTTTATATTCTTTCAAAACATATAATTAATGTATACACACACACACATACACACACATACATACACACACATACACACACACACACACACACACACACACACACACACACACACATACATATGCATATAGATACATAATATCTATAATAATACATTGTCTTTTATCAAATTATCTTTTATCAAATTATCTTTTATAGTTTATACCATTTATATATATATATATATATATATATATATATATATATATATATATATCAGTTACTATAGATACATAATACCTATAATAATACATATTTCCTTTGTTCAAAAAGAGGTAAATACTATTTATATATATATAATTTAACTATATATATAATACATTATATATTATATATATATATATATATTAAATATATATTCAATATATATAATAGTTCCATAATAACCTATATAATAACCTATATATATATATATAGGTTATTATAAAACTATTATATATATTTAATATATAATGTATTATATATATAGGTTATTGTATAACCATTATATATATTAAATATATTATAATTATATATATATATATATATATATATATAGAGAGAGAGAGAATATATATACTTTATATATATAGAGAGATATATACTTTATATATATATATATATATATATATATATATATATATATATATATATATAGTCTATATGTGTGTATGTGCGACGCACATTATGCATGTGTGTATATATATATATATGTGTGTGTGTGTGTAACGTATATATATATATATATATACACAGTGTACTACACTGTAATGTATATTACATGTACACGTAGTATATACTAAGGACATACATGTCCGTAGTATATCTAGAGGCGGCGTTTATCTAGTATGACACGCCCATATCTAGAGGCGGGCGTCTCAACTCCGAAATCGCGCGCTCCGATTTCGACTAAACTATTAATCATAGATTTTTTGGCGCCTCTAGCCTGTGTCTACGATAATTATCATAATTCTAAATGTACAATAAAATATATTACATAACACGTATTATATCCACTTTACGATAACCACATTTTATAACTATATTAATTATAATATAAATAATAAAATGATATAATTATAATTTAAAAATAAAGTTAATTTATAAAACTTTAGCAAATTAGACAGTAAAAATGATATTAAATAATATTATAATTTTTTTTTAAATATAAAAAATTAATATATTTATATATTACATACAAATTGTAAATAATAAATGCTTATTTATTTATCCATTTTATAATGTAACTACATTTACAAATAACCTATTTTTATTCCAGCATCAGCTAAACAAGTATCCCATTTCTTTCCTAATATATCTTCTGACTTCATATTAAATTATAATTTAAATAAACCTGAATGACTTTCGAAAAATAAATAAAACCTACTGTAATGACACCTATTGATTTATTTTGAATTGATCATTATTTGAATTTTCATTGAATGTAAATAAATTCTATTTAAAAATAATATTTTATAATATAAATAAATCTTTTTAAATGTATCTATTGTTTGTATATATAACTTATGTTATTACTTTTATTAATATATATTTTAATAAGAATTATTTAGTATATAAGACATTTTTTTTTGAATAATATTTAATCGATTAATTATAAATTGAACATGTTTTATCTTGTAATTTTAAATTTAATTTATATATTTACATAATAATTATAATAATAATAGTAAATCATTATTAAAAACAATACTCAATAACAAATTTAATAGGCATGTATAATTAGTTATTACTAATGGAAAACATGTTACATGTATATACAATCTATAGAATTATATGATACAAGCTTATATAATATAGGTATTATTTTCATTAACTATTTAATAAGTTATCATAATTATTATCATAATTATGATAATATTTATTTAGTAAATTACTATTATTATAATAGTAATTTACTAATATTAATAATTATAATAATATTATCATAATTATTATGATAATACTATTCTTTATACTAGTTTATAATATTATAAAAACTATTATTGATATATTATTGACAGGTACAGATTCATCGGGTACATAGGGGGAACATTTCACCTCCATAGGATATTATTATAATAAGTATATATATATATTTATATATACATCTGATATACAAAGATCTGATATAGCCTATTTAATTTGTTGTCCATGATTAACTATCAAAACAACATATATTATTCTTGTATATCATATAACAATTTCAACTCTTCAGAGATAAAGCTTGAAATATAAAGGCAGACATAAAGCTTAAAACATAAATAGAATGTATCACGTGCATTAATAATGGAAATTAACACTGTTAGTAGTATTTATCTGATATTTAACATATATGTTTTTCAGGTACCTGGTATAAATTGACATACTATTTAAAAAAGGTCGCGCAAATTAAAATATCGTATCCTGCGATCTCCGTAATTTTGTTCAGTGTATAATATATCCATATTATATATCATATAGTATACATGAGTGTAAGAAATATATACTTCGTATAAACCACCTCTGTGACAAGCGCAGGCCACGTCGTTTTTTTTAATATCTCGTCGTTTTAGACCATAGAAAGTTCTTCACAGTGTTGATATTATAAGCTTATCATACAAATATATAATTGTTTATTAAATATACTTTATTTGTTAATATATTTATTATTTATTACTTTACTTTACTATACGATAGCATAGTATGAACATTTACTTCCATTTTATATCCACATGCATATAATAAGTATATTATATATACATTCGCATTCTTAAATACTCATAAATACGAACATACAATCTCACTCATATACTAACTCACGCACAAATAAAATACACATTCATTCGCACAATCTCATACTCCAATATAACCATGCACCCATACATACCCTCTCTCACACACATACCATCTCACACACATACCCTCTCTCACACACATACCATCTCTCACACACATACCATCTCTCACACACATACCATCTCTCACACTCAACCCTCTCACACACATACCCTCTCTCACACTCATACTAACCCTCACACCCACTCCCCCCCCCCGCCTCCCCCTACATAACCTAATGAGCGTAATGCCTACATACACACTCTAATATACCCACATTCCCACTCTCACACACATACCCTCTCACACACACATACCCACTCTCACACTCAACCCTCTCACACACACTACCCTCTCTCACACTCAACCCCCCCCCCCGCCCATTCAGAACCTTATGAGTGTAATGCCGACGTACACCCACGGAACAGCGCCCGCCGCAGCAGCGGGAGACCATTACGCCCATTACCCGAGTAAGCCGCACCGCGTAACCGACCCTGCTATCGCCGGTACCGCCACCGTCACCGCTGCCACCCCTTACCACCGTCACCACCCCGATACCGCCCCCGCCCCCACCACCCCCGGCACCGGTAGCTCGACGCGTTATGGTCGGTCGAGCGTGAAGAAATGCGACGTCTCGTCGGACTGCGAGCCCGTGGTCGCGCACTACGAGTTCCGCGGTCACGGCTACGTGATCACCCTGGTAATAGACGGACATCGCGAGCTCACCATCGAGATCGAGGACAGTAAGACCACCGACCAATGGGTGGGCAACTTCGACGCCGAATGTTAGTCGTAGCGATAACCGCGTACCGCGTTATTCTTTAGTTATATGTTGAACTATGTATCAATTCTTAAGAGGACACGCGACTTTCGTTAGTTTACACATAAAATAGGGAAAAAGGTTATTTTTTAGTCTATAACTTTTTATTTAATATAATTTTTTATAATTTTTTTTGTATATATTAATAATACTTAGTCACATTATATTTACTATTAATGATTTTGTAGTGTATCTATTTCTATAAATGTTCATATATATAAATTTGTTGGGTATTTTTTTGTAATACTTTTTAATCCCCGGCTTGTCTCTATAATCACGGCTAAATTAATATCTATTTATATTATAATTATAATTGTAATAATATTATTTATTTATCGAAGATATATATATATATATATATATTCAACATTAGAGTTGATATATAACTTCAACTCTACAGATATTAATGTAATCTAATCTAGAAATTAATAATATACATATCTTAATTCTATTAATATAAGCATATTACATAATAATCCGGCGACAGATATCGAGGAAGTCACGCACAAGACCGCTAACTACAAACAGTTCATCGTATTCGCTAACATGTTGAAGTCCTCTATCCTCAAGGTTATCTTACGCGTGTGTACCTCACGACCTTGGCTTATCTTATAACGACTACTGCTGGGTCTTCTATACGGCTGACAAGTTAATTCATACTAATACAAGGGTAAATAGTACCAAAGTTATTTTTTTGGTGGTACAAAATGACTTGTTATGAATTGATCAGGTACAGATAATTGTTTTTCTTCTAAACCTTTCTATTATTCCATTGAAGTTAATGCATTATATCATATATTTCATTATTCTATATTTACATATAATTTATACATAAACATACGATAATGCAATATTGACCCATTAGTCCAGCGAAGCAGTTGGCCTTGACCTCTTGACCTACAACGACCTTCAACAACTGCGCAAGCGTAAGAACTCCCAAAAACCTCAACTGGACATTGGTCAGCAAAGCGACGCCATACTGACTAAGAGATACCTGATACTCACATATACCGTGGAATTCGATAGGTTACTACTACTACTGTTGTTGATGTTATTGTTGTTTTGTAGTTGTTGTTTTTATTAATAATAGGATACACTCTCCCATCTATATATCTCACCTCCCCCTATCCCTATCTCTCTCCCCTCTTTCTCTCTCTCTCTCACTTTCTCTCTATATCTCTCTCTATCTCTCTCTATCTCTCTCTTTCTCTCTCACTCTTTCTCTCTCTATCTCTCTCTATCTCTCTCTTTCTCACTCTCACCTCTCTATCTCTCTCCTTAAGAACATATGTTATACTATTTCATAATAAGTTATGAAATATTATATCTTATTAACTTGCGTATATATATTAATAACAACATATACATGTTTATATTAAATTATCTAAATCATATAAGAATCTAATATCTAATATTATTTTAAAAACTCTAATTTATTACATAATTAATTATAGTTTTATACATATAATCGATCTGATTTTATCGGCTATTACTTAACCACGTTTCATACAATATTGATTATATATTTATTGCAGAATTACTTCATTTTCCTATTACTACTATCCTCATATTACCATAACTACTTTCTTACTATCCTATCTCCATTCTTACCAACTTCCCATCCTACTTACCATATTTCCATCCCTATTACTATTCTCGACTCTTATATATATATATATATACTCCCCTCCCTCTCACTTTCATCTCCCCTTTCTAACTATTCTTCCTACTCTCTTAACACTCTACCATCATCTTCCTCTTTCTATCACCAATTAGAACATTCTAATTCAACCTATCCCACCACTACTACTACTACTACCCGTACAGGATCCACTACCCACTGCCCCTCCAGTACCAAGGCAAGCCCGACCCGATGATGCTCAGACAGACCATCAGGGACATGAGTAAACGAATGCGAATACTAGAGAAACAGGTATCGTCAGCCTCCCCTACCCGTGTTCCCATCATCTGCTAGTTCACTATAAGTAAACCGTCCACGTTAGAGTGTGATTTATACAGTAGGACGGATAGACAGATGGTCAGTTGGCCAGATGGTTAGTTGGTCAGGTGGTCAGATGATCAGTTGGACAGTTGGTAAGATGGACAGTTGATCAGATTGTCAGATGGTCAGTTGGACAGATGGACAGTTGTTCAGTTGGACAGATGGTCAGATTATCAGATGGTCAGGTGGACAGGTGGTCAGGTGGACAGATGGACTAATGGTCAGATGGATACATCACTATCCTATCCATTTGTTAAACTCTCCATGCTACAAGAATCACCCCCTTAAGTATACTATAGACCACATCCACCCTCACCCCACCCTAATTATACTATCCACCCTCACTTGTATCAAATAATTACTTTATTTAATTCTGAAATACTAATAATTACTTAATATTATTGATTTATGATATAAATTATAAAAAATATATTAAAAATATTTATATATATATATATATATATATAAATAAATCCCACTCTATCCTATAATAAACATCTGTCACACGCACAAATAACATAATAGACTACCTCTTCCGGCTACAATAGGGAGTATATCGTCGACACGCAACTGAAAACACAGTTAGTTATTGATCTTTATTATTTATAGTTTTTATTAATTTCCCATTAATGTTTATTTATTATTTACGGTTATTTATTAAATGTAAATATATGACTTAATACTTTTGTTGCAGAGTATCGTTAAACAACTTATTTATAATAATTATAATATATAAATATATATGAGAGTAATATAGAGAATTATTACCTGATATTATTGATATATATAGATGTGGTTACTATTTAGGGATGGCGGAATGATTTTATTTATAAAATGATCAATTTAAAAAAAAAAATTAACTTTACACTTACTAATTATATTTAATTTAATATATATATATAGAACCTTAACATAACAAGTGGTTTCGAAAGGATATTATAATCATTTAGTTATAAATAAAAACGTCATCTAAATTTCAGGATTAGATTAAAGGACTCCACTAAATTAAAATAACAATACAAATAACAATATATATACAAAGATTTTTCTAAGGAAAGATATAACACTCACGCGAAATCTTGTAATTCTATTTCTTATACAAAATAATGTTAATTGGTATCAAACTATGCAATTTTAAAATCAAAAAAAAAATATGCTTTAAATTTTTATTTTTATTATAAAAACTAAGTGTTCATTACTAATATATAACAAAGCATTAGGATATGTTGGTTTAAATTCTATACATATCTATGTGGCGAGTAAAATCTAATTTATATTGCATGTAGTTTAATAGAGCAATGAAAACATTGTAGTATGCAAATCGCAGCAAACCTAAATCGATTTTGATACTAATCACATTGCGTAGATAGGGAGTGTTATATCTTTGCTTCACAAAATTGTTGCTATATACATATACATATACATATTAGTCCCACATACTATATATATATATAGTATGTGGGTCTAAATATACTTTAGGTACCCTTACAACTTTGAGTGAGTATACCCCCTGTTACACCCCCCCGGTAAACCCCCCTGTTATACCTCCCTGTTTAGCCCCTACTGATATCGGTAACTATAAAACATGTAAGCATTACTGTATTGTCAAGTAGAAGATTGTTAACTTAATTAATACCTATACTCACCTAGATTACTCAGTAAAGATACACGCATGCTCACACGTGCACACGCATACACACGCATGCATACACTCATGCATACACACACATATATGCATTAGAGATGCAAATAATGTGATCTGTTACATTTTAATATTTACCCGATCTGAGACTTTTATTCGTAACTACCTAAACCCGATCTGATAGTGCTACATTTTGAAAATATAGTGAGACTTTATAAATATGTTCATATATATATATATCTCTAATATGCATATATATGCACACACACACATATACACACACACATGCACACACACATATGCACACATACACATATATGCACACACACATGCACACACATATATGCACACACACATACGTATAAACATCGCGCCTTATTTCAGACTAAGTGACGTAACCATAGAAAAGGAACGACTACAGAAAGAGTTTCAGGACTACAGACAAATGCACAACTCCTACGTGACGGCGAACACTATTAAAAGTTTGTATGGGTTCAGCTTGTTCACACTATTCAAAGTGTGTACAGCGTGTTCACACTATTCAAAGTTGTGTACAGCTAGTTCACACTATTCAAAGTGTGTACAGCTAGTTCACACTATTAAAAGTTTGTCTGCGTATACATACATTTATATTTTACATTTTTCGGTTTTCGGACAGCGAAACTGTGCTTATAAAGCAATCGGCCGTCCATATATATATTTTAAGTTAATGTTTCATACTAAATAGGTAGGTTTTCAATAGTTTCTTGAAGTTGGGAGTCGATGGTGTAGTAATGATGGATGTGGGGAGAGTGTTCCAGGAGTATGACTCGTTGTATTAAAATACACATTTATTATACTTATATTTACTTGTAAATCAAATGTTATATATCGTTATTTAGATAATAAACTAAATTTTTATATTTAAAAATAAAACTAAAATAAATAAAAAAACAAAGGTATCGAACTCATAACAAATATTATAATTTATTTAGGTCTTAAAAATAAATAATAATACTACATCACATAGAAGTATATATTATATGCCTCAGATATAAGCACATCGACAAATGTATATGACATATTAAAGTTATGATGCCGGGAGTGTACGTTAAGAGTGGTGATTATATTTAAATGCAGTTGCAACATTGTGTATATAATAGATATGGTATAAAATTAAGTATCTAATTTGGTTTTTATTTTTGTACAACATTATTTGACAGCGTTTAATGTTTTATAAAATTTATAAAAAGGGTACAAATTATGAATTATGAAAATAAATGTATCTCGAATAACACGTATTAAGACTGATAATACATGTTTCCATGATGGATATTATTGAACATTCATATATGGTTACCTATGGGTATGCTTATCATAATCTATATTTATATAAATACATTTTTTATTTTGAAGTTTATTGGCCACCTATATGGTGTCAAAATAAAAGGTGTCAAAAATTTACATGGGAAAAGTTAAGGAAATTATAATTAAATTACATAAATTTGTAATTTCCATGAAAATAATAAGATAGATACATAATATATTTTTAGAATGTCTGTAGTATATGTAATTTATATGAATTGTATCATCAGATTATTTTTAAAAAAAATTCTATGATTTTCTTACTAATTATTTATATAATTATAGAAAATATTTTTTTTATCTAAATTAACTCACTTTAAGTTATAAAAATTGAAGTAATGTATGTATAAACAAATTATTAGCTTCATATTCAGATACTAATTGGGATTAATTTTGATTATGTAAACAACAACAAAATGGTGTCATATGATCTCGACAAATATAAATTCAATTACATGAATATTTGTTATAATTAATATTATTACATAGAATTTATTTTTGTTAATACATTTATCTATTTACAATTATAAATAAACATGTTCTTATCATATGTATTATATTTTAAGAAAATAATATTATCGAAAAAAAAAGTAGGATAGCTTAATATTTTGTTGTTGAAAAATTCACATAAATGAAGAAAAAAAACCTAGAATATTTAAAAAAACTAATCTAATGATATAATTCATATAAACTACATTTATTACATATATCCTAAACATATAATACTCTTATCTTTATTAATTATATGCACAATACAAATTTATATAATGTAATGCTAATTTCCATATCTTTTCCCATTGAAATTTTTGACATCGGAACACTTTCCAAATAAACATCAACATTTAAAAAAATTAAGTATTATGATATACATACGAATAGGTACCCCGCTTATGATGGCGCAGCATTATCCATAACGGACATATTATTTATCATCACTATTAGTGTATCTTTGCAATTTTGTAGGTATATCATTTTATCGTATTCAAATTATATTTTATTTTTTTAGGTAATCTCATTCTATTTATTTATATTTGTATTACTAGTTATAATATTGTTATTGCATTCCATATATATATATATATATATATATATATATATATATATATATATATATATATATATATATATATATATATATATATATATATATATGTATATCTAATAAACAGTATAATTAGTGATAATAGTATTATCACTTATATTCATTATTACTGATGTATTTCATAACTAAATGCAAGTAAAACTTCAGAGGCTTATCAAATTTTATAATTCATAAACTAGTGTTCCCTTTGACAAATATGTTTATAACAAATATGAGTATATACCTAATATATAGCTAATAAAATATATTTATATTTAATAATGTAATAAACTATAATATTATTTAAGTTTAGTAATTAGGCAACAAAATAAAAATAAAATTAGATGCTTATATCTCAGAATATTTGTGTTAATTATTTGTCTACCCCTTTGATAAATCTTTATAACTTATTCCGAGTATATAACTAATACTACGTTATAATACATAATTGTAATGTATAATATATTATTATATAACATGTTTAGATACATATATATATATATTAAAAAATATGCACACAAAAGTAGATTTTATTATGTTTTTAGTAATACATTAGTAATTTTTATTAAATCATAACACTAAACGATATAAAACTTTCGTTAGATATGATTATTTTCTAGATTATAAAGTCAAAATTAGTCATTTATTAATAACTTACAAGATATACCATCTTTTTGAAAGACCCAATTTTGATATATCTCCTATATATTAAATATAAAATTTGCAAAGGTTTCGTCAGCTCTAGATAGTGAATGCAGTACATATATATTTCCAATATATCAATGCAGTCCGTAGTATATAACACTCCTCTATATCACTTATTATTTTTGTCCGTGTTATATTCAATGTATATTATTATTAAATTGTTATCATATTACTATTATCTTATTATTATTTTCTTAGCCTATTTTGCTTAATAAACCGAATATCATCATTATCATAAAATAGTAAATATCTTACATCATATATTGTTATTTTACATTTACATATGCGCTTACAGCTTCCATACATACGTGCCTTATACATCACCTCATCTCTAACGCAGGCGGTTCGGGTCAGAACACTCAAGAGGTCAGACAGTTGAAGGTCATCATAGCAAAGATGGAGAAGGAACTAGTGACCACCACTAATAAACAGAGTAAACTAGGAGCCAGGAGAGCCGACAAGTACAGTAGACTAGCCAAAGAGGTTATAGTAGAGTGTTTGCCAATACATCGCTGAACTGCGATGTGATATTCGTATACGCGGTAGTGTTGAATATATTCATCCGAATAATCGATTATATTAGATATAATTTAGGATAAATTAATGTATATATTAAAAATATACTCTAAAAATTGTTATTAAGATTATATTTTTTATTAATTTATGAGAAATTTCGATGATTTATAATTATTTTACAGTTATCATAAATTAACTTAGTTTATTATATTAATATTTCATTAATTATATTTTAAAGTATTTAAATTTCACACTCAGACATGATAATAACAATCTCTATTTTTACGATATTAATTTAAGTTACATAACAGCATTTAATTAGGATTCATTACCTATTTGTGTGTATACTAAACGGAATCTATTTGCTAACAATTTAAATATATCTAGAAGAACATTAAATATTACGAATATTTAGTTTATATTAAATATAATTGAATAAGTGTAATTAATATTATTTATAATAGGATATATTTAGCTTTATATTATATATATATATATATAATCATGGAAGCGGCTTCGAAGGGACAATAGAGCTATATGATTATAAGTAAAAACTTCATCTTAGTTCCTAGATGAGATGAAAGGACTCCACCAAAAAACACAAATATATCGTAATATTCAATCACATATATAATACATATATTACTAATGACTCATTACTAATGAATCATTACCGATGACTCATCATTGATGAAGCGTACACTAATACCATCTACGTTTACAATCAGGTAGAAGAATTAAGAATCAGTAAACAGGGTTGCATGAGCAGGATCAAGAACCTCACTAACGAGATCACCGATTGTAAGAGGTTCGCATGTACATCCGACACTAGATATGCATGTCCTTCTCTTTGTCTTCTTTGTGGAATTAACCATCCCAACTATATTCGTAATAAAATATTAAATAAGAATGTATATAAGCTCTTACTTATAAATAGAGAACTTACTTAGGGTATCAAACTATTCCACTACTAAACTATTGTATTAATCTATTTAATGATAAACATTATTGTATATATCACAGGCATTATTTGACTCCAACCCCATATATACCATATTTTTCTATGGTTTTAACCCTGTGTTTGCATCATATTATTATTATTATTATTATTATTGATATTCACATTGTTTTTAACTCCCCTGATTGGCTACAATACTTAGATATTCGTTTATATACATAAAATACAATACAATACTAGACAATAGATTATGTAACATCATCCGTTGCTTACAGGAAGAACAGCCGCTACCCTTCGATAGCATCGCGACCTCCCCGCCAGAGGTCATCGTCGCGGGAGAGTTATTTCACCTCTAACGACGGCATCAGTAAAACGTCAAGGTCATTACCGTTTAAAATGAAGAGCGTGTTTATACAGTAAATAAGTACGCCTGAATTGTCATATCGTTGGACATACTTCTACGTCCTAATATGGTGTTATACTCGAGGAATGTGACATTGTTATCAGTGTCACAGTGTCACTAGTGTGATGATATTCAGACATACTTATTTACCTTGAACATATGTCCTAAGCCATATTAGATGGTTATATATACAATGTATATAATACATATAATATAAATAGATTACTTTAAAATACTACTACTATTATTACTACTACTTTTACTACTACTACTACTACTACTACTACTACTACTACTACTACTACTACTACTACTACTACTACTACTACTACTACTACTACTACTACTACTACTACTACTACTACTACTACTACTACTACTACTACTACTACTACTACTACTACTACTACTACTACTACTACTACTACTACTACTACTACTACTACTACTACTACTACTACTACTACTACTACTACTACTACTACTACTACTACTACTACTACTACTACTACTACTACTACTACTACTACTACTACTACTACTACTACTACTACTACTACTACTACTACTACTACTACTACTACTACTACTACTACTACTACTACTACTACTACTACTACTACTACTACTACTACTACTACTACTACTACTACTACTACTACTACTACTACTACTACTACTACTACTACTACTACTACTACTACTACTACTACTACTACTACTACTACTACTACTACTACTACTACTACTACTACTACTACTACTACTACTACTACTACTACTACTACTACTACTACTACTACTACTACTACTACTACTACTACTACTACTACTACTACTACTACTACTACTGCTACTACTAAGAGCGCCTATACAACAGGACCTCGCTGTCCCGCCACCCCTCGCGGAGAAGATCCTCCTCCAGAGACGTAAGCCCGCCCCCTGCTCCGCCCCCCCAACACCACCACCGGTCAGATGGAAGCAGTGGTCAGTACTCCCTAAGACTAAGCGGGGCGGCGTCAACCAATCGCAGTAGACCTCAGACCTACGGACGAAGGTCACGAGAACGAACCGCCACCACTACGAGGAGAAGAGCGGGCAGTCGAAACTCTTCGTGTTAGTGTGTGCCCAGCAAACATTAACATCCTCATAACTGCCTCATATAACAGCATCTGTCTACATATTAGTTTTTTATGAGGCTGTTAATGTTTGCTGGGTGTAGTGTTTAGCTGCTTCCTCACCGACACAAACAGCTCGATATCGTCTAACTGCTCGATATCGGGCGGTTACTGTGTGAACGGCTATACTAGATATAGCGCTGGTCGACGCCATAATTACCTATTATCACATCTTTAATTTCGATTGTTATATAACTAAATATAATTAATATATATACGTAACGATGTATATATGTCATCGTACTAATTAATTATAGTGGCGGAATTTAATTTTAATTACCAAATAATTTAAATAATTATTGTACTTTAATAATATAAATAAGACATTAGTATTACTCAGTATGTATAAGTGTGGGTGTGTGTTTATATGCGTGTACATATTAATAATCTAGTCTTTAGGGCATGGTTACTGAGGAGGAGGATTTGTTTGTATCTATTTAATAATATTAATTCATTATATTTCATTAATAATTGCGTTGTTATTTTTATATTCTATTATTTTTTATATAAAAACAAACTTTCCGAATATAAATGAACTTTACGCGAGGTTGACCTCTGGAAACACGTATCCACTAATGCTACTAATGTGTTTATTATCTTTGCAGCGGGTTCTCTGCCAAGATTTGACCCTACAGCCTACGTGAAGGATAAAAGAAAACAGCAACTAGTGAAAGAATCCACCTCTCTATATATCTGTCATATCTATTATAACTCATCTATATTATCGTATCGATGTATTATATTCATATATATTTATAGTATTGTAATTTATTTCAGTCGAGAAAGAAAAAACAGAAATCTTGTTTCGTCCGCGAGAAATAATCGAGGTTCCAGAGCATCGTCTGGTTAGCAAAGATAGTAGAAGTAGTGATTATATTAATAATAATAAAGTAATTCCACCGATGCCATTATTAGGCGATATTTGTTATCGGAAATAAAATATACATTAGATTTTGTATCTCATATTTAATATTTAAATGGAAATTATTGTTATTACCTCTATTTTTCATTTTATTAAAATATGTGTTTCTTAAAATTATATATTGGCTAAATATAATATTTAATTTTACATATATAATAAATAAGTTATATATTTCAATTAAATTAATTTTACTTATATAATAAATCAGTTATATATTTCAATTAAATTAATTTTACTTATATAATAAATCAGTTATATATTTCAATGCATTGATTTAGATAGCAATTTAACAACCTTGATTTTAAGTTTGTTTACATTTTTAATTATATTTCAGTGATCACTATACCAGTACTATATTCATTTTAATTGTTAATACTGCTGCCATCTATGAAATATAATATTCATAATTACTTTGAGTATATAGATTAGTAGATAGATAGTGATATATTAGTATATCTTTGATAATAATAAATAATGAAATAAAGATCAGTTATTAACAATACAGTGTTCCTTAATAATATTAGAGAAAGATGTAATAGTAATATTGATAGTAGTAGTAGTAGTAGTAATTATAGAGTAATAAAGTAATTTTAGCTGTAGCATTGTTCATAATTAATTGTAATGAAATATAGTATTGTAATATTTATATGTAATAATGAGTGGCTGAAATAGGTGTTGGTTTATTACACCACTCAAAATGATAGAGGACCGTTGTATTTAAATTACATTCATTCATCAATCAAAAAAAAACATACCCTAATTCTCCATGTGTCAAGGCATAATCAAAAAGAAAATAATATTATTAAATCTAATATAATTTAGATTATAATTTTGCTACGCATAAAATGACAGTTCATTGGTCCAACAAATTCTATTAAAATAAACTAAATTAAATAAAAAAACACAAAAATCAATATATACGAAATCAACATTTATACTTTTATAATTATTACATACTACACAACAACAAAATAACTAATTACAAATATATAATATACACCTAAAAACAATTACATTAAAGATATAGAACACGTTAGTATGCTACATATAATTAATAGATGCTCTAAATTCTATTCTCGTAGACATATACATATTAAGTTGATTTTAAGAATTACTTTAATGCGTACTCATTAATTATCTATGATCGCATACGCATAATTAATAACAAATATATAACAGATTTATTTTTACTCTTATTATTTACTCTATTTTGTTATCATAATATCATAATATATGATATTATATTATTATTGATGGTTTGAGAACTATACAAGTTCATTCTGTTACTGTTTGTCTCGATCCTAGTTTATATTATTATTTATTATTAAACTTATTTACAAATATTAATATATATATATACACATACTATTACACATACTATTACACACACTAACATGTATTCCTTGCATACCCACACAGTCGGAAGTCTGGCGAGTTCCATCGGGTCTATAAGTGAGATAAACTCTGAAGCTGAACTCCACCGTCGGGGCAGCAGACTCTCTTCTCGTAGACTATAGTTTGTAGACGTATACATTACACGTGCGGTAGACAATACATGTATACTATAGTTTGTAGTAGACATTACAATTAAGGGGTTACGCTTGTTTTGAACATTTTTGAAATTTCAATGTAAAAGATAGGAGTTTTTATATTTTGTTAATAGTCCATAAGTTTAAAAATTCTTAAGATATTACAATTCTGTAAAATGCATATTGAAGGGAGGACTGCTATGTATAGTTTGATATAGCATAATGAGAAAATATTATATATTTTTGGAAATACAACTTATCTAATAATGGTAACAATTTAGTTTACTTTTTTTTTTTTAAATATATTTTATATATGATATAATAAAAATAATTGTATGATCATCTATTATGTCAATAAACACATAATAACTAATATATTCTGAAAATGTCATCAATATATGAGTTTTATTTGCATAGGTATTTAATTTTTTAAGAATAAAATTATACTAAAATAATTATTCTGAGTAAATCAAGTTTGAAAATGATATATATTTGTTATTAAAATATAGAGCTTATTTGTATAAAAAGAGTATAGTATATGTGTTTGTAAAATTAAAAAATATTATATATATATATATATATATGATGTATGTATATGTATATTATACATAGTTATGATAATAATCCAAAATATTATATTTATATTATATGTATTTTATAGTAATCAAAAATTGATATGTATATTATAGTAATCCACAATATGATATATATATATATATATATATATATATATAATTATGATAGTAATAGTAATCCAAAATATTATATTAGATAAAAAAAATAATAATTCTGTAAAATAACTTTATATAAATGTATTTTTGCGTATTTTTAGAGATTATTTCTTATATAAAATTTATTCTCAAAAATAAGTCTATAAAACCTTTATTTTTATATTTGATTAAACGTTTTGAGCTCTAATATTTGTATGTGAGTATATTAACATATCAAATATTACATATTTCAAATAATTTTTTTTTATTGTTTTACCAAAACGCTCGTATCACCTTAAGAATTACACAATATACGAAGACTATTTGTAGTAGACATTACACCACCACTCTCACATAACAACACCACTACCACTCCTATATATCATATAACAACACCACCCTTATACCTCACAAGTAGTCATCACAATAGAAAAGAGGGCAGGCGAAGGAAGAAGGACGGATACTCCAGTGTTGATTCAATGGTAAGCATGTATATCTACATAAATATCTATATGCTATGCATATGTTTTAAAATAACCCGAATAGTATTGCATAATATTTACAACCGTATAACTATTGTGAAATACTTCAATTTGTAACTTATTACGAACAAGTGTTAAGATTAAAAATCATATTTTCAACAACTAAGTTTTCTATAATTAATTAATGATTTTAATTTAAATAAAATTTATAATTTAACATAAGATTTCCTAATCTTATATGATGTAGTATTTGTAATTTATTAGAAAATTACATAAATACAATATCATCAGGTATTCTTTTCAGCTAGATACCTATAATATTCGTTAGTTAGTGTATTGCCCTTAACTTTGTCTCTCTCTTACAACCTCTGAAGGACTATGAAGTGAAGGACACACATTCTGCTAGCAATTCCTATCACCGTAGAACTAATAAAAACAACAATCATTACAATGCCGGTAGAAAGAGCCGGCCGCAAAGAGATAAAGGTATTCTTATAGTATGAGATAGTAGTAATAGTAGTAGTAGTAGTAGTAGTATCAAAACCCAAGATACATGGTATTCTTATAGTAGTAGAAGTAGTAGTATCAAATCCCAAGATACATTGTATTCTTATAGTATGAGATAGTAGTAGTATCAAAGCCCAAGATACATGGTCAAGCAATAACTGTCATAACGTTTTATTCATTGTCTAATTAATTAAGGGGATATCACAGCATGCCATTAAAACGTCCCATTCAATGTATAGAGATAGTAAATATATTAGTATGTATAAAGCTCTGCAGATAGAAATCTCTTCAATGTCTTCTATTGAATTTGTTTGTGATATACAAGCAAATATAAAGCTATAACAATTTGTAGCCTTATTTTTACATTTCAATTACCCAGCAAACAGTAAGAGCAGCATAATAGCAGCATAACAGCAAATTCTAGAGCCTCAAATGTTTACATTGTGCTATTATGCTGCTATTAAATGTCTATTATGCTGCTATTAATTTGTAATGATATTATGCTGCTATTATGCTGATATTATGCTGCTATTAATTTTAAATGTCTATTATGCTGCTATTATGCTGCTATTATTATAATAGCAGCATAATAGCAGCATAATAGACATTTAAAATTAATAGCAGCATAATATCAGCATAATAGCAGCATAACAGCAGCATAATATCATTACAAATTAATAGCAGCATAATAGACATTTAATAGCAGCATAATAGCACAATGTAAACATTTGAGGCTCTAGCATTTGCTGTTATGCTGCTATTATGCTGCTCTTACTGTTTGCTGGGTAAATTCATATATAAAAATACATAAAGAATACATTATTTTTTTTTGTATAATATTCTATAGGAAATATTCATTATAAGTTATTTTGTAATCTATTATTATAATTATGACTACATATTATTTTGAATATGTATGTTATTTATATAGAGCTAAACAAAATAGTAAGAATGCTATACTAGTTTTATTTGTGTGGTTAATTTTATATATGAAATACATGTAAATCACATTTGAAATTTCACTAATTAAAAATCAATATGAAAAGTACAATTTATATGCATATACATGTTTATCTAATATATTATATATTCAATAGCATAAAGCAATACTTGTTTCTAGACAATATATTTATAGTATATACTATTTTATTGATTATATATTTATATACAATTATATAGACTTGCTATATTATATAATTTATTTTTAAAACATGTATTATAAATAATGCTTTTTATGCTATTTATAAATGGATTTAATTAGTTGACATATACTAAATAACACTACATTAATTATTATTCCATTATAATATTTTTATTTTTTTAAGACATGCCCACTTTTTCGAATTTGTCATATTTATTATCTTTGTTATTTACATACAATTTACTTAAATTTGTTATAAATATACAATTAATTAAAATATAGACTAATTTAGTACATATAATGTTTAATATTTATAATCATTATTAGATAAAATAATAACTTTTACATTCGAATACATCACAATTTAGATACATTGTATGTGCATTTATATATATATATATATATATATATATATATATATATAATTATATGCATAAGTATAAACAGAGTATATAATTTGTGAAATATTAAATTGTGAAATTTTGTTTATGATTAACTAATAGCTAAGAATGAGATTTTTATATTGATGCTATTGTAATAATATTAGTATCATTGGAAAGCCCATTAAAGTCTATAATATAAATCATATTGTTGTAATTTATTTTAAAACAAAAGTTATGATAACAAATGTAGTAGAAATTTGTTTACTTACATTTATTTTGTTATGAATTATAATTATTATGAAAAATATAATTTATTATAACAAATAATATTCATATTAAATATTTACTAAATTAATAATGCCTATAATTATATTATTGATAAATGTATGCACACATTTGATATTTCTATTGTAAATACATAAAATAATATGATTTTAAAATTAATTTGTATTCGGTTTCTATAGAAATTAACATAATGTATTAATATCTATGATATGATTAAATACCCATGTTTCCTATACGCTTGGGTGAAGTGAAATAGTAACATTTACATTTTAGGCTTAATAGACGCGTATCTCGAGCTTTGGTAGTACGTTGTAGTATGAGATATCAGCAATGATATGATGATGATTTAAGTACAGTATCAACACACTAAGTAAATATATTCTTATCTATTTTTATGTTATATAATACATATATATATATACAAAAGTATAATAATTGGTGATATTCAAATGATTTTTAAATACTATTAATTGCTAGTATGTATAAGCAACAGTCACTGTAAATTCTATTCCAGTAGACATATATGTATATGTAAGTTGATTTCATTATTTTAATGCATATTTTTTAATTATTTAAGATATTCATATGCATTGTTAATTTTATTATAACTAACTATTATTCTATTATATATTTTTACTCTATATCAATTTTATGTTGAATATTTATATTTTCTATTCAAATAAGTAATAATTTATATTTTCTTAATTTTTTAATTTATTTATCATGATAAATCACTTTATTAATTATTAAATTAAAAAACAAAATTATAATAAATATTATATTAATATATATATTATATATATAATATATATATATATACATATTATTTTATATTTAATTATTTATATTATCACTTAATATTTAGTTATATTTTAGTTACATGTACAATACCTATCACAGATAGCTTAGAGGAGTTTGTAGTGAATTCTAATGAAATGGAAGAGAGGCTTGCGAGGATTCAACAATTTCTCGACGAAGCCGAAGCTTCTCACTGATAATTGAACCACTAATAGTGAAATAAATCTTCTATTATCATTGTTATTTAATATTACTCATTGTATTGTTTATTTTCAATTTATTTTTCTATCTATTTTTAGACAAGTATTATTATACATTATTCCAAATTTTGACTTTCTTTATTTATTAATAAAAATAAGAAATTATACATTGTATATATATATATGAACATGATTAATTTAAATAATAAAGTATACTCATAATGCATTAAATGATTTATTAAAAACCAATATTCCTAAAGTGATAATACTGATATTATGATAATTATATTATGATCATTGATCACAGTAATTGAGTTATATCTTTGTATACAAACACATATATAAAAGAAATTGTAGATTTCACAAATTAAATAATCGTAATAATAATATTAATATGAAAATTATATAATAATTCCACCGATAGTAATACTATATATGTATAATTAAGGGTGCCAATTAGTAGAAGGATGTTGATTTCCTTAATCATAGTATGTACAATAGAATCCCGCCATGTATAACATGTCGAGATGTGTGGTAATAAGTAGTTGCATAGTGTGCTTTTACACGACTATATAATGAACAGCATTGTGCTGGGAATGATTTAAAATATAACAATGACATTCGAAATAAACGAGCGTAATAGGAATTAAATGAAAAAATAAAAAATATATACTATAAAAGTGAATATAAATTCGATTGAACGGATAATGACGACGATGATGCCGTAACAATGAGATGAAGGTTATGACCTCTTGACCTCTAGATCATTGCGACGTGAGGTGGGCATGCGATGGCAGCACCGAGGAGAATAGACTGTGTCCGGCCACTGAATCATTGTCCAGTACAGTGGTCAGTTCTGTGTACATGTCTGTGTTGGGGTAGGGGGTATGAATATCTATGTAGGGGTGGGGTAGAAGGGGATAAATATCTGTGTGTGTGTTATAAGAGTGTTACATACATGAAGGTGTAGGATAGGATAGGATATATATGTCTGTGTAGGGGATAGAAGGACATATAGAGATTAATTATCAAGAAATTGTCGAATATATTTGAATGAGATATCGGTGCAGTTCTTCAAAGGTATATCTACATCATTTTGTGACGATCATTACCTATACTTTACATTACAAAGCTGTAATGCAAGCCTTTTGTATGGCTAAAATGTCATGAGATGTTACAATTGAAAATGTGAAATAAAGTTTAAAATGGGAAAATCTGGGAAAAATGTGAAAATCTAAATATGAATTGAATAATATTGAATAACAAGCCAATTAACTCATTAGAATGCATATAAACTATTAACAATCTATAATATTCAGCTGTAAAGATACAAGATATGAGAGGATATTTATCAGATAATGTATCATGGATATGCTATAACTATTAGACCATTCTATATAATTAAATACAATACTAACTTTTCATCAACATTAATTAATCGATTTATATAATTAAATTGTAGTTTAATCATTATAATTATTATTTTAATTATAATCATAATATATAATATATATATATTTAAAATATATATAGGTGTATTAATTCATTTATATGATATAAAGATACAATACAAGCATATAAAGTTGTATACTAATTATGTGTTACTATTAATAGATTGTTATCTATGTATTGAATATCTTACCTATGTATCTATATCATCGATATAAAGAAAGTGGATAAGCAATTGAATGTAGTGTATGGCACTATCCGCTACGAGCGCTGCAGTCGAAACCCACTATCTGGCCCACTACTTTTTATTTATAATAATATGTATTTATCATATATATATATTGATAATCACTACCAATTTTAATTTACTATCGATACTAAAAATAAAATTATATTTTTAAAATACATAATATCAACATTCCTCGTGATTTTGTGTATTTAAATTGAAGTTGTAATATTATTTTATTGATTTTATTGATATTTATAATTTAAATCCATTGATGTAGATAGAAGTCACTTTAATCTATTTCGACGAAAAGCCTACTGTTTTAATATTTGACATATATAATATGACTAATATCCAATCAAAATAACTGATTCCATTTTGTTAATTTATCGATAAAAGTGTCATTCGCTTGTCTATCTTTTACATGCATTGCGTGCGTCAATTGCTTATCCACTTTCTTTATATCGATGATCTATATAGTCAATCTTTAGTAATATGTCATTAATATTATGATGAAATCTACTGTATTTTATATATATATAAATATATATACATTATTGATGATAATATAACTTATATAAATGAGAAATGTGATGAAAAGTTACATTTATTAGGATATATGTATGTTCATTTATGCTAATTAACTATTATACGATATGGTAGAATATAATTAATAACTTATATAACATACTAACACATCAAATAAATATAATTTCAATATATAAATACAATTTAATTATTAATAACAAATAGTTAATTACTAAATATATCTATATACATATTATATATCACACATTGACCACTAATTAATAAAATATTAATTAATTTATTGTTGTTAAATAATTAAACATTATTAAAATTTACGAATTCAATGATAATAAAAAAGTAAAATAAATACAATATTTATATTATTATATGTTAAAAGTATACACTGCCACTTTGGCGTAATATCCACAAATAATTATCATTTATATAATATATTTTATTAAATATGTATAATAATATCCTATAAGTACATCAATGTTAATAGTGATACCACTATAATTATCCATAGTCCTACATAAATATATCTATAGCTATATATTCGTGTGATCATAATAAACATAATTCTGAAAAGCTAACATCATGTGTTACAAGATGAATGTAGAAATAGGTATAAGTAAAATATAAATAACAACTGTTACTTAAATATCATTGTAAACTTCATACATGTTGTTAATACCACCCCGCTGGGTTGAAATAGATCATCGTCGCTTACACGCACGTAAATATTCTATAGCAATATTGATAACCTAATGTTAAACATGTTAAATCATGTATCGAGGTATGGAATAAGAGTTATACGAATACATCATCATTATATTATGGTTACAGTGCTATAACTGTATTGCGATGACTCTTTCAGAGTACAAGAAATGCTGTAGTAAGAATCACGGGTTACGGGACATAACCTTGAGTGATAGCTTTACCCAGTGCCTGGGTAGGGTAGCTGCTCGATTCCGATGCATTGTGGGAGGAGCTCATCGATATCGTGGGGGTGATGTCGCTTAGCTTAGGGGCTACCAGTGAATAGTTCTGTGGGGTGAGGGTGGGGTTAGGGTAATATGACACCTCCTACTAGACTAATGATACTAATTAATAGTAGGTAATTAATAGAGCTGTAGTATGACACGGTACCGTGGGAATATTTACATTAATCATTTATTTCATTAATATAAATAAATATATAGGTAAATATTAAATGAAACAAGAATATATAGATATATATTATATATATATATGTGTGTATATAAATAATTAGTATATTCTCAACATATGTGAATCGTTTTTTAATTCACATTTCTATAGTAATTTTCTAATAACCCACCCATTCTTATATATAGATATTCACTGTGATACAAGTGTATCTCCTGTTATACATGTATGCAATACAACAGCACCACTGCCATTGTGCTATCAGATATGTTGTGTGCAGTAGATCACAGAGATAATAGTGATACCATGCTACAACTATTCATAGATCTGTGCATGATAATTATAACCACAAGCACAAAGGCCGACATTCCGAGCTAAATGTGAATGTCGCAGTGGTGAAGTAGGTAAACAGTATTGATACTATACAATGTGTTTCACATATACTACAGTGCACCTAGACATGCACTAGATATACACCACATGCCTAGATCACATGCAAAGATTGTAGATAGCGCGCGTCCAGGGTGTGAATGGGGTGGTAGGGTGGAAAGTGGCACGCAGACTGGCTAAGGATGTAGCTATGCAATGTATTGCAATGACCACCTGACCATCTGACCATCTGACCTGCTATATAATACACTCCCTTACTGTATCTAAGGGGCGTTTTAAGTAACGACCACAGTACCACTCGAGTTTACACTTGTATAAGCATACGGGTGGGACTGTGGTACGACAAAGTATGCACCCTAAAGTTAGTACTTCATTATTATCCAGTCTAGTCCATACATCTACAGTGATGTCATGATCTACTAGAGTATCGCACACACACTCGCCGGCCACCTTACTAGTTCTATAGTCTGTGGGTGTGAACTCTGACCTCGTTATGATGCCTCTTCACGTGTATGGTGAGGGTACATCTCTGCGTGGTGGCGTACGAACAGTGCATACATTTGAATGGCTTCTCGCCTGTGTGAACGTGAGGCAGTGGTAGTGGTAGTGGTGGTGGTGATGATGATAGATCTATCTAATCGATGCGATAAGGTAATAGTAGCGGCGGGGGCATTGATAACCGTCATGTACATGTATTGTATGTCTTAAAAGTATATATATATATATATATATATATATACTCTTAAGAATTACCTATATGTATATAGGTATTACTTATTAGGTATATTTGTTCTAGTATAGTATATCTAAAGAGGTTATTGTTATTGTATTTCTCAATGAGTATTGATAACAATAATGCTTTAATAGGAAAATATCTATAAATATCTCATGATATATTTTCCTAATATATAAAGGAGGGGCCTAAGACCCTATGGATCCACCTCTGATATATATGTATATATATATTTATATAGGAAATAAAAATTAACTAAAATAAAATAAGGCACTGGTGTGTGTGTAGGGGCCTGCATTACTAAATCAGGGAGTGTACGAACCCGTATGAATGAGATTGTGAACTTTTAGGTGGCTTCTCTCTACCGTGGAATATTCGCATTTATCGCACTTGAACGGTTTCTCTCCTGTGTGCGAGTCGGTGTATCAGTGAGTCATCGATGAGTAATCAATATCATCCGATACAATGTGGTTGTAATGTGTGTATCAATGAGTCATCGTGATGAGTAATCAATATCGTCCGTAACAATGCAGTCGTAGTGTGCGTATCAATGTGTACGTGCGCATGTATGTGTATACTTATGTGTGTTAATGCATATGTACAGTGTTGTAGCACTTGCACTAGCTCTCTATACATAATCTATAAATAGCACTCGCGCATGCAATTTATATAACATTGTATTCACACAATCTCAGTCATATTTAATTCAGTGCTTGCTCTTTAAAACAAACAGTACTAGCACTCGCACTATATTGTGCTGCACTACCTACCACAGCTTATCTGTACGATATCATCAAGATGTATAGTTAATAATCAGGCATAGGCAAATTTGTGCAAATTTCACGAATTTCAGGATGATATTTGCACTATTTTGTTAAAATTTGTACACAAAAAAAATACACTAAATGTAATCTAAATTTCTGAAAGATTATTCCATAAAATAAGAGTAATTAGTTTATATATAATTTTAATTAAGGAGTAACTTCAATATACATACTTAATAATTGTGTTCATCTAGTCATTATGATAATGTAATTATTTAGATTAATTTATATTTATTATTTCTGATATTTAGCATTTTTTAATTCTAATAATCTTTATGTTTATTTCCTTCCTTTTATTTTAAAATAATATTTATTAAAATTCACTTCTTTATTATTTAAAATGGAAGCTTTAGAGGAACCAATTAGTAAAAAAATAAATTATAAATTTAATAAGAAGCATTTAGGAGAGATAAACGTAGTATATGAAGTAATAACCGTCATTATGATAATGTAATTATTCAGATTAATCCAATATATTTATTATTTTTGCTATTTAGCAATAAAATTAATTAAATAAAATTATATTATATTAATATCATTAACATCATAATCAATATATAAATATGTTACTGGGTGAAATGGGCGTACCGTGATGTTTAGAGATGGTGTGTTTCTTAAGATGTATGCGCTGATTGAATGTCTTAGTACAGTAGGTGCAGGAGAACAGACGAGCAGTTAGACGGGTGGACTTCCTCTTGCGGGTGGGTTTCTTGTACTGTGTGTGTGTGCGATAGTAGTGGTGTAACTAGTGGAGGTGTCAGTTGTGGTGTCACTAGTGGAGGTGTCAGTTGTGGTGTCACTAGTGGAGGTGTCAGTTGTGGTGTCACTAGTGGAGGTGTCAGTTGTGGTGTCACTAGTGAAAAGTATATCCAATACTGACACTAGTGTCACCAGTTGTGGTGTCACTGGTGTCAGTATTGGATAACTAGTATTTATAGGATTTCAATGTGGATGTGTCAGTAGTAATGTCACTAGTGTCAGTAGTAATGTCAATAGTGTCAGATGTGTCAGTAGTGATATCACTAGTGTCAGATGTGTCAGTAGTAATGTCACTAGTATCGGTGTAAGTAGCGACATCACTAGTGTCAGTTGTGTCAGTAGTAATGTCACTAGTGTCGGTGTAAGTAGCGACATCACTAGTGTCAGATGTGTCAGTAGTAATGTCACTAGTGTCGGTGTAAGTAGCGACATCACTAGTGTCAGATGTGTCAGTAGTAATGTCACTAGTATCGGTGTAAGTAGCGACATCACTAGTGTCAGATGTGTCAGTAGTAATGTCACTAGTATCGGTGTAAGTAGCGACATCACTAGTGTCAGTAGTGATATCACTAGTGTCAGATATGTCAGTAGTAATGTCACTAGTATCGGTGTAAGTAGCGACATCACTAGTGTCAGATGTGTCAGTAGTAATGTCACTAGTATCGGTGTAAGTAGCGACATCACTAGTATCAGATGTGTCAGTAGTAATGTCACTAGTGTCGGTGTAAGTAGCGACATCACTAGTATCAGATGTGTCAGTAGTAATGTCACTAGTGTCGGTGTAAGTAGCGACATCACTAGTATCAGATGTGTCAGTAGTAATGTCACTAGTGTCGGTGTCAGTTGTGGTGTCACTAGTGGAGGTGTCAGTTGTGGTGTCACTAGTGGAGGTGTCAGTTGTGGTGTCACTAGTGGAGGTGTCAGTTGTGGTGTCACTAGTGAAAAGTATATCCAATACTGACACTAGTGTCACCAGTTGTGGTGTCACTGGTGTCAGTATTGGATAACTAGTATTTATAGGATTTCAATGTGGATGTGTCAGTAGTAATGTCACTAGTGTCAGTAGTAATGTCAATAGTGTCAGATGTGTCAGTAGTGATATCACTAGTGTCAGATGTGTCAGTAGTAATGTCACTAGTATCGGTGTAAGTAGCGACATCACTAGTGTCAGTTGTGTCAGTAGTAATGTCACTAGTATCGGTGTAAGTAGCGACATCACTAGTATCAGATGTGTCAGTAGTAATGTCACTAGTGTCGGTGTAAGTAGCGACATCACTAGTATCAGATGTGTCAGTAGTAATGTCACTAGTGTCGGTGTAAGTAGCGACATCACTAGTATCAGATGTGTCAGTAGTAATGTCACTAGTGTCGGTGTCAGTTGTGGTGTCACTAGTGGAGGTGTCAGTTGTGGTGTCACTAGTGAAAAGTATATCCAATACTGACACTAGTGTCACCAGTTGTGGTGTCACTGGTGTCAGTATTGGATAACTAGTATTTATAGGATTTCAATGTGGATGTGTCAGTAGTAATGTCACTAGTGTCAGTAGTAATGTCAATAGTGTCAGATGTGTCAGTAGTGATATCACTAGTGTCAGATGTGTCAGTAGTAATGTCACTAGTATCGGTGTAAGTAGCGACATCACTAGTATCAGATGTGTCAGTAGTAATGTCACTAGTATCGGTGTAAGTAGCGACATCACTAGTGTCAGATGTGTCAGTAGTAATGTCACTAGTATCGGTGTAAGTAGCGACATCACTAGTATCAGATGTGTCAGTAGTAATGTCACTAGTATCGGTGTAAGTAGCGACATCACTAGTATCAGATGTGTCAGTAGTAATGTCACTAGTGTCGGTGTCAGTTGTGGTGTCACTAGTGGAGGTGTCAGTTGTGGTGTCACTAGTGGAGGTGTCAGTTGTGGTGTCACTAGTGAAAAGTATATCCAATACTGACACTAGTGTCACCAGTTGTGGTGTCACTGGTGTCAGTATTGGATAACTAGTATTTATAGGATTTCAATGTGGATGTGTCAGTAGTAATGTCACTAGTGTCAGTAGTAATGTCAATAGTGTCAGATGTGTCAGTAGTGATATCACTAGTGTCAGATGTGTCAGTAGTAATGTCACTAGTATCGGTGTAAGTAGCGACATCACTAGTATCAGATGTGTCAGTAGTAATGTCACTAGTATCGGTGTAAGTAGCGACATCACTAGTGTCAGATGTGTCAGTAGTAATGTCACTAGTATCGGTGTAAGTAGCGACATCACTAGTATCAGATGTGTCAGTAGTAATGTCACTAGTGTCGGTGTAAGTAGCGACATCACTAGTGTCAGATGTGTCAGTAGTAATGTCACTAGTATCGGTGTAAGTAGCGACATCACTAGTGTCAGATGTGTCAGTAGTAATGTCACTAGTATCGGTGTCAGTAGTGACATCACTAGTATCAGATGTGTCAGTAGTAATGTCACTAGTGTCGGTGTAAGTAGCGATATCACTAGTGTCAGTAGTGATATCACTAGTGTCAGATGTGTCAGTAGTAATGTCACTAGTGTCGGTGTAAGTAGCGACATCACTAGTGTCAGATGTGTCAGTAGTAATGTCACTAGTATCGGTGTAAGTAGCGACATCACTAGTGTCAGTAGTGATATCACTAGTGTCAGATATGTCAGTAGTATTAATAATAGTATCACTAGTTTCTATATTGTCACTTGTTTATGTAGTATCACTTGTGTATGTAGTGTCACTAGTGTATGTAGTGTCACTAGTGTATGTAGTGTCACTTGTATATATAGTGTCACTAGTGTATGTAGTGTCACTAGTGTATGTAGTGTCACTACTGAAGGGTGTCTAGTTATCCACATGAATGCTAGTTACGCGATATCAATAATGCTACGCCTATGGTAATACTATAATTGAGTTGACATGTATATTCTCTTAATCTAGTAGATCCTCGAGCATTGTATTACAGAGAAATTACCGAACTCAACTTATATTCATACTTACATGTATTTCATTTATAAGTAATATATATTCATATATAGTGTATTAAAAATAGAAACGTTGATTAAACAGGCTATAAATAGGCGTTAAACCTTAGAATCGGTGTTGAGTTCAGAGTTATCGGTGGTGTCGGGTACGTTATGATCGTTGGTGATGGCGTGTTGATGATCGTTGCACGGTATCGCCGCGAAATCGAAGTACATGTCGATGGGGTTGTGAAGCGGGTGCGTCTGAATGTGTTTGAGGTCGTGGTGCGGCGTCATCTGGTAGAGGGAGGCGGACTGGGTTCGTTTAGGGGGCGAGCGGGTGTGACAAGCCCCGACCACCACCCCCGCCGTGTTGGC
This sequence comes from Osedax fenrisi, assembly GCA_964019155.1. Classification (NCBI taxonomy): domain Eukaryota; kingdom Metazoa; phylum Annelida; class Polychaeta; order Sabellida; family Siboglinidae; genus Osedax; species Osedax fenrisi. Next base: position 62,934,410 of record OZ025244.1, read on the forward strand.
TAGGGGGGCGAACATTAAACCCTCCGTCGAGATGTGGGGTAGAGATGACGACGACGACGGGAGAAGCGATTCCACCGGGCAAAGGCGCGTCGCCGCGACAGCTATGGCCGGGTGGTCCAGTGATTGGTCACATAGTCGGTAGAGGGGCGGGGCCGAGATGGGCGATGATTTTGGGGCGGCGTAGGTGTGCGACGGCGTGTTTAGCATAGTTTGGTCGTACTCGGGGAAGTCGTCGTTTGGGTCGGAGTGGGCGTTTTCCCCGGGCTGCGGTGGTGAGACAATTAGGGTTGGGACACTTGGTGATGAGACAATTAGGGTTGGGAACATTGGTGGTTTGACAATTAGGGTTGGGACACTTGGTGATGAGACAATTAGGGTTGGGAACATTGGTGATGTGACGATTAGGGTTGGGAACATTGGTGATGAGACAATTAGGGTTGGAAACATTGGTGATGAGACAATTAGGGTTGGGAATATTGGTGATGTGACAATTATTAGTTATAAGATAATAGGTATCTATTAAAAATAAATTTGTTAGTCTTGAAAGATATTGCAGACAATATATTACAATTTTATTTTATCATTAAATATTCATGTTAAGCAATATTGGCTAATATATTACATATATCGCTATTTATATGTGATTATCTAATCCTTATCAATATCAATCAGCTATAGAAGACAATATTGCTAACTTATGCAAACAACTTCCACTTACAGAGGTGAAGGTTCTATATCATATACCCCACCTAACCTACCCTCCCTAGACCAATAAGAGAGGGTGCTGTATACAGATCATATATAATAACATATTTATCATTCATAACCCCACACCTACCCTCCCTCCTGCACTATCTAGGGTTAGATGTTCGGTAACCATGCACATTTTACATCTCGAAGGAACCACAGACTAACCTACCCTACCCTACCCTCTACTAACCTACCCAACCTCCCATCTACTACCCTACCCTACCTTCTACTAACCAACCCTACCCTCCCTCTACTACCCTACCCTACCCTCCCTCTACTACCCTACCCAACCTCCCCTCTACTAACCTACCCAACCTCCCCTCTACTAACCTACCCTACCCTATCCTCCTGCACTAACCAGTGTGAGATGTTCGGTAGCCATATGCCGTTTACGTCTGGAAGGTACGACGGACCAGCAGCAACTCTTGGGCGTCTCGTGGGTTATAGGTACTACTGTGACCCCGCACTCACTGTTATCGCAACAATCGTCCACCGTGGGGCGCTGGTGGTTCTCTACGATCTCTCGTAACGTCTACAGCGGGGGTGGGGGGGTGAGGGGGTTATAGGTACTACTGTGACCCCGCACTCACTGTTATCGCAACAATCGTCCACAGTGGGGCGCTGGTGGTTCTCTACGATCTCTCGTAACATCTACGGGGGCGGGGTATGGGTGAGAGGGTTATCGGTACTACGGTGACCCCGCACTCACTGTTGTCGCAACAATCGTCCACAGTGGGGCGCTGGTGGTTCTCTACGATCTCTCGTAACGTCTACGGGGGCGGGGTATGGGTGAGAGGGTTATCGGTACTACGGTGACCCCGCACTCACTGTTGTCGCAACAATCGTCCACAGTGGGGCGCTGGTGGTTCTCTACGATCTCTCGTAACGTCTACGGGGGCGGGGTATGGGTGAGAGGGTTATCGGTACTACGGTGACCCCGCACTCACTGTTGTCGCAACAATCATCCACTGTGGGGCGCTGGTGGTTCTCTACTATCGTCTACGGGGCGGGGGCGGGTGGGGGGTTACTAGTTAGGTGGTACGCTTGCAATCGGCTAGCGTAATATTACATAATAAATAGTATTAACATATAAGTTAATATATAAATATATATAAATATATATATATATAAGTATATATAAGTATATAAAATTATACACACAATTATTATCATATGATCATAATAATAGTAAGTCTATTTAGATACGTAAAAAATACTAATGAAACAATTCTCCTAGTGTCGTCGTATAAAGGAATGTGCAATGTATGTTAAAAGATATGTTAGTCGTTTCTGTGGGTCGACGCGGAAGGAGTACTTTTCATACGTCTGATTATATGTGTATTGTTATGTGTTATACGCGTCTATATGTATACACATATAATTCATGAACCATATAACGGACAACTATTACATAACTTGTTTACATCTAACTAATTACATCTAACTACACTCATTGGCACGCATCATATGTTATTCGTATGTACTTAAATACTTAATATAACATTCTTGTGATCGCAGTATGCTGGTACTATGTTCAGAAAATCTCGGCAACATAAGCACAGTACAAGTGAAGTACAGCACAGTACAAATACGGTACATAGTAAATACATAAATAATAAATATGACCAACACCCTTGTTATTCATCTCCATAACCTTATAACATTATGGACGCATCGAAACAATACATTTAGATAGGCGTATCACCTACGTTTAATAACGCAATGAAGGTCTGGGGGGCGTAACAGGGGGGTAGGTACCTGTTTCACGGCGGTGTTAGGCGGATAGTTCAGGTCAAAGGTCGTGGATACGGTAAACAGACGCATGGCGTGTATGTTCTGCGAGTGTTTCAGTAACGAGATGGCGCTGTGGAATGTTTCATCGCATAGGGCGCACTGGAGAATATCACCTGTTTGTTACGCATGGGTTACGCATGAATATGTCAGTGAATATTATATTAGGATATTTCAAAATTAATTTTAAAATTAATAAAAAAAAATTATGAATTTTACCTAGATTTTTTTTGTGGGATTTTCTAGTTTTTATTAGGATATTGTGTATTATTCCTATATTTTTGAATACTACATTTATAATTATTATTAGGATTTATGATAGTATGAATAATTATAATCTAACATTAATATTAGAGTAATATTATTTTTAATAATAAATTATTTATTAAAATTAATAAAAATATAAATATAATAAACTAATACATTAATTTATTCATTAATCATGGATCATAATATATACACTATATACATAATTTATCAAAACTCAACCTAATCCTAAATCTATTTACATGTATCAATATAGTGCATATATTATGTATATATACTACTGGTGGTGTTACTATTAATAGTGTATCAGTAGTGTATCAGTAATACCAATTAATAATAATATTATTACAATCACTACTACCACTATCACCACTAGTACCACTACTAGTAACACCACCACCACTAGTAACAGCACTAGTAGAACCACTAGTAATACCACCACTAGTAGTAACCGTTTCCATCGCAGTTGCTGCGTTTGTGTTCGATGAAGGACGTGAAGTCACTGAACATGAAGTTAGTGTCACAGATACCGCAGACCAGCAGATCTGTACAGGTGTGGGGGGAGGTGTATGTGTAGTGGTGTGGGGGAGGTGTGGGGGGAGGTGTGGGGGGAGGTGTATAGGTGGGGGTATGTGGGTATATGTGAGATTGTTCATTCAATAGAAATACCCGCGCAACGATTTAGTATTTAATAAATCATAAATATTTAGTTTTAATTACTATTACATAACTAGAAAAAAACATAAATATAAGTGATATTTACCCAAGTTAATCACTATTGTAGACAGATAACAATAGAGTTAATACACATTGGGTTTAACCTAAGCTTATCTATCTAGGCTTCCATTTGATTTACAGAGTAATAATAGTATGTAGAGTATACTATAAATAGTATGTATAATACTATAATACTACATATTCTATAGTATATGTAACTATAATAGTATGTATAGTAGTAGAATACTATAGTACTACTACATATTCTATAGTATGTATAGTAGTAGAATACTATAGTACTACTACATATTCTATAGTATGTATAGTAGTAGAATACTATAGTACTACATATTCTATAGTAATACAGGTAGTAGAACTAGGCATGTAGTATAGCCTAGCATAATACATAGTTATTTAACCTAGGTGGAGCTACTAGTATCAGCTGATGTATGATTACAATACACATCGTGGTGTGTGCTGATGTGTAGTGAGATAGGCTATCGGTGTACAGGTAGGCATTTCTATGTATCACGTGTGTGTGTGTGTGTGTGTGTGTGTGTGTGTGTGTGTATGTGTGTGAGTGTGTGTGTGTGTGTGTGTGTGTGTGTGTGTGTGTGTGTGTGTGTGTGTATGTGTGTGAGTGTGTGTGTGTGTGTGTGTGTGTGTGTGTGTATGTGTGTGTGTGTATGTAATACACTAGTACTACTGATATAGTAGTAGGAGGTACAGATGAGGTACTGATGTAGTAATGTACAGTGTGTACGTAAGTACAATGTATTAGTTACTAATGATCAATGTATTAATATAAAATGTATAATGTATAATGTATTAATATAAAATGTATAATGTACAATATACAATGTATAGTACCTAATTAACTATGGTCCCTATAGTACACATAGGGTACCTATAGTACACATAGGGTACCTATAGTACACATAGGGTACCTATAGTACACATAGGGTACCTATAGTACACATAGGGTACCTATAGTACACATAGTAGTATACACGTAGGCGGCCATTATACAGAGATGGTCCTACACATGCTGGGTGCACATCGCAGCTAGGTAGAGATTACACTCTCTTATTTAATGTTGCACACTCGCAGCGATAGGGGAACGAGGCAGTTGTTATGAAGGAGATATAACTATAGTCAATGTATCGGTGTATGTGTGCGCGTGTGTGTGTGTGTGTGTGTGTGTGTGCTTAACGATAACTTATTAAGTGTATTCAACGCGAGGCATAAATTCACCACGCGATATGTGCCTGGCGTTGAATGACTCACGGGCTGGATGACTCATTGGGTCCGTGACTCATCGATGATGAACCAGTACACCGGTGTTAATTCACCTACGCAACTCTTACCAGATGTATTAACCATATTATATGTATTATATGTAATATTATAGCATTACCAATGCGGTAATGTATATATGCTTTGACAGCAACTTATCGTTTAAGCTCCAAGTATCCCATATAAGCAAATTTTCGCTCCCTTCCACTTATTAGAAGTATAATTTAATATTGCTGAACTAATTGTATCATCGTTTATGATTAGTTTTGATTTTGCTTTATTTACCTTTTGTTTTTGCTTTATTTACCCTTCGTTTCATTTATATGACTCATACAAAATAACGCGTTTTATTGAGTCAATAAACAATTGTATTATTAATCATAATTGCCAACTTTAACTATTTTACTGCTATCTTACTATCACTATTTTACTATCTATTGCAGTGATTCCAAGTTCTACACACTTCAATAGATCAGTGTGTTTGAATAGGGATAGCTTTAGTCACAACTATCTGATTGTCAACTATTTATATCCCCATATATTATAGAATACAATATAAATCATTTTTAATTACTCATACTTTAATAAACCATAACCAACCAGACTATCCCTTACAAATAATAACTCTTAAACTTCTCTCAATATTTCCCTACATTTTGATACATCTCCTTATCTTCACCTCCACAATACCTTCTATCTTCATTTAACTTATATCAGAGTTTGGGTATTTCTACAACTAATTATGTAATAATATATTCCAATGAACATGTATGTTCCATCTCCACAATTACTGTTTTGTTTAAGTACTAAAATCTAACTTATTCACCGCTTATAAGTTAGAGTGTTATATAGAGTTATAAGTTATAACTCTTTTCTAACTCTTAATGTCAAACTTCATTTATGTACATTTTTATTTATTATCATTATATAACGTTTCATTCAGATGTCAGATCGCTACGGCATTAGAAATCTATCAAATAAATGTAATTAAATATAGTGCATGTAAGTATTGCATTACTAGGAAGAATGTGTAGTTTCTTATGAACATTCTTCACTGCATCATTTAGGAATAAACAGAGAATAGCAAACATTATACCCTAAACATTGCCTGATATAGAACTAAACATTGCCTGCTATAGAACCAAACATTGCCTGATATAGAACTAAACATTGCCTGATATAGAACTAAACATTGCTTACTATAGAACAACATATTACTTGGTAATACCATGATGGTATAGAACTAAATATGACATGTTATAGAACTATACATTACCAGCTATATTATAACTAAACATATAGATCAGTATTACGCAATAGTCGATATGTCACTTGACTAATGCCGACCTGACTTCTATAGAATAACACATACGCTAGCTATTACGCAATACCCGATGTCACAGGACTACTGCCTCCAGAAGTCATGTGACTTATGTTAACTTACCTGCTCTCTCCGAGTTCACCATGGTGTGTGCGTGCAGTCGTAGTGGAGGATATATGCTAGGGATACCTGTTGTAGGAGTGTGGCTTGTGTTATGTAGTTAGATGTACGTATTGCATGTGCTGGTCATTAATAATAGTAGTATTATTAATAATAATAATTTATTATTATTATTATTAAATAATAATATTATTATTATTATTATTATTATTATTATTATTATTATTATTATTATTATTATTATTATTATTATTATTATTATTATTATTATTATTATTATTATTATTATTATTATTATTATTATTATTATTATTATTATTATTATTATTATTATTATTATTATTATTATTATTATTATTATTATTATTATGATGAGATTGAGGTTGTTACACAAAAGGTAGAAGCTACAGCTTATCGAGGAGATCTATACGTTTCACTTTAATGATTAATGAAATATTATTAAAATCAAACTCATTGATATTCTATAAATACAAATAATTATGAATACCTAGTTAAGCATGTAATATCTATATTAAATTGTATACTAATTTTGAATACAACCATATTTTTATATTATGTAATGCAAAATTGCGTATAATGTTATATAATACATTAAATCGCATTTCTAAAATAAATATAATAATAATAAAATTAGTTAAATTATATCATTAATTAATTTAATAATTTAATAATAATCTATCATTATATTATTAAAAACATACAAATTAATAGATAATGAATCACTTATACGCATACAAACATATTACAACTAGATATATCACTATATATAAAGAAAAACCTAGAGTATATATAATTATTTATAGATTACATACAAGTATACCATGAGATATGAGATAACATTAACAATAACTTTGTCTCTAATCTATAATAGATTATCTATAGTTCTAGTAAAATAACGTACATTATTAAATACAAATTGTTATTCAATAGTTTAATAATAGTTTTTATACAATTCACAGATAGACTAAACTACTAGAGATTTATAATCGAATATATGCTATGAAATATAATATTGTTACTATAAATTCAGTCAATTTATTGTACAATATTAAATTACTTGATACTATATTATCAGACTATATTATATTAAAATAATAACATTTAAATATTATATAACATCATATATAATAATTAGCTATAAATTATGAGACTATATTATCAGACTATATTATATTAAAATAATAACATTTAAATATTATATAACATCATATATAATAATTAGCTACACATTATGATTCATTGTTAATCTACTGCATTTAAGCTTATATAGAATATGACATTAGGTGGGAAATTGATAGGGGAATTCTTTATTAACACTATATGTTATCATTAGTGAACATAGAACATAATATTGAGGTAAAATGGGAAAATTATAGACTAATAGATAATAAATGGGAAAGGCTAATAGATAATAAATGGGAAAGGCTAATATATAAGAAATGGGAAAGTCCAATGTATAATAAATGGGAAACACTGTGGTGAGTGTAGCTGAATTCATAACAAATGTATTAATGAACATTTAAAAATGCAATTTATAGTTTTTTTATAATTAATGATAAGTACAATTAGTTTAAAATTAGTGATTGTACGACACTTACTAATTAATAATTAATAAATGTTATCAAATTCCCATATATAAAAAATAAATGATTGTTTACATTAAATGATGATGATATTTAAAGTGAACAGTTTAATATATAGAATGTGGCCTTACATTATAATAATGGGGATAGGACCGATAATAGAATATTGGAACTGTTCCATTTTAAAATTAAATCATGCTAAAACATACTATGTATTATATATATACCAATGCTTAAACACAAAATATTGCATTTGTACCATCTATTATAGATATATACATATATAGGGTGTAATAAGTTGTTTTTTTTAGGTCCTACAGATTTAAAATTATGATATACAGATATATGTATATATAGGATATAAACATAAAGGGTGTTACCTATATCTTTAACTTTTATGGATGGCTGTATCTCAACTAAAGACAACACACTTGTAAAATATACTATTCACAGTTTAATTATAGAGGGCGCTATTGATTTCGAAATAATATAAGCATATATACCAAATGAATATATTTTAATTTTACAAAGTTACTTCCAAAGTAGGTTACTGCACGAGTTGGGAACGGTTTTCAAAATGTTCAGCAAATTGAGGCGGGCGGCGAGCGCGCATAGCGTATACAGTTAATCAGTGAATATTATACACGCACCAATTCCTACCTATATCGATAAAGCTTATATAATAGCAAATATAGCAAATAAAGCAAATAAGATATATATATATATATATATATATATATATATTATACACACACATACACATATACACACATACACACACACACACACACACACACACACACACATATATATATATATATATATACACACATACACACACACACACATATATATATATATATATACATATATATATATATATATATATATATATACACACACACATACACACATACACACACATACGCACATACACATACATACACACACATATATATATATATATATATAGTTATATATATATAGCATGTGTAAACCATCATTCTTATTATCATTTATTATTGTTTCATGTCATTTTTTGTGTATATATATATACACATATACATATACACACATACATATATATATACACATATACACACACATACACAGTGTGTATTACACACACATATATATATATATATATATATATATATATATATATATATATATAAATATATATGTGTGTGTATGTTTGTGAGTATGTGTGTATATATGTGTGTGTATGTGTGTGTATGTGTATGTGTATGTGTATATATATATGTATCCTATAAGCATTATCGATATAGATAGGCATTGATGCGTGAATAATATTCACTGAATATAAACATATAATCTATTTTTAACTGTATACGCTGTGCGTGCTCGCCGCCCGCCTCAATTTGCTGATCATTTTGAAAACCGTTCCCAACTCGTGCATCCCCCCCAAAGTATAATAATCATTATACTAATCATTATACTACATTATAATAATGAAATAAATATTATACTCTTAGTTATATAATAATTTTATATTTAATAGAGCCCTCATATAAATACATGTCATATTATATTACTTATAATTATTATTATAATTATTATAACAATTATTATAATAATAATTTAATTATTAATTATTATAATAATTATAATTATTATAATATTACAATTTATATATATTTATTATATTATTAATACGACATTTATTGAATTACAGATGGATGTATATGTTTATTAGAGTTGATATATTACAAAAAGTGCCTCAAGTTACTCGAGACCTTATATCCATTGTTTAACTTTATAAATTTAAAATTAAATAAATTTGAATAATTTTAACATATTTTATTAAACATACATAATTATTCACATATAAAACTATTCATATTTTAATTACCTGTGAAATATATTGTGTTTATTGGTTTACGTATAGATATTATACTTTATTATAAAATCCAGGGTAAATCTATAAATATTATCTCTATATTAAATATAATATTTAATATTATATTATAAAATATTTTATTAATGATTTTAAAAATCAAATATGTATTACAATTAACATACATATACAAGCATAATATATATTATAAATAATTTAAATATAATTTATATATATTAATAATCTCTAATATTAAATATTTAAATAATATTTAATTATCAGGATTATATTCATATATTACATTTATATAATAAATAACCTTTTATTTAAATTTAATTCAAATATATTAATATTTAATGTTATTCTATTATTGTTGACAATAATTGAATTATAAAATATATTTTATATATAATCCTATATATTTAAATGTATATTAACATAATATGTTATCAAGGTCTATTCGATTAATAAATATCTAACTTAAAATGATTACATTTAATTTTTATAAAAAATATAAAAGTTACAAAATAATTAGGGCTATAAAGTTTAAAAATAATGACAACATCCGTTGTCAATATAAATTAGTAAATAAATGAAATATATAATTTACTATATTTATTTTTAATAATTGGACACATCTAGCTTATAATAACTTTTTTAAGCCATATAATATATTTATTAAATACACTAATTAAATTTGTATACAAAATTCTATTTTTATATAAATTTACTAAATTTATAAAACTTATAGTGAATTTTAGTCAATCATTAAATAAAGAGTTTACTCAATTCTACAGGTTAGAATATTACTCATTGACTATGAATTTATAAATATGTAAGTGTTAATATATATTTGTAATCGATATAATACGTTAATACATCATGATAAACAATGTTTATGTTGTTTAAAAAATGTACATATTTAGTTGGCCACAATCAGAATGACTCGTATACCTTTCGTATTTCTATTAATCTATAATCATAATGATTATCATTATAGATTATAATAATGAAAAAGAAACATTCTATTATGATAATATTAATTATTACTATTATCAAGCTTCGGATACAATTAACATTTCGATCAACGGACAAATTCTACGGACATATATGTCCGTGGATCGTAAAGTTTACTTTATTTTATTAAATTTTAGCACATAAGATTACATTTACGAACGACATCTATACATATAATACAATACAATCAAGTATACTGTGTACTTAATTATAGACGGACATAAATGTTCGTCGAATTTGTCCGTTGATCGTAAAGTTCCTTTGATCACAAGCTTCTTATAATTATAATAATATGATTTATTTAAATTAAAGTATCTTATAATACGGTTATTAAGGTAATTACATATATTGTATTAAGCATTGATTTAATGCAGCTAAAAAAATGAAGCAGAACAAAACTAAACCAATTAAACCAACTAACCCACAAATATCAACACACCTTCATGCCGACCGCCAAATAAATTAGGAGGCGTCATTCCGAGGAGGTGACACTCCTGATAGACCGAATTTACACCATTTGATTTTCATAATCATTATCATAATAATTATGGTAAAAATCCGCGCGCTTTTAAAAATAAGATACACGCATATAATATATAAGACGCACGCATAATGCTTTATTCGAATTAGTGATTAAATAATTTATATATAAATCGTATAAATATATAGTATTCATGATATTATATATTTAATATAATATACTATTATAAGAATAATCGTGTACCGTACATGTATATCGGTAACCAGTCACTTCGTCCCAAATCAAAAAGTCACCTCGTCCGATATTTTTAAGCGAGTAATTTCGTCCGACAATTTAAAAAGCTTATATAGATATGAAAATATTATTTTATAATTTATTAAACAGTAAGATATTTAACCAACATGATATAATTTATATTACACACCTATCCATACTTTCAAATTCTAAACTTTTATAATATAATTTATTTAGAATTTTTCTTATTTTACATTTATATTAAGTTATTATTTCTCTTATAAGATTATATGTTAAATTTCCCATACGTTGAAATGCTAATTGTAGTCTAAATTTAGTTACAATATATACAGTGATGGACAGCAATTCTTTTTTTGAATCGGCCATCTCGATATGGATTCCCGATAATTCCCTGATCCCGATCCTCAGTGCGTTATCTGATACTCGTGAGGATCGATCACTCACTGTAGTACGTTACCCGATCCTATCCCGATCCCTATTGTAAGTTCCTTATAAGGTATACCTTACCTCGATCATAATTGTGTATATATTTAATTTAGGTATACCTATATCTCAATATGTATATCTATCATGTATATCCATTATATTATATAATTTATGTATAATTATTACTTATAAGTAATAATATATGTATAGTTACATATATTGTATTATAGTTCCATATGGCACTATAATATTATAACATATTATATAATATATAAATACATTGCATGGTTCTATTCCCCGTAAATCGAGTATAAATCGCTGGTGCAGTGCTTCACCAGATGCGGGTATATGAGCTCAATTGTAATTAACAATTCTAAATATAGATTATGGTCATACTATAAATAACATCAAAGGTATGAGCGCAACTAGCATACATGTCGCATCACAAATTATTATGTCGTTAGTTTCCATTATATGTTATATTTATACTAGTAATAGAAAACATTTAGAATTAGATATTATGCATTACATCCATAATACATCATCTTATATAGCTATTTTAAATTCATTCTCAGCAATAAAAAAATTATTTATTCAATATAATTCTATATTACCATCATCAGCTCCAGTAGAACCATGACCTCATTTAGCTTCTGAAGCTAAAGGAGGTCATGGTAGAACGTATGTTCAGTATATAGCCACACATATTAATTTCCCAAAATAACTTAAATTATTTATTTGATTAAACAACCTATATAATATCTATAAACTTATACACCTACATTACTAACAAACTATTTACCCTTTGCGAGTGTTAAAATAACTAATTAATTAACCTATGGAGTTAACATGAGGCTTACCATGATGAAACAATACTAATAGTTAAGTTAATTGCTTACTTATCAAAATAGCACGTAGAATTCATTTATATATATATATATACCGTTAGCTAATAATAATAATTATATTAAATAATATAATTATATTCATTCATAATTATATTTCGGATGAGTATATTTATAAAATTTTTAAATTTTCGGACGAAGTGACTCGCTTAAAAATATCGGACGAAGTGACTTTATTTATCGGACGAGGTGACTTTTTGATATGGGGCAAAGTGACTGATATATCCATACCAAAGATTTTGCGAATCAAAGATATAACACCCCCTATCTACGCAACGTGATTAGTATTCATACATCCCGCTGCTAGCAGTAGTATCGTAATCGATTTAGGTTTGCGCAATTCACGTACTACAATGTTTTAATTAAATTACGACAAGCTCTATTAAATTACATGCTATATAAATTAGCTTTTACTCGCCACATAGATATTTATTTATAGCATTTAAAACCAACATATTCTATTGTTTTATTATATATTAGTAATGAACATTTAGTTTTCATAATACAAATAATAATTTAAGGCATATTATTTTTCATTTTAAAAGGGCATAGTTTGATACAAATTTACATTGTAAAGAACACATAGTTGACCGAAAATTGACCCTATATAGGTGGCGCTATTGGTTTTAAAATAGAATTACACGATTTTGCGTGATTGTTATATCTTTCCTTAGAAAATCTTTGTCCATACTAATTCTTAATATTATTATTATATTAAGTTAACTTAATAAATTTATACGTTATTTTAATTTAAATTATATCTCTACCTATATTCTTGTAATTGAGATATATGTATATATATAATATATTAGATATATGTGGATAGTTAATAACTATTATTTACGCTATCATAAAATCACTAATTAAAATAAACAATTTTGCGGGCATTCAAATTGTGAAGCTTGTGACAAGATACAAACCATTACTATCGTAATATTATACTAAGTATATAATATATGGGTTTAGACAAAGATAAAATGTAAACAAAACCAAATTTCAAACAAATATTTCCACTATCACAGTTAAATAAAATCAATTATAATTTGTTGTTAATGATTTCCAATAATTTACAAATTATCAAAGTAATTATATGATTTAAAATAAAATTAAACAAATACTTAGATTTTACTATAAAAAAATAGAAATAAAAAATAAATTATTTGAAATTATAAATCAAATAAAATAAGGTATTTTAATAATATGGCTAATTAATTATTTATTCGATTTTATGATAAACCTAAAATAATTGTATAATTAATATATTAGCTGCCGATCATATTGATATAGTAGACAGGTCAGAATTCAGTATGGCAATTATAAAAAGAACTACTAACAAATATTTCTAAAAGAAAATAGTTTATACTTTGAAAGCTAATATTTTATGAAAATCATAAGTAGAAACATGTTCAGTCCATCGATATAAAGAAAGTGGATAACCAATTGAATATAGTGTGGAGCACTTTGCGACAGAGGCGCTGCAGTCGCAACCCGCTACTAAATACCTACTAAATTTTAAATTAATATTATTTATTTATACATATATTATATATTGATAATTACTATCAATTTTAATGTACTATCTATACTCAAAATAAAATTATTATTTTAAAATACATCATATCAATATTCCTCGTAATTTTGTGTATTTAAATTGAAGATATCATATTATTTTATTGATATTTATAATCTAAATCCATTGTCTAAATCCACTTGAATCTATTTCTACGAAAAACCTACTGTTGCCTATCCTTTAAATATATACATAGTATGTATTACATACATATATATATATATGCATATATGTATAATAGTAATAATATCATGAATAAATATACATGCCGCATAACGTTATTTCTATAGAAGGATGAAGGAAAAGACGATAATGAACGTACGACCTTCAGAGATAGACCTGCAGCAGTTCAAGGTCATCAAGTCGATAGGGTGCAAGCACTGTTCAAAGATGTTCAATAATCCCGGTGGGCTATACCTGCACCAGGTGAAAAAGCACAAGGACATCAGGGTTATTATTAAAACTACCCCATGCTTAGCCCAGCAGGCTAAGGTGTCGGACTCGTAAGCAGTAGGTCCCGGTTCGATCATATAATTGTGTATACAAACATCCCTAAAACAATGTATGCCTATAACATTAGAGTGGCTATGAAAGCGACATTATAGTCATTTGGTTATATTAAGTAAAACTTAATCTAAGTTCTTGGATGGGATGAAAGGACCATAATAATATAAACAAAATTTGATGAACGCCGTAAATAGGTGTCGCTAGTAGTAGTGCATCCAGTTGTTATTACCCTGTGCGCGCTTAACTTATTTACTAACTTCAATGTTAACTTAAATGTTAACTTCAATGCTAACCTTATTCCACTTCAATGTCAACTTTATTCCACTTCAATGCTAACCTTATTTCACTTCGATGTCAACCTAATTCCACTTCAATGCTAACCTTATTTCACTTCAATGCTAACCTCATTCCACTTCAATGTCAACCACATTTCATTTCAATGCTAACCTTATTCCACTTCAATGCTAACCTAATTCCACTTCAATGCTAACCTAATCTCACTACAACGCTGACCTTATTCCACTTCAATGTCAACCTAATTCCACTCCAATGCTAACCTTATTTCACTTCGATGTCAACCTAATTCCACTTCAATGCTAACCTTATTTCACTTCAATGCTAACCTCATTCCACTTCAATGTCAACCACATTTCATTTCAATGCTAACCTTATTCCACTTCGATGCTAACCTCATTCCACTTCAATGTCAACCACATTTCATTTCAATGCTAACCTTATTCCACTTCGATGTCAACCTAATTTCACTTCAATGCTAACCTTATTTCACTTCGACGTCAACCTAATTCCACTTCAATGCTAACCTTATTTCACTTCGACATCAACCTTATTTTACTTCAATGTCAACTTTATTCCACTTCAATGCTAACTTAATCTCACTACAACGCTTACCTTATTCCACTTCAATGTCAACCTAATTCCACTTCAATGCTAACCTTATTCCACTTCAATGTCAACCTAATTCCACTCCAATGCCAACCTTATTTCACTTCGACATCAACCCATTTTACTTCAATGTCAACTTCATTCTACTTCAATGCTAACCTAATTCCATTTCAATGCTAACCTTATTTCACTCAATGTTAACCTCAGTACCAGCACTAGTACATCTTCTCATACATGTGGTGATACTGCATCAAGTTGCACACGCGCAGTGTTCACTTATACATGCCGTACACCTACAGCCATACTATTGTCGCCATACACTGTGTATACACATGTAGCTGCATTCTCTATTGAACTGTCTATTGTAACTCATCTTCCATTGTATATCATTCAGTGTTTATATCAAGTGCATATTTCCTATAGATTTATCAAATCTAAACTTGTAATTAATGTATTTATTATATATGTATATATATATATATATATATATATATATATATATATATACTATATAATAATATATATATTACTATACTACTATATATATATTAAAGCCCTTTAGAAGAAAATATTATATATTATATTGAAGTCCTTTAGAAGAAAATATTATATAAATATTATTATTATTATTATATATATATAGTATATTTATTGGGGTCGTAGCGTAGTGACAATCACTTGCTGGAAAGTGAGATGTCCCAAATACAACTCCGGGCACTCCCATCTACGACATCTTAATCGGCAGGGTCCATCTTTATCGGCTCTTTCTATAACTATATCTATATATATCGTGATTTCAATAAATATATAAAATAGATAAATAAACTATTCCCACTCGTTCATTTATCATAACCCCTATCACGCTATCGCACTACACTCGACCCCCCCCCCTCATACAGGATGAAAACGGAAGGCATTTATTACAGCACTCTATCTCCGATAAGGTGTACCGATACTACTGCCCTCTGGAGTTGTGCAAGTTCAACGAAGCGAAGTATTTTTATAATTTTAACAAACTATGCGAGGTGATTGGTGTATATATTTCGTGTGGATATGCTTGAGCTATATCTGTTTATGCGTGTGTTTATGTGTATATATATATATGTGTGGTTCATGTTTACATTTTCAAAAATCTAGTATCTTAAAATGTGAACAAAACAACTTAATTAATATTAATTGTTTGTTTTTTTTAAATATACTTTCAAATTAAATTACCAAAATAAAAGTGCACTTATAGATGATTTCATAACCGTAACAATTTATTATTTATCATGAATGTGAATGAGAAATGAAAACCCCGTTAAGAGGCCTTCACACCAAAAAAGTAGCCGGATTATCTGGCAGATATTTCTCGCGGATATCCGCGAGAATTATTATAGCTGGATTTTATTTATTTAGAACAGTTGACGGATATTTTCAATGATTACCATTGTATGATTCATAGCTACATATAAAAAGAACATATTACAATGAACATATTAACTATCTTAGTGCATGTATTTGTTTATATTATATTTATGTATGTAGTTATAACATATATGTACTACATAATATATATATATATACACACTATATGCTAATATGTTATGTATAATAAATCATATATAACCAAGTAGTTATATATATATATATATATATATATATATATATATATATATATTATATATAATTATATATACACATATAACTATAGTTTGTATATGTAGGTAGTTAGGTATACTAAATAGTAATAGATAAATCAAAATTACCATTAATACGTCTACACATACTGGTCCTTTTTTTAAAAAAAATAATATTTTAAAATTTGAAGATCTAATTATATATAGAAACACATTACTAATCTATAATTTCTTAAATAATAAATATAAATTAGATTATAACTAATATTTCAAGTTAAATAAACTTAAAAATAAATTTATTCTACCACTTATTAAATCAAATAAATTAAAAAATACAATATTTTTTAAAGGACCAAAGTTATATAATGAATTAATGTTTAATAATCTTTTACGAAAAAAGAATATTAATAATGTATTTATTCTAAAAAAAACATTAAAATATTCATTTATAAGTAAATATTAGTTTTTTTATTTTTATATATTTTATATATTTTAATATTTTTTTTTTTTTAATATTTATATTTGTTTTACATCTTGTTTCGTTTATTGTTTTAAATATTTTTTTAAATTATTATTGGTATTATTAGTCATCTGTAATTTGACAGGAATGTGGCGCCATTGCACGTCTTATTGAAAGATGATTAATTTTTGTTTAGTAGTTTTAATTTTATAACATACTTTTAGATATTTTTATTTTACACATATTTATAATAATTTACTATTTGTATTAACAAGTTCTCAATATTTTAAATTTACATATTTTACTAGTATATATTTTAATACATTTTAATATTATACAATTATTTTATTATCTTATTTTATTATTTACTTTAATGTAATGGATTGAAATATGATGATAACTTATGTTCATGAACAGTGTTTTATTATTTTTATTAATTTATATATGTATATATATATGTATCTTCTATTTTATTACAAAGAATGCTAACACATGAATCATTATTATTATATTATTACTTTTACTAATATTGTAATCTGTACATGAACATATTGGAGGTATCAACCAAATAAAGCCTAGGCTTTCACTGATCCTCCATAGACGTATGATATACATAGTATGTCGTATGTCTATAAACTGATTTCATTCATTCATTCATACCTAACTACCTATGTATACATACCTACCTACATATATACACACACATTACATATATAAATACATACTTATATACAAACACATATAGGTAGTTAATAAGTGCACATATTTCTATATAGGTATGAATCATACAATGGTAACAACAACTTGTGTAATTGACTACCCATTATATAATCATTGTCTAGGCTACGTAATTAGCTTCTGTCATATATTAATACATGTTTGTTCTAAATTCAAATGGCGCGCGGCGAGTTCCAACGCCCGCCGCACTAACGCAAGTTGAAAGTTCACCGATATCCGTTAAACTGCCGGATATTTTTAAAACGAGTTCCAATTAAATCCGGCGGATAATCTTGCGCATATTTTCGTCTTCACACCGAAATACAATAAAATCCGGCTAAAATCATTCTCGCGGATATCCGTGACGAAATATCCGCCGGATAATCCGGCTACTTTTTTGGCGTGAAGGCACCTTTAGTTCCCACCCCTACACCTAATACTCCCTCACCCCTCATACCTCCTACCACCCCTACATCCCCCTAACCCCGCCCCCGCCAGCACTACGCCAAAGTACACGGTCCGAAGCGTTACGTTTGCGGCGGCTGGTGTATCTCTCGTTTCGGACTGCTGCGAGACCTGAAACGTCATCGTATCATGTGTCGCCATAACCCTACGCCGCCGCCCCCACCCAAACCCGCACCCCGACCAGTACAGAAGAAACCCTCGCCTCCTCGGGGCGCCCACAACGGGGTAGTGCTGATATCCGATGACGGGGTACGGTGGACGCCCCTGAAGCCGGTGTCACCACCCCCGGTGTTACCACCCCCGCCGCCTCGCTTTAAGCTAATCGCTCCGGCTCGGCCCCGAATTTCTCCTGTTTATACTACCGATTCTGGCGCGATACGATGCAGAACCCTGCTGCCCGCCGCTAAACGTCGTAAAGCCGTTGAAAGTGAGGTTATTTCCGCAAAATTAATCTAAAATCTCCCTTTCGAATCGTTCAAATGAAATATCCATTTTTTTTGTATTTATCTATATTTAAAATGTTATTTTTCTAAATTAAATTTAACTTATATAAATGATTAATTTGAACAAACTAATAACACCGATTGTAATAAACATACGACTGTCGGATAGTTGTTTAGAAAAAACTTTAAATTTAATTTTTTAAATTAAAAATAATTATTTTCCCCTACATATAATTAATATATATATTGTTATTTTTATTTGGTGGAGTCCTTTTATCCCATCCAGGAAATTAGATGAAGTTTTCACTTATAACCATATATGGCTCTAATGTCCCTTCGAAGCCGCTCTCATGTTAAGACATCCATGGTTTTAACGAGAGCCGATCATTTATTTATACACAATTATATAAGATCACTTCTAAATAATATTTTAAGACCCATTTTATAAAATTAATTAATGGTCCGGGCGAGGCTCGATCTCGTGTCCTACTGATTGTGTGTCTGACGCATTAGCAAACTGAGCCACACGAGCAGTTTAGATATATATATATACAAATTTAATTAGTTATTAGTAAAATGTATCTTAACCATAAGTATTTTTTATTAATTTATTAAATTTATTTTTTAATTTATTTAATATCTTGTTCGAATTCTTAATTTTACAAATAATAATTTCTTTAACATATTCGACAGTCATTTATAGTGAGCACAAATTAATGAAGTAGGTAGTTTTATTAATAATGTACACTGCAGTTAGCACTGAAATAGTGACCCATCCCGACACCTTCAGTATCCGTTACACTGAATCTGCATACACATGTGCATCATATCTAGTGTACACTGTAGTATGTTTACTGTTTACATGGTGTACATTGTGGTCACTATGTACATTGTAGTCACTGTGTACATTGTGGTCATTGTGTACATTGTGTATAATGTGTATCTTGTGGTCAATGTGCACATTGTGTATAATATGTACATTGTGTACATTGTGCATAATGTATAAATTGAAGGCATATTAAATCAGGAGGCCAGACTTTGGAACACCTAATACGTTTCATCAATGAAAAACACGTTTTAGACAAAGTGTTTCCGTATCTTAAGAGATGTTAAGCGACGTTCGTGAGTCTACAATGTACACTTTACATGTAGCAACATAGGGGGAAATGGCCTTTTTTTATATACAATAATTTATGATTTATTTAATAATATATATATTCATTCATTCACCTTATATAACCACGCGTTATTACAACAGGATGACGTGCTAGAAGTAAAGAATCGCAGTCAAAACACGATATCACCGTATAGGTTAAACCCACACCCATTACCTTCGTACACACACATCCGCGTAGTGACTCATTATTACTTTGTATAGATTATCTGCTAAGAAATACCCTAACACCACTCTCGCTTATTAGCTATATTATCTGTTATATATTAACCTGTCATATATTTAACTAAATGTGTTACTTCCGAACGATGTATTTAAAATTTGATTTTTTCAACTAAATAAATTATACTACTACTATATAAATATAATCACATTGTTACTAATATATATATATTGTTATTAATAGTGATAATGCGTAATTTAATAATATCCTATACACAGAATACGGGAAAGAGTAATACACGATAATTTTGGAAAAAATCAAGAATCAAACGAATCTGAAAGTTTACTTATATATATTATCAAATATCGATGTGTCTACATATGTATATCTAATATGTCCCTATATAAAGTTTATTAATATTGCTTCTTCTCTTAGTTATATCTAAGTGTTAATATATATATTCTCTATTGAATTGTAATCTCCGTCACTATCAACAGCTGACTGTTTGGACATTTCAGACTCCAACTCTGTAATTGTAATAGACGATGATGCTGATGATGATATACGACACATACAGACTCCTCCCCCTCTGCACAAGACTCCTCCCACTCTGCCCAAGACTCCTCCCCCTCCTCCTCCTCAGCATCACACCACCACCGCCGATGATGTTGCTTGTAGCGATGTAGAACAGCTGTCCCTCAGCGACATCATGAAGGAGATAGCGTCCGAGATGTCTCACCCCACCGTAGAGTTCCAGCTGCCCACCTCCACCCCCGCCGACTGTTACCGGACCAGCGCGGACGTCGCTAGAGACTTCGGCACGCAGTACTCGCAGCCCGCGGAGCAGGACACCGAAAGCATAGCGTTTAGAAAGGAATGCATGGACTTCGGAACCCAATACTCTGAATCCATCGACTTTGGCACTCAATATTCCGATCCTAGGCACTTTGGAACCCAATACACGGAACCTAGGCACTTCGGAACCCAATACTCTGAACCTAGGCACTTCGGAACCCAATATTCATCGAGTAGCGATATCGCGGCGCAAACTCGACTAGATCTCATCGACTTCGGGACGCAGTTCTCGCCCGACCTCCGACCCCACTGCGCTGCTACAGACTCCTCCACTCAGTGCGACGCCACCGCCGCTGCCACTGAGGGTACCGACTTCGCTACACAAGTAGACTTCCCGTGCCCTGTTCAGAACGACTTCATCGCCGAACTCGACGAAGCCATAGCGCTGGCTACGGAGAGTCGCGATTTCGGCGCTCAGTTCTCACACCAGGCGGACTTCTCGGCTCAGTTCTCGGACCCCTTCGCAGCAGGCTTGAACAACGACTTCGGCATGCAATTCGAAGCCCCTGTCGACCTTGAAACCTTCGCGGACGCCCCCCACCCGTTGACCTTGAGCGCCGGAACTTCACCGCCGTATTCAAGCGCCATTTTTAATTCAGTCGCCGATGATAATAACGTCAACGATAGTAGAATTTGTAAAGCACCGATCCTGGAACATAACGGCACTCAAACCGATAGCCAGGTTACTATAGAATATAGCGTATACTACTTATCTAGCTATTAGCCTATAGGTTTTCTGTATGGTCTCTGTAGATATTCACCTAATCAGCTGAGAGAGCTCTATTGTTCAATTCAATTGTATTACCTAATCACTAATCATATTACCCTATCAATTATTGATAGTTATATTGTTGTTCTCGTAATTCGTATAGCCTAAGAGCCTACCCTTTATTCCTAAATCAGGTTATAGTATAGACATCTACATGTATATCACTTTAAACATGTCTATATTTACAGTTTTAAAGAATTACTCGATGCGTGATCTTATCTGATTCAGGTTTATATTATTACGAATAGTATTAATGAGGCATATAATATAGTATTAAATGTTGTATTCAAATATAATGTATTACGCATGGTACTAATGATTAATTTAATTTATCTCTTGCATATTAATTAAAGTATATTTTGACACAATACAATATCAATAATGATTTAGATATAGGTACACATCGACTATAATCCTAACCAGTATGTAATAACACTTACGCCCACAGTTATGACTAACGCTCGCTCGTAATGACTCACTATTCGCCAAAGACTTTAGTAAACCATCAGAATCATAGGTGTGACCTCACTGTTACCTCATTAAAATATGCATCAGTTTTATTCGATTGTTATTTGTCTGGGAATGAAATCGCCATTACGTATGTATTAATATTATATACATAGTTTTTTATGATATATATATATGCATAATATATATATATATATGCATGTAATGTATACTTGTTTACTGATATTATTATGTGATCTCGTTTTGCAATAACTAATTTTATACAATAAATACAATGAAAATTAATATAATTATTCTATTATATATATATAAGGGTGCGCTGTTTCGTAGATAAACCAATGTATTCGTTACATGTAAATGCTGAGAGGAGGCATTGGTACTAAATTTTTCACTTACCATCCCATAGTATCGTATGCAGATACCTCTTATTTATCAATGATCATAAGATACGATTAACTGTTATATTAACTAAAACCTTACATTACAAACATGATGATTATTTAAATATTTAAATTTTATTATAAAATTATTAACAAACATACACATATTATAAGGATTAAAAACATAAATCATATATATATATATAAATATATTATTTCCTGTATATATATATTATAATAATAATAATATTTATTAGAAGAATTTTAATGTTTTTTTTCTGTTAATTACAATGATATTTATATAATATTTTCTTCTACAGGCTTCAAAATAATATGACTATTTTCTGGTGTCGTTGCCTATTAGTTAATATGTATATATATACCATTATTCACAGGAGTAAATTGGACATCGGTACTATGGTATGTTACAAAAACACGTGCCCTAAGAATGTATACTATTATTTAACGTTACACACAATACACTGTAATTCGCATTAAAGTAAACTCTTCAGTGGTATGTACTACCTTACCTTACCTTACCGGGTCGAGCTTGCTCGGCATAGCATTACACACCTTCTCCACCATTAATCTCTGTCTCCCATAGCCGTCTTCAGTTCATCTGTAGTGCATCCGATGTCGTCTCTAAGTTGTGCAGTATATATCTTCTGTGGTTGTCCAGCTTTTGTTGCCTGCGTAGAGGTTCCCATAGAAGCACTTCGCTGATCAGTTCTTCTCCGCTTCGCCAACGATGTCCCGCGAAACGCATCCTATGTTCTCTAATTGTAATCGTTATCTTCGGGATATTTCCTCATGATTAATAGAGTATTCATATTATTTACTTGTATGTTATATATCATAGAACATTTGTGAAATTCATAAAATAAAAGTGAATGTTAATATTTAATATATAATTATCTAATTAAAACAGCTGTAGAACATAAATCAATTTTAAAATTGTATAAAATGTACATGTTATTTAATTTGATTCATATAATTTTTCACATTTATAATTGGTGTAAACATTTATTTTAGTGTATTATTAATTTAGTTAATTATTTCTTTACTTTTAATATATGATACAATTTTAAATATAAATTGTTATTAAATAAAATTAACTAAATACCAGTGAACCTATTAAGAATTTAATTTATTAATGGAAAATTAAGTAAATAAATGATTTTTGTACAATCATTTATAAATATCAAATAAGTAAAAAATATGATAAATCCATCATCATATAAAAGTAACTAATACTATATTAACTTATTATTAGAATAGTATTTAAATAATGTGTGTCATGATTCATGACTCATGAATAATTAGAAAGACAAAGGTTAGTATCGATAAATTAAGATTTTAAGGCAGCGTAATTTGTAATAAATGTCTAATAGTGTCATAATTAATCTATCGACTGTAAGAATATATAACAATTTATAGCTCCGGCCATAGAACAATAGAAGAGAAAATAACTACACATTTATGTAACGTAAAACTTAGGTTATATAACTATAAAATAATTAAAGTCAGAAATATTTATATAATAACTACAAACTATGAGTCACAGTATGATGATTAATCCTGCTCAGAATTATCGATAATATTTAGTTTATAAAGCACTTGAGTGCGACTATAGTGATACATAGAGTTATAACTGAGAAAGCTAATTTTGTGCTGAATCGGTTATTCCGATAGAAGTGAAACAAAAGATATTGATTACGTAATCAATTGTGTCGAAGGCAGGATTGGCAACCAGTACTAGAAAGGTACAGTTGTAAGTATTATTAAGGGTAACTGGTAATTCTGACCATGGTCAGTGCAGTATCATTAGATTTCTATGTAAGATATACGATTTAGAAAATATTGGATTTTATGTTGACAGATCTGCCTCGAAGTTCTTCGTTTACCATAATCGTTCGAGAGATTTAGTGAATTGGATTTTTTTCAATATTATTATTTTCTTAATATGGAAGTTATAGACCTACATTCATTAATGAATTAAAAAATATTTAAAGGTATAGGTATACTATATATAATACCCGAATATTAGTTTTAGTGATGGATTATAGGAATTATGTAAGTGGTAAAGGATAGAGTGGAATGATATATCATAATAAGTATACTTATTGATGAGGTAAGATTATTATTCTTACGGGAAGATGGTGGGGAAAGAATTAAGTCAAGTACATAATATCTAGTAGGATTTGGCGATGCAACATTGTTGGTGACAATTTATAGTAGTAATTATATTTAAGAAATATATATATAACATCTCGTGTATCGATAATGTAGTAGATCTACTGGGCGATCTAGCATATATTATAATGGAGACCTAGTCATTTTATATAGTTGAAAGGTCCTCTTTTAGAACTAATTAGTTATTTATCAAATGTTGATCTCACTCTCTATAATTCATATCTTACATACAACTCTTGTAACAGGCCACGTTAAACACACATTTCATATCATTAAAGTACATATGAGGAGTTTGTAGTATCATCATTTGTGGGTATGTTTAAAAACCACTAATTTGTATATAATAAACTATTACACTTGCATGATTATAATTCTTAGAGAACTGAAGACTCGATAAAAGTGAGACATTGCCTGTTTTGGACTATGGGTAACTGCAGTTATGATGGAGCATGTTAATGTATCCGAGTATAAGTGAGTATGGTTCCATATGGTAGGTATAATTCTCCTAAGTATAAGATACGAATAGATGTGTAGAGGATGCACATTGCAGAACCGTAATGAATAGGTAATAATACATACTATTTATTGGCTGTGGGATAAATAAATATGGAAAATAATTGAAAGAAAAAAAGAATCGCCCAAGCAACCAAAAGTGTATTTCATGCAACCATTAATGGTTACAGTTCGTATTACGGCTGTAACCATATTTATTAGTTTGAATCATAGATCTATACAGAATTCTCTCTGGTTCTGTGGTTTCAATAGGTAGGTTACAAAACGTATACGATACTATAGTACGGCTGTAACCATATTTAGTAGTTTGAATAGAGAGGTTACAAAATGTATACGTTACTGTAGTGCATCAGTAACCACACACACATACACATATATATATATATATATATATACCTAAATGTAATATAAATAGAATATAAGTTATATATATATATATGTTATAAAGTGAAGTCTGCAGATATATTGATTAATGTAATATACATTTATGTCGAATTGAATTAAATTCAATTCGGTCATTACATAATATCGATATATCTGCATGCATAAATTGTTTTAGGCTTCACGCTCTGTTGATTGCATAGCTATGTGTAGATTTATATTTTGTAATTAAATTTTTATTATTTGTATAAATTGTTATTCGTTTTGTATTTTATATTTGTTATCGTGTGTATATTTCGTGTGATTTGTTTCCTATAAATTTTATAGTATAAAAGGAATGCGGCTCGGTGAGATTGATACACTTTCGGTTCTGCGTCTCACCTGGTTGGTACATATTGTCATTGTCATCATTATTATTACTGTGTTATTATTATTTTTTATGTTATCATTCAGGTCTTCGTCAATAAAGTTATATACGAATAAACTTCACTTTGTTATATATATATATATATATATATATATATATATATATATATATATATACCCAGTAAGTAAAGTAATCAGTGATAGTGGCACTATGGTGCCGCATATTAGTGCTATTTAAATTGCGGTACTAATAAATTATAGATAAATAATTATTTATCAAAGTTCTAGATGTATTTATTGCTACTTTGAACTTGAATGCATACTATAGTATGTAATTATAGTATGTAATTATACTATGCATTGCATAGTATAATTAACCGATGAACTTTAACTTAATGCCAGTTAACAATAACAATTATGTATAACATTATTACCTATACAACTTTTAATTGTATATATATGGTATATACATATATATATACATATATATATATATATATATATATATATATATATATAGTAAAGTGTATAGGTTTAATATATATATATATATATAATTTAACTAATTATTATTTAATATTACAGAAATTAGCTCAACTGTATATGTGAAGACACCACCTCTTTCAATTATTTTGAAAGAAATGAAACAGAGATTTCAAAGGACGAACAAATAATTCTAATTATAATAAATATTTATATATAAATAAATTTGTTTTATTATTTATATAACTATTGGTTTATGGTTACAGACAATAGTACGGAAATCCGGATTTGTACTAGTACAATGTACTATGGTTACGTACAATAGTACGAAAATCCTGATTGCGTTCATGTACATCGTAACTATTACAGAAACTTACCAAAAAACTATTACAAATACTAGTACACAAGAACTGTTTCTGTACATGTACATTTTATGATTTTGGTTGCTTGGGCGGGTGGAAGCCATTTTTCTGTAATAAAAATGTATATAAATATCATGATAAGCAACCCAATAAACCAAAATCAGATAATTGCCAGCTAATATCTACTTTTTATCCAGTAAATTACTGAATAAAATTACAACACTTCGCCAGATCACTTACTATTAGCTGTCTATTTTGAGATAAATTTTCCACCATATTATATGGGTACCCATATACATATGGGATAATTTATCTAAAAATTGCCAGATATTATCTGTAGAATTTGATATAATTTATTTATAGCTAACTTTATAGATAATTATTCTCAAAATATCTCACTAATATCTGTATTTATTGAGTTGGTAGCATTTTCTCACATTATCTGTGATTTGTCTGACATTGTCCAACATTATCTGATTTTTGTTTACTGGGAATATTGCTTAAGGTCACATGTGACAGAACCAACACATTTATCTCTTATTTACTACGGTGAGAAGAATGACATTATTTTTAACCAGTGATACAATGTGTTCTTTTAGAAATAGGTTATTTATGTTTTGTCTATAAGTTTATAATAACGGACTGTATGATTTATTCTCGAAATATTTTATTTTATTCTCCATATATTCTAGAATAGCTATTCCAAGACTAGTCCAAGACTCACACCCACCTACAAATATCGAGATCACTAAATATTTATATAGGTTATACTTTAAGGTGAAGTTAATCTTGTCCAGTTCTTAGCAAGTATTACCATTGACGATGTTGCATTAGATATACTTATTATTATTGTATCCTTCGTTTGAACCGTATTTTTTTGAGTAGGACGTATATATTTGAAATAGGTTATTTCTTCCATTTCTTTTCTATTAATCATGATCTTAGCATATATACATGTGCATATATTTTTTACTATTTACCATTGTTTTGCCTTTTTCACTACTGACTTCCATATCGTAATTACCTGCATGTTTTGCAGGCTATAGGTTAGTAAATTAAGTTCATAGTTACTTTCGCTGATTAAATCACTGTCATCTGCTAATTTGATATGTTTCTGCCACTAATAGATATTCTTGAATTATGATATTTTAATGTATCTGCCATAATTTGTTCAAGATAAATGTTAAAAAGAATTGGTGATAAAATACATCCTTGTTGTACAATTGTATGTTAACATACGTATATGAGTATAAGTATACTTATAAAATAAATATTGTATTTCTATATATATTATTATTTTGCAGTTTGTGACTTGTTATAACATATATACATATATGGTACTTCTACCGGTAAGGAAGCCTTCTTGTTCTTCAGCCTGTGGATTCAATCGATTCAGTGGAATTTTTAATAATATTTTGCCTGCATGATTTATTAGACTGATTGTTCTATAGTTTGAGCATTATCTAATTGTTTTTCTATGGGTACAAACGAACATGTACATTTGTTATGACAGTCTTTATTAATACATATCATTTGACAAGATGTGATCATAATTTCATTAGTTTTTCTCCACCTAGTTTAGTTCAGATATGATATTGTCGGATCATGGAGTTTTCCCAGCTTAAAGAGATTTGAGAATTAGTACTGATGAGTCATCTTTACTGGATTCATTATTATTTAGCTTCATGTTAGTTTGTACTAGATAGTTATATTATACGTTACAGCATTCTAATCATCATTTTAATACGTCAACATGTTCAGCAATAGGTTTATATTATATAATATATACGACTAATATTTGTCGTGAATATGAAGTTGGTGTATATGTATAAGGAAGGAAAACCTATACGATGGATATTGATCTGTTCAATTAAACATCACTGCATATTTAAGACAGGTATAGATTGTATGATATATGTAAATGAGTATGATAACAATTAACAAGGTCAATAACTGTGTTATTTATACTAGAATCACAGTAATTAAATAATTCAGTAATGTTGTCTATTATATAGTATAGAATTGTAATAGCTAATGACTAATTAGTATGTAGTTATTCAAGTGATTTCTAGGAATTTAAACTTATATAATTATATGAGTAATAGTTATAAATAGAGTATTAGTTATAAAGTGTGTTATATACAATTTATATTTTACCTTTTGTAAATTATTAATTTATGGCACAGTATAATAGAAATATGTAATGATTCAGGGAATTTTTGAATTTAAAAAATATTAATATTAATTAATAGAGATGTTGAATGAAAATAATAAATGTCGAATGTAATGTTTATAAATAGTGTATTCCATTTTAATTATGAAAAAGTATGTGAAAGTCTTGTAAATGAATTAATGTTAATTAATCTAATTGTAAACATAATATATACTAATATTATAAAAAAAACTATATATAGATGTACTCAAAGACTATTGGATATATAGACTATATAACGCCTTAGATGTCTATGGCTGTACTATTAAATATAATTATTTGAAAATGATGTAATATCAACTAATTAGTACAATATAAAGATTAATATTTAAAACAAATCAATTAAACAGTATTAATCTACATACATATTATCTATAAATAAATGAAATATAAGGTGTCATACAGTTACTTATAGGGGCAACATTAAAACTTTTACTAATATAATATAATTATGGCAAATTGCCATTTGGCATATATAATTTCAATGAATAATAAAATAATAATTCCTAAAATATGTTATCATAATGTAAACAAGCTATGGATATCAATTTATGTATGATGCCAAACAAAGTATAACTTACATATATTTAGAATTATAGATACAAAAATAAGATTATGTACATATATCTTATTTAACATGAATGTTGTTCAGTATGATAGCAGTTTATTGTTGAAATAATAAGAAAATAGATAAATATATAATTTATTTCATAATTGTTTAAAGTGAAAAACATACTGAAAATACAAATAATAAGATGATGATGATGATGATGATAGTTATTGCTGAAATGAATAAACACAACAATGTTTACAACAGGAATGATCGTATAATAAATATATCTAATTTGTATACAAAATACAGCAATATTTCTAATGGGAGAAGGAAGGCAGAAAGATAGTATTCTGAGAGGTGTGTGTGTGTGTATGTATGTGTCAACATGAGTTTAGTGATGCCTTCGATTATCGGCAATCAATTGGCACATATACGCTATAAGTTAGTAGAACAATGAAGTCATATTACAAACAATGCATGTCAATATCATTACGATACAGATGTAAATAATAAAACAAGGGGGATGGGGTGGGGGAAATAGATGGTTTATTGATGCAAGCCACAACAGAGCCTAAACAGAGGGGGGGGGTCACATAAAGAAATGAGATACTGTAGTTGTTATTGTTGTTGTTTAACAGCATGCACCTCCTGTATTAGCATTGGTTCCTCCTGCAGGTAGACCCCCTGATGTAGGCGAATGTTGAGGACCAATCTTTATTCCATTAGCCTAATTAAGATGTATCATCATTATTACATGCCCATATAAAGTATTAATATAATGTAACCTCATTGTTAATGTCAAATACTCCATCTGATATTTTCTGGTATATTTCTTTAGCAGTATTATTGAAAGCCTATTTAATGTATAATAATATGTAGCATTACATTACATAATATAAACAATTTCAATATATATAATTAATCATATTCAATATAGCAAGGACAGGACATCTGTTCACGATCTCCACATTGTTTCCTTTTTGTACTCCAAACTATATAATTTAAGTTTTTAATATTTCTATATTAATTTTATTAAAATTAATAATATTTATTTATAAATTCGGTTTGAATTATAAGACGTTTTTCTATATTCTTTATGTCGACATTCCAAATAATATAAGGTGTATTACATTATATTATGATTTTAATATAATCATATCGAAATAATTGATTTAAAAAAAGGGTTTTAACATTGACTTTAGTATAAAATACAAACGTGTACCCCTGGACATAATGATAATAATAATTCATAAACCTAATTAATAAAATAAGTAGTATTAGGAATTTAAATTACATATATATATATCTTAAATATATTATATAAAATTTATAATGAAAATAAAAATGTATTATTTAATGGGAATTTTAAATTTTTTTATGAATCCAGTTTTAGCTATATTTTATATATCATCTAATTTTCATTTAAAATTTGCTTTATTAACACTATAAATATAGAATTTTATAATATAGGTAAGTAAAATAAAATTATTATAATTATAAAATATTAAATAACTACTGCTTATTTTAATTATACTATAATAAATATAATCAAATTATCTAAATGTAAATAATAAGTATCATTGTAATATTGAAATAAATATTAAAGTTTGAGATATCCTATACAATATTTTAATATAAATTATTCTGCATAAAGGGGTATCCAGCAAAAAATTATTTTCTCTCAAGTAGTAATGGGATACCCCCTTTAAAGTTACTATATTTCACGAAAATGGCCGGAAAGTAGGGGGTATCCCACTCAAATTGTAGTTAACTTTATAGTAAATCGTTTTTAATTTATTATATTTCCGGCAACTTGTCGGAAATACTTGTAATGGGATACCCCTTAATGTGTATAAGTATTACTTAATAAGTATATGTAATCATATATATATAAATGATTATAAACATAATTTAATTTTTATTATAATTAACTAGTTTTAATTATTAAATGCCTATTATATAATATTCTTATTTTATAAATTTTATAAAAATTCCATGCAAAAATCTATTGTACTTTATTTTAGTCAAACAATGATTAGAATATTCCACAAATTGTAGATTTCATTATATTTATAATAGTACTATCTAGATCCTATATAATATATGTAACTCACATTGGCTTATGGATTGGGGTATATCCTCTATTAAGGCCATATACAACACCCTATATAACTTTCAGTGATTTACATGATAGAATAACAAGCAATAAACAAATATACATGTCATTAAAAAGCTCATAACATTTATATATGCATTATATATTTAATTCTTAGTTTTATGATAGATATGACTCTAACATCCAATAAAATAATATTGTTATTTATAAAGATTTATAAATCTATTAACAATTAGTAAAAATATTAAACCTCTATTTTATCAAATTTGTTATGAATACAACATCATTATTTATAATAAATAGAGTATATAGTTTAGAGCTATATTTATTTATTTGAATATTATATTAAATATTATTAAATAAATATACCAATCGTATATACAAGGAAAATAAAATTGTAATTCAATTTAAGTTTGATTAAAAACACATTATCTTTATGATATGTTGTAATTGTAAACAGAACACTACTTATTACATTTCTAAAAACATCTTATATTCAATTATTATGATTATTTAATTATTATATTTATTAATTATAATGAAATAATTTAAAATAATTATTTTGTAATAATATAATATAAATTTTATTTATATTTATGACAAATGGGTTATATTTTATATAGAAACATTATAAAATAAATTATAAATTTTTTTATGTGATATTTAGTGTTGAACATTCCCTTATTATATTATTTTATAAAATGTCTTGTATGTATAATAATTTAGTACAATGTAATATCTAATTTAATAAAAAGGTAGAAAAATTATTATTATTTTATAAATATAAATTCGTAGTTCATAAAAAGAATGAATAATAAATCATATATAGAAATTCATATTATTGTATAATCAAACTAAAATTATATTTATTAAACTTTAAAAAATGTTAAATATATATTGAATTTTTACAAACATGTATATCAAATTCACATATTATTCATATTCATTTAATAATTGTAAATATATACCATTAACTAATATTAATTTAGATGTCTAAATATATTCATATATATAAATTGACATTTTCCCATTTTTTATTTATTTTTCTAATTATAAATGTATTAGACAACACAATAGAGAGAATATAGAAAGTGAATGTATCATTACTAAATAAATAAAGATCACTTGTAAAGTAGTTATCAAAATTTGAATCCACGAATCATGTCAGAAATGTTTGAAGATGATGACATCAAGTCCCTACAGTTGATTTCTGAGTCGAGTATTTAAAATAAGACTAGAAAATAAACTGTAAAACTGTACATAATATATAAGTAAAATCAATTAATTATATGTAATTAGTTCATAGTTGAAGTAAGCTTTATTTAAAGACATATTATACTCCTTATAGAGATTTATTTATTATTAATGTAAACATCAAACAGATCTTTTGACGATTAATATTAAACTTAGAACATAGAATGTTTTCTATATTTTTAAAAATTTATTTTGATTTGAAGGCTTCGAAGCAATACGTTTTATGATTTGAAGTATTATAATTATATATACATATACATATATATATATATAATAGTTACCTCTTCTACATTGGAAGCTGTCTTTGCAGATGTTTCCATGAATATAAGACCATGTTCTCTAGCAAAGGCTTCTCCTTCCTCTCTTTTCACATCTCGTCTTGCTTCTAAATCGCTGAAGAGAAAACATAATGCTAATATTAACAGATTATAGTAATAACATCGAAACTTAAACTTTTATCAACATAATATTTTATTATTTCTGTATTTAGATAACATTTACGGAACAATTTAAATATTATTGATTACACTTTTAATATTTAATTAAATTGGGAATATTTATGATAATTACATTAAGCTATATAAATCAAACAAGTGAAGATGCAGTTTGGGTATATACCACTATAGCATACATAATAGTATATATGTCTATATCACTATAGGATAGATAATAATAGATATTAACCTCTTATTTGCAATTAACATGATAGCCATATTAGAACTTGCATGCTGTCTAGCATCTTCGAGCCATGAGGTTAAATGTTCAAATGTATCTCTCCTTTATGTGTGTGTGGGTGTGGGTATGTGTGTGTGGGTGTGTGAGTATATGAGTGTGGGTATGTGGATGTGTGACTGTGTAACATTAATATCCACACTTATATTAATTGTAGTCTAAAATCAGAATACATTTAAATTAAGTAGTAGAAGCAAATAACAAATGAGGAGTAGAGAGACATACATGAGAGGGAGAGGAGGAGAGGATGTAGATGATAAAATCATGATTACCTTGTGATATCATAGACTAGTAGAGCTCCTGCAGCACCCCTGTAGTAGGAACGAGTGATGGATCTGAAACTCTCTTGACCAGCCTAGAGAAGTAATGTAGTTGATATAATACACTAGTAATGCAGAACATATCTATTTACATTGAACTAATATACACAAATTGTATTCACATATAAAATAAACACATAATGTGAATTATATACATGGAATGAATGTTTGTATTGTACATAGAAGGAAAGATAAAGATAACAATATATGAATAGAGGTATGTGGTACAGGAGGAGCTTAGCCTATGATTAGTATAGCCTTCATCATTGTTTAGTGTGTGTGTGTGTGTGTGTGTATGCATCAACTATATATTATAATAACAATATATATAAATACAGCTGTCAACTTCTGCATACTCAAAGCTGACAAAATGTGTCAAATATATTGATTTTCTGTGGTATAGTCTTCTGTATTAGTCTTATGTATTGACATAGGTACCAAATTAAAGAATATTTGTAAAAAGTCTATTATATATTAATTTATTTTATATATTTAACAATTTATGTTTTGAAATTAACATACTATAACATTATATATTTAATAGAGAGCTAGAATGCTAGATACATATAATATATATGCATACATTATATTTGTTGATAATTATAATTATTAAATTTAGATAGTTACTTTAATTGAGTAAAACTATAGATTGTCAGTAAAAAAAACCTATTGGCGTGTTACATTGTAACAGTTGCAACCTATCAATCTAAACTATTCAATCATTATAAATATATATATATATATATATATATATATATTTATATTATATATAATATACATAATATATATATAATATATATAATATATATATATATAATATATTTATATATAATACTAGAATGTTTAGATGATTCAGTAAATATAATGTGAAATGTATATATGTAATAGACTAGTATTACTAGGTATCATATAATTACACACTACTAGTGTATCATATTATATGATTCATATATTCATATTATATGATTCATATAATCATATGACTCATGATTTCCAATAAACAATTGATTCATATATTAAATAATAATTTAGGTTATTACAGAATGATATTATATACAATATATGCTAGATATAGTATATAATTTGTGTTGAGTATAGTTATGTAATTTTTAGTTAACAATTTTGAATTTTCAATATATTTTCAGATATTCAATATTTATAAATGTAACTATATTTAAAGGTTAATATAATAATTATAATATAGTATTACATTATAACTATACTAATAATATATGTAGTATCCCTATGTTTAAATACCTATATATAATATAATATAGAGATATAATACTGCAATATTAATCAATAACAACTCAAATAGATATTAATAAATGAATTATACATTATGATGAATAACACAATAGTAATTATCAGATCATTATTTATATAAAATCCATAATATGTGTTATACATGCACTATAGATAGCTTTATATAACATGTGGCATTATATAAACAATATAGTTCAGATTATGTGATGGTGGATTTTACATACAAATTATATATATATAAGTATGTATATTATAATGCATTATAATATAAATCAGCACACATTAAGGGGTTAATTAATGTACAGTGTTTATAACATAATTAATGTATTTATTGTTATATATTGTCATAAAGTTTTTAATTTTACTACAAATACTGACTTATAGTGTTCATTATTTTATTAATTATTATTATTATTAATATTATTTATATCATTAATACATAATTTACTTTTAATGAGCATTATTAAATATATTTGTTATTTCATATTAATTAATTGTTTGTATTTGCATTTAATTAGTATAGTGAAATATACTTCATTAGTCCATATACAAATAACTATAATATAGGCTATATTTTATCTTAAAATACAAGTTTTGTAACTCATTTTAAAGTATTATATTATGGGTACACAGTAGGGTTGTAAAAATGTGATTCCTTGAGATCAAATCTCAAGTCCTAGTAACGAAATCTCGAGTCGTCTGAAATACTTGTCCATTTAAAAAATTGATGAAATGAAGTCCCTAAAGTTGATTTTCGAGTCGAGTATTTAAAATAAGACTATTAAATTATTCTATTTAATTAATAAGCTTCTATATTCAACCATTATATTTTATTCAAGCTAGTTTTTAAAATATATTATATTAAGCTTAAATAATTTGAACTAATTAAAAAAATATATCTCACGAAGATCAAATTTCATAAATTGTTGAATTTAATATATTAATATTTATTATTTGTATTATCAATTTTTATATTTGGATCATTTTAAATGTCTTACATACATGGAATATGAAATATATGCATACTAAAAATAAGTAACAAACATAAAACTTCTCTAAATTCAATGATTTGTTACACTCAGTAATGAATAATCAGAGTTGATGAATAATTTATATATAGATACTCTATATGCGCATATTTACAGATACACATATATATATTAAAAATGAATATTCAAATATGGAATAGAGTATATGTATATATCTAAGGATATATGCTTGTATATAGTATATAATTATAAATATATTTCAATGTATATGATATATATATATATATATATATATATAATACATTTGAATTACATGTACATTAAATATATTTATAATTAGATACTGTATACAAGCATATATGCTTAAATATCTATAAATTGAGCCAATTAGAGAGAGTAGAGAATATCCAATATAATCTGACATTATATAATGTAGATTTACTTCTGACTTTTAGTACAAACTACATGTGGTACATCATTGGTAAATAATTGATACTGTAATCGAATTTTTCGAGATATTTGGAACTTATAGCTTGACTAATTCTATCACACTTTTTTGTTCAACACAGTAGGAAATTCCTTAATAATGGTATATATTTTCTATAAAATATATAATATACAATTTTGTAAACAATAATTTAATATATAAATATAATAATATATTTAAAAATTAATATTATAATAATTACAGCTAAAAAATTGTAAATATCATATAAAGATAGAAATGATGAAAATGAAAACAAACTGTCATCAATTTAAACATGAATTTATATACTCATTGTTATTGGTAATTACAAATAATTATATAGTACATAAATAGCATTGGTAATAGTTGTTCATTGTAATATATGTATACGTATATAATTACATAATCAGTATAAATAACTATATAAAGAATTCATGCTATACATTATCTATAATGATGATAGTCTATACGCATATAAGCATGTACAACTTGCACTAGAATGGAACAAGATGAGTAGATATATAGATCTATGTTTTATTAATATTTAGAAGTGTTATGCCAATGTTATAATCAATACATGTGCAGAGGCAATATGTATAACTATGAGAATATCATTAATAGTATAACACATCGTATGCTAGAAAACAATAACTAACTGTATCCCAAATCTGTAATTTTATCTGTTTTCCATCAATGTTGATCATCCGGGCACCAAATTCAACCCCTGAATGAATAATAAAGAGAATTTAGTGTAACTATATCACGTGTTATGTTAAGTAAATGCGCTTATTTAGTTATATATGTATATATATAATCTATATTATAGATATACAAGTGTTTGTAAATATTAATTCATTACATTTATTTAATAATATATTAAAACAAAGAATATAATTTATTTTTAAATTAGTATACATTTATTATTTAGTATACAGTATACTAATGGTACAAACCAATGGTTAAGTCGTGTACCGGTTGAAATCTTTTATCTGTGAACTGAAGCAGGAGACATGACTTACCGACACCTACAAATAACAATTATTTTATTATCATATGTAATTTTAGAATAATAAATAGTTTCACATAAGTATATATATGTGTATCTCAAATAGTACTTTTATATAAATTAATAAAAATAATGCTATATATTAATAATATTAATATGGTATTTAATTCATAAATGAATATATTCTATTTTACAGAAATATCTATTAAGAAGAAATGGTCAATTTGTTTAACAATATAAATGATAATATAAATTATATTTTTATATATTAATTAGTATACCTTTTATTAAAAGGTGAAATTATAATATATAGCTAAATAAATATGTTTAGTAAAGCCCTTCTATGGGTTATTTATTTATATATGTAATATATATATATTTTTTTATAACAAATTAATTTTATATATTTAGAGCTAATCAGATTATGATTCATAGTATACTTAAGCTTTTCTTATTAAGTACAGAATTATTTTAATATAAACCTACAATTAATTGCGATCAATTCCTTATGGTTAATACTAATGAAATAGATTTCAAAATTTAGACTTATATGAAGTATTTCGTATTAAAAATCTACATCCTTACTAAATTTTGTGAGAATGTCTATATTACACTTGTTTACATGATATTAATATTACTTATAATTAGTTGCACTAATTTAATCATAAATATATAATAAATAAAATATTGCGGTATCACGGCAAGCAGCAAATATTTGTAAACAATGCATAGTTCAACTATAAAGTGCACTAATAATATAAAAATAATTTTGGAATATATAGTAACAACTAAATGTTGATATATAGTAAGACTCTATGTATGTGTATAGTGTATGTAACGTATAGTTTTATTATTTAATGAATATAGTTTCCATTTTAATTTGTCATGATTTAAACCAAATATTAAAAAGACATGTTTCTGGGTTTTTACTAATGGTTATGTCATAATTAAAGCACTAGATTATTATATAATTACTACATATGTTACAAACAATTTGAATTACTTTTATAAATAATTATTATTAAAAATTAAAATATAAATATATTAATGTTCAATGTTAATGATTCATACTATAATAAATCATGATATTAAAATTAAAAATATATTAAATTAATTTGTCAAAATAATAGGAAAAACCCAAAAAATTCAAACAAATAAAAGATTTTTTCCAACTCTAAAATGTATTAGTTTGTATACAAATTATAATCAATTAAATATTAGGTTTATAGTAACATATTAATTTAATATCCACTACGCCCTAGTAGTGTCCTATTATCCACTAGTTGAAATATATGAATTATAATAATTATTCAACTAAAGTAAATAATAATCATTTACCTTAGTTGGTTATAATTTAAAAATTGAATAAAACAATTATTATAATTATATATATATATATATATAATTTATATTGAATAATCGATATATTTAAATCGATAATTATATAGAATTGTAAATAATTTAATAAATAATATTATTTTATAATAATTATAATATTATATAATATATATAATTTATATATATTTAATATAATTTTGAAATTATTTAAAATTGCGCATTACTTAAGTTGAGTTAATCTATATAAATATACCATAACAAATACAATATATATATATTATATATACACACTAACAATTAATACTTAGTAGAATATATAGGATATGTATTGAACATATATTTAATATACAATATTATTATAATAATATAATATTATATTTTCAACTAATATTTCCCCAAATAGTAGACGCTAAATTATTTAGTAAATAATATTTATATATCAATACAATTACGTATAACCCGATAACAATTGTATATAGGTATTTTAATAATTATATAGAGTAACGAAATAAATTCGAATTTATATATGTATTAATTTAATATAATATTATTATAAAAATTATTAACTTATATAATACAAATATTTACTAATAAAACAAAAAATATTGGAAAATACTTCCATATTCATGAAAAATGTAACATGTAAAAGCATTTTTATATATTCATAATTATAATTATAATAATTCATTATATAATGTACACATTATTAAGATATAAACCTGTATCTCCGATAATTATATATTTAAATAGATAAGCATAAGACATATTATATTGTAATGTTTTACATAAATGGCAAAAATCGAATACTAATGTAAATTTATGACGTCACCCGCATAATAATGACAGGTCATGTGATTTAATAAAAATAGAACATATGGATATTTTAATGAATTTGTAAAATTTTTATTTATAAAGTAGATTTAATTTTCGTTATAGAATACAATTTCCCCTAAGTTACATATGTTTTAAATATGTTATCTTAAATTACATTGATTTTACTTAATTTTACTTAATTTACGTTAATGGACATGTAATTTATTAAATGTTTCATAATAAAACATATTTATTTATTTAACTACATAATTTATTATATCTTTGTACACACTTCATTTGTGTTTTATTTTTGTTATATTTGCCATCGAATATATTTATATAATTACTATTATATATATCAATGTATGTATTTTTATATTAAATTAAAGAAGTATATAAATTGAATTTGATTCTGGAAACTTTTGAATAATAGAAACTTGATAAAACAATAACCGTTATCATTATTGTAAACGGAAGTTTTTATTTACAATAGAGTATTTCTCTTCGAATCATTTGTTGTTTGGTGTTTTAATAAATAAATAAATATATATTAAATTGAATATATATTACATCTATTATATTAATTTATATAATTTTCTTTAATATATCTAAACGTTAGTCCATCTAAAAATATTAAAATAATTGTTCAATAATAGATATAAGTTACATTATTATATTTATATAATAATGTCGTCAACTTTAATAATACTCATTTATAAGATATATTAATAAGATATTTAGTTTATTATCTATTAATTATTTTAATTAATTTATATAAATTAATTTAAATGTCTAAATTGTATAGTGTATTTTATTATAATAATACATATAGTATATAGTAATAAAATACAATTTTTAAATAATTATAATATATTTAATAAATAATTTATAATTTAATTATTAATTATTAAGATAATATTTCAAATAACAAATAATTTATTATATATATATATATATATTTAATTATTATAAAATAATTCATATTTATATAATACACAAACTAAATTTAAAAGACAATTTTTTGTTTTTGTAAAATTTATAAATTCTATATATTTGAGTATATGTTCACCTTGGCCGCCAAGTTCAAGTTGAGCGTGACTAAATATATATATATATATATATATATATGCTTTTATAGACTCACTCGGGTTGTAATGCAGACTGCATTATTCAGCTAAAAAAAACCTTCAAATATTAAAACTAAACCAAACCAAACGGTTACTGCACGAGTTGGGAAGATTTTCAAAATGTTACCAGAAATTGAGGCGGGCGGCGAACGCGCATAGTGTATACACTATATACACTATGTTATTTTAACTGTATAATACAGTTAACAATATATTATATGTTTATATTCACTCATCAAAGCCTACCGATATTGATAAACCTTATATAAAATATATTATATTAAATTAAATTATTTATATATAGTATATATATACACATATAAACACACACATATATAGCGCTATTAAGCGCGAATTAAACGCCCGCAAACTTGTTTATTCGAATTAGTGATTCTACAATAGCTTATGATTGGTCATTATAATTAGCGTATGTTTATTTATAGACTATCATACATGCAACGGCTTATAATTACCATATATTTATATATGTGTGTTATATAAGCTCACTCGGGATGTAATCATTTACAGTAATGCAGCTAAAAAAACCTAAACAATATTAAAATTAACCCAACCAAATCAAACCAAACAAGTGAAAATAACTAAAACTATAAATATTAATGTTTCAACAAACAATCATACGCTATTGTAAATTCAGTAATTCGAATAAACAATTTTGCGGGCGTTCAAATCGCGCATCAATCGCGAAGCTTTTGACGAGGTACCCCCAACATACTTATAAGCTCGCCAAAGATTTTCCGAAGGAAAGATATAACACTTACGCGAAATCGTGTAATTCGAATTTGTATACAAAATACCCTGGTGCCACCTATAGCGGGTTACTTTTAGGAACTATGCGTTGTTTATAATGTAAATTCGTATTTAACTATACACTTTTAAAATGTTAAATAATATGATTTAAATTAATATTTATATGATGAAAACTAAGTGTTCATTACTAATATATAACAAACAAATATGATATGTATGTTTTAAATGCTATAAGTATATATTTAGTGAGTAAAAGCTAATTTATATTGCATGTAATTTAATAGAGCAATGAAAACATTGTTGTATGCAAACAGAGCCGAATCTAAATCTATTTCAGTGATTTCGATACTACTGCTAGCAGCGGTTGGGGCTATAACTAAATTACGTTACATGCATAGGGAGTGTTATATCTTTGCTTCGCAAAATCTTTGAGCTCGCTCAACTTGAATTTGCAATATATCGACAGCAAAAATGACCACGCATATTTGTAACTTATCTTAATGTAAACCACAATCTATTTAAAAAAAGTTTAAAAATTCCCTAATTTTTTGCAATGTATAATATTTAAATATATATCGCATAGTTACTATATGATAACGTTAAAATATGTAAAAATATATACTTTGAAATATTTATTTCGTATAAACCTCTGTCACAAGCGTCAGTACGCTTCGCTTTAGACCATAATTCATTGTATAGAAGATTATTTATGTTAATGTGCGGGCCAAATAATTACCAATATGTGTATTAGGTTACAGCCAACTAAATGCAATATTTGATATAGTTAAATTAATGGGAATGGTTACCATACATAATCTGCACAATCTATATTTTAAATATTAAATATCACTAGTACAACGTATTAGTAATATATTGGGACTAATATTATATACCTATGATATTATTATTACTTATTCGAAGCATGACTTGTATATATGATATACTATATGAGGTTTTATATATTATTAATACCGTATTATATAGTGTATACTTTATATTTGTTGTATCGTTAGTTTGATTTATAATGTACAATATATATATAGAGTAATTGGCAATTACTAATTGCAATGTATAATAAAGCATATTTTCATATTAGTTTTAATTTTAATTTTCAATATTCGGATTTCATCTAGGTACCATTGGAATTATTAGATAATAAATTATTATATTACCATATTACTAAAATTATAATCCTTACCAGATTATACTTTGTATATAAAATAATTCACTATATAATTTAAACACTTACGTTTTATACACGATACATATATGTAGAGATGCATTTATTAAACTATATATTCGTTTACTATATATTCAGATATTATTTCGATATCATTATCGACTCTGGTTTAACTGTAGGATAGTACTATTAACACATTTTTCCTCTAGTCGAGTATCTCTACTCGAGATACAGCGTGTATTATTTATAATATAGTTATATAAATTGTATATAAAGTTCTATATTGTATATAATTAATAGATAAAAACATATATTTCATCATAACACAATTTGTATATAATATATATAGGTATAGGTATAGTTCATCGTTATAGTATATCTAACTATATGTATACTATATCAACTAATTTAGCTATGAGACGCCACTGTCGAATATAGGAATGGAGTATCATGTTCCTCGAAAGATCGTAAATTAAAAAAATTAATCTTAAGCTGCCTTCACACCAAAAGAGTTAACAGATTATCTGGAAGATATTTATCATGGATATCCTCGCAAATGATTTAAGCTGGATTTTATTTATTTAGAACAGTTGATGGATATTTTTAATATCACGCGATTTAATTTAAATATCCTAGTGATAGAAAATAGTACTAATAATTTAAATTAAAAAAAATAAATATACTATTGCTTAATTTTGAATTTATTATAATATTCAAATTATATATATATACTAATAATTGAATGCATGGTTAAATCATTCTCACGGATATCCGTTATAAAATATCTAATAGATAATCCAGCTATATCTTTGGCGTGAAGGCAGATTTACGATAGGTGATGTTTTTCACCAAATTCAACTATTTATGTACGGTTGAACATTTTAACTATATTTTACAATATGAAT
This sequence comes from Osedax fenrisi, assembly GCA_964019155.1. Classification (NCBI taxonomy): domain Eukaryota; kingdom Metazoa; phylum Annelida; class Polychaeta; order Sabellida; family Siboglinidae; genus Osedax; species Osedax fenrisi. Next base: position 62,979,054 of record OZ025244.1, read on the forward strand.
CAATATAATATATATATATGTTCAATATGTGTATTTAATAAATACTATTTATATGTTTATATTAATTGAAATATATAGACCTTTGCTATTTAAACCCTGATTATATATATATATATATATATATATATATATATATATATAATCCTATTCAATTACATGTATGGAGTGTAACCTTATAACAAATTATTTAACCTCTGACTCACAAAAAGAAACTTATTCATGTAATTTAAAAATTTCTTAATTTTCAATATCATTTAATTATAATTCTTAAATATTAAATATATATATTTGATTGGTATGTATTTAATATTATGTTTAAAATTACATGATATTATTTAAAATAACTCGATAATAATTCCAGAATTCTTTTGAATAAATATGAAATATAAATATAACTATTAATTTTAAATATAATGTGTATGTGAAAATATTTTGTATATTCAAAATATAAAATTTAAAATAAATTGACTCATAAATCAGTATTCATTATGAAATTATATATTGTAGATTTGAAGAATATTTATAATGGATGATTTAGATGTTGAAGCAATGCTGGATGAAGCATTTCAGAATGAGGTTGATTATATGATATTTCATGTATATTTTATTTAGTGTATATAAAATTCTTTAAATATTTATTAATTTAATGTATAAATTGTCATATTTATGTAATTATTTGTAATTATTTGTAATTATTGTAATTATATACTTATAATAATATTAATTTTACTGAATTCCTCTACTGAAATTAAAATTACTTTAGCAGATAAGAAATATTGAGCGAACTAATCCTTCTCTTTCACTCAGTTAAAATATATAGGTTCAATTATTAAGCTAATATGTGACTTAATTACATATTACGTGATTGTCAACACAAAAAGGTTGCGTTATTAATATACATAACTACTTATACATCAACATATTTAAGTTTTTAAAATCGGTCCATTTGTAGTTAAATATTTGATCTCGTAAATTTGAAATGGTCAGTTGTGGTCATTGGTTGGTATTATAGGTACATTTATTTTGTGGATACTAAATCCATATAATTAATTAATTAAAATAAATTTTACTTTTAAATAAATTAAATTAACGTATATTAAAGTATAATTAGAATTTAAAAATATTTTCTTTTATTTACATACACAAATATTTCAGGGTAGTAAGGAAATAAAAGAAAATGGTAAATCTAAAGAAAGGTTATTATTAAGATATAGTGTCATTAATATTATTAATAATAATTATACATTAATAGTATTATTTATTATAATTTATTTATAATATAAATTATATTTATATATATATATATATATTAAATTATACTATGTTTAAGTAGATCTAGAAAAAGATCTAAATCACGAGATAAAGAATTATCTAAAAAGTCAAGAACACCAGAAAAAAGAAAATCTTCACGTCGCTCTCGTTCCAGAGATAATACACGACGTTCTAGAAGATCTAGATCTAAAGAAAGAACCAGAAGACGCTCGCGTTCTAAAGATAAACCTAGACGTTCAAAATCGAAAGAAAGATCAAGAAGATCTAAGTCTAAAGAAAGAACGAAGGTGACACGTGAAAGAGTTAGAAGTAGAAGATCTAGATCTCCCAGACGTTCTCGATCCCCTAAGAGACCTCCACGTAAGAGGTTATCAAATTCACTCCTCAAATATTCAGTATTGTATTATTTAGTATAATTGTGAATTTTGTATGTTCATAAACTTAATTATATGTAATCATAGTAATTTTAGAGTAGTTTTTTATCATATAAATTATAAGGCTGTATGTATATATTTTATATATTCATAAGATGTTAAAAATATAATATATTACATTTTACTCTAATTTTATTTAATATTGCAATTTATTATTTTTCTAAAATATCTAATATCTTAGATACATATTTTGTAAACAATCTTGCATATTTTACTAAATTATCTATATACTTAATGTTATTATCTTATTTTTATTTTAATAACAATTCTCTCGATTTATAAAGTTATATACTGATGGTCAGTATTACTTAACCTTAAGGTTCATGCTAACTTATCTTTATTTTTATTATTTATAAGAAATGATTTTATTAAAATATGCAAATATAATTATTGATCTTTAAAATGAATTAAGCTATGTCATTCAAAAGTAATTATAGGTACCTTAAATATGCATTATAAACATAACATAACATATATATTTTATTAATTTTTCAGTACAAATTTACTAAATCGACTCTGTATTTACCTTATACTTACGATTAGAGTTTAGTCAATTAGTGATAGTAATATATATATATAAAATATATATACTTCGTAAATAAAAAATATTGTTATTTCACATTAAATCACAAAAGTTATCCCATTTTAGTTACCCATTTTTTATAAATTAGTATACATAAAATAAAAATAATAATTTAGAAGCTTATATATTTTTTTTCCATTTTTATGCTATATCTAAAACCATATAGCTTTATTTCCCTTTGATGAATCTTTATAACATTTTCAGAGTATATATAGCTAATATATTGTTAAGTTATTTGATTATGTTATTTATATATATATATATATATATATATATATATATATATATATATATATATACTGTATAGATAACATTATGTTTAGAAAACAGGCACATATGTATTATTAAAAAATGAGAGTAAAAATTGACTATATCTACTTTTATTATCTTATAATTGATATACAACAATCATAAGGGGCAAATAATAATGGATACAAATGTTATCTATATATTAACAATAATTGTTTACACAATATCAAAAGCTATCTTTGTTCTAGTAGACGCCTTAATTCTCTAATCTTTTTCATGTGACGCCGGGCCTTAAGTGTAAGAGTGTTCCTAAATAAATGTATATGTATAAATTGTATACTATAATCATACTATGGTGCTTTCAAATTTAAAATATTTCTATGTCGTTGTGTTAAAATCTGAAATTGTCAATTATTTTAAAGATCTAAATTAATCAATATTAAGTTTGAATTAAAAAAACTAATGATATATTTATCAAATAATTTTAGTGTCAACAAAAGTATATTAAGTGATCTACAATGGGCAATTTTTTAAATTTGGTTAAATTGTGGATACACAATCATAAAATTATGTGTTCCAATCTAATTTCATAATTATCTAATTAGAACTTGTTCTATTTTGGGTAATAATATTATGCAATTATTTTGGGGGAAATCATGCATGAGTATAAATGAATAGGCCATGAAATGTATGTGTCAATTTAGATTTATCAAATTTAGATAAATAAAATTAATTTAATTTATTCATTTCTAATTATAGAATTTTATATTCACTATATCTATTTATTTTAATAATTAAACAATATTTATTAAGAATACTAATATTTAAATAAATGTTATATATGAACTATATATATATAATTTTTCCACAATAATTACGCTTATATACAGAAATATATATTGATACATTTATTATGATTATTTAATTAAAATAATATAATTTAATATTTAAAAAATTATCATTATTCATTTATATATTTATAAATGTATATATTTTATACCTTTTAAAAATACCAATTGAGAGTTATATTTTGTATATATAATATTTTACATTTTTGTTTGATTTAGTTTTAATTTTTTTTAAATAATATTTATAATATATATTTTAAATAATATGGCTTATTATATTTTTTATAAGCATTTAAAAATGTCTATTTGGGAAGTATATTTAAAGTAAAAACTTGATTTATATATCATTTTAAAATTGATATTTCCTATTTAAAAATATCAAATAACAACACTTTTGGTAATTTACCACCAAAGTTAATATATTTTAATTAACTAGGCAACATAATTTTACAAAAAATATTTATTTTATTTGACTATTTATAAATTACCTTTTTTTGTATAGTTTATAATATTTTTGAAATTTATAAAAATGTATTATATGTTCTAAATACAATTTCGACTGTTATTTCTAATAATATATTAATATATATATATGTATGTATGTTTTATATAATATTTTATTTGAGTTTCGAAATATTAAATAAATTCATAATTTTATAATTTTGTTTTCACATAATATTAATATTCAAAGTATTAAATAGTGTTGTAATTGATGCTCATTTTTTAAGCACCAACTCAGTCTCAATTTTAAAAGCATCGATTAAGTCTTATTTGGAAAATCCACAATACAATCTCATTATAAAAAGCATAAATACAATCTTTTATCTAAAATCAGAATTTAAATTAAGCGGTAAGGTGAAAGAATGTTCAGTTAAATGAGAATCAAAATATTCATGTTGTCAGTATCAAAATGTATCAAATTAGCCGGTGGAATCAAAAGTATTTATCTATTATATTATCAGAAATAATCAAATGTATTTAAAGGAAAATTATTTGTATACAGATTTATATTAAATATAATTATAAAATAATAAAATAGTTTAATGATACATAATTTTTTTTAATGCAATGTTTCCATTTATTTTGATTCAAGTAAATGAGATTAAAAAGATACTTAACTCACTTGAAATAATACAAAAGAATGTTTACTTACCATGTAAATATGAGTTTTAAAAACAATATAGGTTAACTCCATATATATATATATATATAGTTCTTTGTATATAAAATATAGAAATAATCTCGTGTGTGTAGATGTAATAGTCTCGGAATCGGTGAGAAATAGTTTCAGCTCGGCTCGGGTTCTGTTAAAAATAGCCTTAGTTTGGCTAGGGTTTTGTGAGAAATAATCTTAATTTGGCTAAAAAATTACGAGAGTACAAATAATAGAACTATAAGTTAATTATATTAAAAAAGTATTATATACATTCTGGAAATAGTTATATTTATTAATATTATACATTTTTTTTATATTTTTTTATAATTTAAAATAAGTATAACAAATAGATAATCAAAATAATAATATAGGTGGTAAATTTTAGATAACCTGTCCATAATTATATATTTATTGAGTATATTTAATGAGTTTTATAAATTTATTATATTCATCTAAAAATTCTGCACAATCATCGGTCTGCAATCTATAATTAGATACAAATAAATGATCTTCTTCACTAAAGAGTTACAAACCAACCACACATTACCAAAACCATAACTGATCATTCAGAATATGTACTATGAGAATTATATATTATATTTAATTTTACTCATATCACAATATATTACACCATAGTAAAATATACAATAATAGTCAATTATATAAAAAAATGAATGTAAAATTTAGATGTGCTTTTCTCATGATTTTTTATATTCCTACATTATTAGTAATGAATAACATATAACTAATACTATTCAAATGTTTGAATGAATACGATTTACTATGTTGACACTTTTCAACATATATATATTTTTACAGAAATAAATCCAAACATTGATATTTAATTATTATAATCTAATATAAACATGTAATTATAATACAATAAATAATTTATAAAGTGAATGGTAAACTAGTTAAATCACGTTCTTTTAAAATATTAGTAAGCATAAGTATATTATTTTTTAACTGAAATAATATCTTTAAAATAAAATATAAATTAAAATACTTCTATAATAAAATACTGACCATCATTTAAAAGTATATATTCCATTCCTCTTTCATAATGTTTTTATTAACATATGCTCGTAAATTGAAAGATAATTATGTAATATTATATTTTATATTTTCATAATTAGTGTAGATATTTTTTTTTTACATAAATAAAATAACTCAAATATATACATCTATTTGTAATATTGACTGGTATTTAAAATATGTAGTTCTCCTAAAGTTGCCAAAGAAAGAACTCCTTCATGTGAAAGATATTACAATAGAGCTCGTCCATCTTTTAGAGATCCTTATCAGCGACATACTGGTCTTGATAGAAGTCCAGAACGAAGGTAATGCTCATTTCATTACTCTCTGTATTATATATATATATATATATATATTTTTATCATTGAGTCGCAAAGAGAAATTATCAGTCTGCATTTATATGATAATACTGACTTAAATACACTTATCATATATATATAACTAAAAATTTAAATTAAAGAAATTTGTTTTGTTTATAAATTTGATTTCCATAAAATATACATACATTTTTATTGTAATTATAATATAAAAAGTATGAAATGCTAATTTACAAAAAATATTTAAACTTTATTAATTCAATGTTACTTTTTTCGTTTTATAATTTTATTAATGGTAGAAGTAATGAGAATATTACAACAAAATTCTACATTTTAAATATAAATTATTATCTTTAAAATGATATATTTTTACTTATAAATATCTATTTTTTTAAACATACAAGAATATTTTACAACATAAGAATATTTTATAATTTTATTATAAATTAATGATTATAGTAATTTTATTATCAAGTACCCTTACAAATTATAGTTATTTTATTGAATATAATATTATTTTTAGAAATTTAAAAACCTAAATCAAACATAAAAATATATAATAAATATCTAAAATATTATAAATTAAAATTATAGTTAAATTTTAACATGCTTTTACATATAAATTATGATTTATATGTTATTACTACATTTTTAACACACTGCTTTGGGTACCCTGTCTGGATATCAGTTTTGTTACACATACTGGGTATATAGGTATATATATTCTGGGTACAAATACACGGGGCCCACATCTTCTAACAAGTGTTAATACGACCTTAGATTATCAGCATTTAATAGGTGACGTTTTGTTTACAGTATCCATATAATAATGATTTATCTGTTTTTATTTAAAATAATATAGATTATAATTATCATTTGTATAATCATACATATCACAGTCATAAAGCTGTATTCATCTGCGGTCTCCATTTGTGCAATTATAGCATATAAAATTGTTCAAAATGGAATTTTTTTAATACATTAGCGCTATTAATTTTTTTGCTATTCACATGAATAATTATGTTGTACCATTTTCACAAAAACTATATGAGTATTTGGTCATAATTTATTTATATAAACTTATGATATAATATATTACCAGGGTAGGGGTCAAATACAATTTTCAGATCATAACGAAAATATATTTTTCATTAAAATTCAAATACCAATACAAATATTTATGTAAAATTGTATTTAAATAAAGTACTAGTACACTTTATTAAATATATAAAAAAAAAAATCTAATACAAATCTGTGATGAAATATTTTGTGACTATTGAATTATGGGTTAAGTTATTAGCTCAATAATTTGGGAGACTTTAAATAATAGGTAAATAACAGTATATTAATAAAATACATATATTTATTAATAATATTATTACAAAATACTTTAAATTCATCCCAAATTACTTATAAATATTTAAAAAATATAACAACATAAATTATGTACAGAAAAATACTTCATTATATTATTATTCTTCTGATATATTTTTATAAATTATAAATTTAAATATTTTTACTAATTATTATTATTATTATTAAAACATAAAATATGACCAATATATTATCTTAAATATAGATATTAAAAACTGTTGCTTTTTTACATCGCTAAATTTCCATTACTCTTAAAATTATTTATAAAATATTGGTTTTTATTTAAATAATAATTACATATATTTTAAGTGTATTCGAGCTGTATCTATTAATATAAACCAATACAAATACATCTATATTTATAGATTATAATCAATATTACAAATACGTATACTTGATACTCGACCCCATATATATAACTCGATCTACTTGTATATAATACACCTTATGCATACATCTTTACATAATTGTTATACTTTGTTATTTTAAAATGTATTCAAACAAATGCGTATTTAATGATATTTTTATTATTTATATATTTATTTCAAAATTATATTATTTAAAAATTTCAAGAAGTATTATTAATAAATATTATAAAATAATGTTTAATTAATTAATTAAGGTTAAAATGAGAAATGAATGAATATTATTGAACATTTATCATATATTTATCTTTTAAATATATATAATTCTAAATTAATTAACTTATTAAAATTATGACATTGTACTTTTAAGTATACTTCTGAGTGAATTTTCTTATATAATTGCATACATTAATAATATAATTGTACAAAATACAAAATTTTACAATTATTGTTATTTATTATATATAGATAGATATTCCATCTATTTATATATATTTATATATAATGTTTGCAAAAAATTATATTTAAGAAAATATACAAAAATAAATCATCGTTATTAAATTGTGATATCAGAATCTATTTTATTTGAATATAATTAATTATATGTAATACATATATACTATCCAAATATAGGGAAGAAAGAATCACACCCGAAGAAAGGGATGCCAGAACTGTTTTCTGTATGCAAGTTTCTCAAAGGATACGTCCATCAGACTTAAAAGAATTCTTCAGCTCTGTCGGAAAAGTAAGCTCTTCCCCCCTCCATCTACATCCATATCATGTATTTGAATTCAATGTTATTAGGTTCAAGATGTTCGAGTCATCACTGATAATAAGACTCGCAGATCTAAGGGTATCGCTTATATAGAATTCGCTGAAATAGAAAGTGTTTCATTGGCTCTAGGTTTGGATGGTCAGAAATTATTAGGAGTTCCAATTATTGTGCAGGTTTTATTATGTAGATTTATATCTATATATATAGATTTATATATATATATATATATATATATATATATATATATATATATTGTATATTGTATATTGGTATGATATTTTACATTTATTAAATTTTCAAGTGTTAATCACTTAATATATCACAATAATATAATATAAAATGAGTTTAATAATATTTATATATAATATTTAATAATATTTATTTGAAATTTTCTCTTTCTATAGTTATTAAGTTAATTACAGAGCTAATTATTAATCTAAATACAGTCTTACTCTAACTTGCAGATTTTTAAATATAGTGTGATTAATATTTTATTTTTACAAATCATGTTAGAGGTACGTAAAAGTCATGAACGTAAAAGTCAATATCTAACATTATTTACGTAATTGAAATTGTTTCATTAATAGAATTGTGAATACAAAATAAATGAGAATCAGTTTGTATTAAATCCAATTGTAAATATCACCTTTATGTTAAATGATGTTTACTAAAATGCCTACTTCTATTTTATTTAGAAATATGATGATGAAATGGCTGTTTTATTAGATAACAATAGGTCATACAAATACTAGTTGTTGTTGCAATCTGCTAGGACATCTTATGAAATTCTGTGAACAAATATTTCATGTTTTCTTGGAAACAAAATTGATATCATGCAAACTGTTGAATTGTGTTGGACGTTGAAAATCTATATGTATAAAGTAACATATCTTATCAACTTACTAAACATTTATTATAGTATTATTTTGAGGTTTTACGTTATAAACTTTTATACTTATAAAATATCACATATATATATAATTATATAGGAATTCGCCAATATTTAGTGAAACATGTGATCAGCCATATTGTGTCTAGAGTATTTTATTTATTTACATAGCAATTTGCATGTATTTAAGATTTAATTATAAATTAAATTAGTATTATATTAATATCCTACATATATTTATATTAAATATATTTATTATAGAAATATAATAGTAAATTATATCATATTTATATACCTATTTTATTATATAAATGTTAATAGTACTAAAATCACTAATCAATGGAATAGTATATTTATAATTAAAACTTTCATATTATTATGATTATATTCCTTTGAGTCATACATATTAATAATATGATACTATATTACATATTTTATATAAAATATATAGAATATAATATATCTAAAAATTACAGGATGAAGTGTTGTTATCATTGGAACGCTATATTATATAATATAAGTCATATTTTGTTTTTTTTAAATTGTATTAAAAAAAGTTGTCGATGATAAATGTTATAAACATGATATAATATGCACATCATTTTTATTAACCAACACAATATGAGTGATCTGATGTTCCTCAACATGCATATATGGTATTTACACCTTCACTTATAATATGTAAATATATCTGTGTAAAATATGGAAATATTTAAACAATTTTTAAATTAATAATTTAATTTTACATGAGCTTAATTATGGGAAATCTAACCTGTAAAAAACCATTCACTATATATATATATATATAAATATGTTTAACAAATTAATTACATTTATATCATAAACATCAGTTGAAATCACAAATTTAACTTAAATTTTTATTATATTGTTTTAATTTAAATTAAAAAATTATTGCAGTTACTTGGAAATTGAACATATAGAAAATATAACATTTTTTATAAAGTTGAATCGTGGGTTGAATTCATGGTTGTCTTGTATTTAGTCATTTAATAGTGAATATATATATATAATTTATTAATATTTTCAATTAATATTAATTGAATATTTAATTTTAAATTTTAAAATTACATTCTATCAGTTGATCAAGTTAATATATTTTTGTTCTTTAAAACATTTATTTACTAATATTTCAATTCATTTAAAAAAAATAAATAATACTTTTTAAATTAATATCTATTATAGGATTGTATATATTTATTTAATTTCAATTTTATTAATATTGATTCACAAAATATTAATTTATAAATTATACCATTGAATTAACTTTTTTTAATAATAGTTATTTATTTAACAAATAAATAAATAAATATAAATACATAAATAAAATGTATTAATAATATTCTAATAGTATAATGTTATCCTACAAATAGTTATAGAAATCATTTATTAATGTTGATAATATATCCTCATCATTCCTCAATATTTATGAAATATATTTCTATATTATTTAATAATAATTTAATACACTCTTTTAATCGTATCATTAGAATCTATTTTGATGTTATATTACTTATGGGTCATATTAATATTAAATATTTATATCATGAATATGATTATTTACTCAGGCATCGCAAGCTGAGAAGAATAGAGCGGTTCCTACTACGACAGCTTCTAGCGTCGTTAATAAAGGACCAATGCGTTTATATGTTGGAAATCTTCATCAAAACATCAGCGAAGAAATGATGACTGGTATCTTCGAACCTTTCGGCACTTTGGACATTGTAACATTAATTAAAAATGAAACTGGAAAATCAAAAGGATATGGTTTTGTAACGGTTTGCTTTCCACTGAACTTATTTCATTATTTGACTGTATTTTATTATATGTAATCATATAATTTATAGGTAAATGTCTAAGCATTTCCTATTAATACTTTTGCTGCATTATTATATGTAAGTAAATATATATTTTATATACGATAACAATTATATTATATCATGATTTCAGTTTAAAGTCGGAGATGATGCTTTGAAGGCTGTTGATCAATTAAATGGCTTCGAATTGGCTGGAAGATGTATGAAATTACATCAACACGTTTGTATTCATTTATATAAGTATTTAATATTAATTTATCTGAAAGATAATTCTTTATATATATATATATGTATATATATATGTATATATATATATACACATATTATTTAAGTTATACCAGAGTTTTACCAATTTACTTTGACTGATATACATAGATAAATGTTTATATAATATAATATTTATCATAAATATAGATATATATCTCATTATGATTATTTATAATATAGATATGATATAGCCTTTTGAAAATATTTTTAAAATTTAACATATTCACAAATATTTTTAAACCAACTGCATGCACATTTTATAATTTACAAATAAATTTATATATTTATTAAATATATTTTTGACAGTTAATTACTTTAAAATATCCATATTAAGAATTATCTATAATATAATGTGTTTTATTTGAATATGAAAATGTATTATTATCTTCAATTATTTATAATAACCATAGATATAAATAAAGTGGATATGCAATTTAATGTAGTATATGGCAATTTGCAATAGAGACGCTGCAGTCGCAGCCCACTACTAAATACCTACTACATTTTAAATTAATATTATTTATTTATACATATATATTGATAATTACTACCAATTTTAATGTACTATCTATACTAAAAATAAAATTATATATTTAATATTATATTTCATATCAACATTCCTCATAATGTTGTGTATTTAAATTGAAGATATCATACAATTTTATTGATATTTATAATCTAAATCTATTGATATATATATAGAAGTCACTTTAATCTATTTAAACGGAAAGCCTACTATTTTAATATTTGACTAATATAATATGACTAATATCCAATCAAAATCACTAGATATTTTGTTAATTTATCGATAAAAGTGCCATTTGCGTATCTATATTTTACATGCATTGCGTGCATCAATTTCTTATCCACTTTATTTATATCGATGATAATAACATAAATTACCTATATATTATAAATAAAATAAGTATACTGCATATTACAACTACATATTTTAGTATATATTTTATGTACACAATTACACATATTATTTATTTCTTATATTATATTGTTTTCATTTAGGTATTTCATTTAACAAATACCTTTATAATTGATATAAGTTAATATAATGATATAGTTTTAGTGATTATTATATAAGCTTCAGTGATTATTTAAAAATTAATCATAAATTGAACCATTAGTATTATCTTTATAAATGTAATTTTTTAATAATTTCGATTTGTTATTTTCTTAATAAAATGAGTTTAGGTCATATTCCTCATATAAGATTTCTTTATAAGGGTTACTGTATTTGTATAGTAATATTTATTTATTTTGGTTCTTTCATTAGTGGTTTTACTATATACAAAATTGATTAATAGAATATTAAAATAATAATGGTAGCAATATTCAATTTAAAAAATGTAAAATAAAATTCTACACTTTCATATTTACTTTATTTTCACTTTTATATATTTACCTATTTTTAATGTCACCAATGTTCATTTATGTTATACATGTGAAGACTTTATTTATAAATAAAATGATAGTTTTAACAAGAAAATTGTTCCCAGATTGATTTATATACATTCATTACAAATATTTAAAAATAAAACACATCTATTTATAATATTCCTTATATAATATCATAATTAGAAGATGAAATGATTTCTCGATCCAAGTCGGAAATAAATATCAACTATAGTACAGAGTATAATATATATCATATATATATATATATAAAAAGTTTATTTATAAAAACTCTGATAGACTTTTATTAAAATACATTTAATTACATATACAACGTATGGTATAACATGAATCAATAATCATAATCTTGTTATATTTGTCATTGGATAATTAGTTTTTGTATGATTATAATATTTTAAATTTTCTTTTGTCTAAATTCTCATAGTTTATCTTTAAACTAAGAATTACGTAATTTTTATTAATTTATTTAATATATTGAATTAGATAACACAAGGTGCTGATGGTGGGTTCCAGGCATGTGATGATGGTCAAACTGTACTATCATTGGATGTTGATGATACTGAGAAGAAAGGTTTTGAATTAGGAGCTACTGGAAGATTAGCATTAATGACTAAACTAGCCCAAGGTATGTATAATGATATCTAACTATTGTATTGTAATTATTAACTTTTGATCATGTACTCTTTTAGGTACAGGAATAAAAGTACCACAACTACCACTAATGAGTGAAGTAATTGCCACTGATAACGATCCTACAACTCAATGTTTCATGCTAAGCAATATGTTTACTCCAAACGAAAATACACAATCGGATTGGCATCAAGAGATTATGGATGACGTAATAGATGAATGTAACAAGTTTGGAGGCTGCGTGCACGTGTATGTGGACAAGATGTCATCTGATGGAAATGTCTACGTGAAATGTCCTACAGTTAAAATTGCAGTTGACAGCGTTGCCTCCCTGCATGGTCGTTATTTTGCTGGAAAACTAATAACTGCAGCCTATGTTCCTTTGATTAATTATCATACACTATTTCCTCATGTTGCAAGAACGACAATCTTACTTAAGAAGACAGCTGACATTGCTGCCGCTGCTGCATTTCCTGTGCCCCCCTCTTATCAATTCTAATGGGGAGACTTGAGAACAACGATGTACAAATCTTTAATTAGTACATATAGATGTATATTTTTATAAATCATATTTCGATATCTAGATAAATATATTATAAGTTTGATTTTAATGTAAATAAACAGAATCCTGAAAATTATGATATTGTACATTTATAATATAAGGTGAATAAAATATTAAAATAGTATTCTAATCATTTGTTACTGTTTTTACAGTCTATTACTTGAAATATTTGTTGATTAAAGTTAAAAGCCATAACAATTCATAATAATCAAAAATTAATATATATTATGTTTCACATATTTCTCTTTAAATTTCATTAGAGTATATAATTTATAATATAGAATAATAATTAATAAATTATATGATATGAATCTATATTAATTTTTAAATTTACATATATAATACCAATAATCTAAGACTAAATTTATTTATATTATTCAATGATAAATATACATATTAATTATAATAGATGTTCACAGCTGATTATATCTGTATTAATAGCCCCAATGGCTTATCATTCAGTTTATGATTCACATTTTTACTACTAATTGATTGTGTTAAAGTTAAATAATATTGTTTATAACTGAATTTTTTATAACTGTAAAAATGGTATATTATTTAATGTAGAAGTGAATGTTAATATATAGATTAATAATATTAAATACTTAAATATAATTTCAAGATGACCTATAAAATATTTTAAAACATTCATATATATTTATACTTATATAATATTATATATATTTTGTACTCTCACAATTTAAGATTAGATTTATTAGAAGATATATATTACTGTTAACAATATTTAAATGATAGGATTGCAAATCTACACCAACTATTATACTAATAACCTTACTTAATTAAAATATAAGTATATGATAAATTTAATAACAAAATTAAATAAATATTTTATTAAATTGTTGATAAATAATATTGGTTTAAAAAGCAAGTAATTGCCTATCTTATAATTCTGCTAATTACAGTACATAATAGTAATTATGTTGATGGGTGTGATTAATTTACTGAAGATCTTCCGTTCAACTTTTTCTGTAGTAAAATGTGCTTTCTTTCCAAATACCTTGTTCTATGGCCCATATTAAATCTGTAGGTAATGAATCATTATTTATTTTAAATTATTCATATAATCAATTTTATATAATTGTATACATGTTTATATTTCTCTATATTTACCAAAAAATGAATATAAATATAATAATAGGATAGTATAATTAATAATGCATATTATAATATTAATAATAATTAATACAACATTACACATTGTTTATATTAGAAACTATTATTTATCAGCTTTTCTAATTGATTTTAAATATCTACTCTATTTAAATAATGAATTGTTATAATAAAGTTCTACTGAATACCCTTAATGTAATTTTTTTTTACAATAATAAATTTTAATAATTATTTAAAAATGTATTACCAGGGACTACATTAACAGAGAGTAATAACAAATAATTATATATTTCATACGAAAAAAATGTACATTTAAAACTTCTAATAAATATGTATTATTATTTATTATGTATATAACGATAGATGAGTGTAGAACAAGTTAACGATAATACGGTACCTGTCCTCCCTGGTCTGCAACTGTAACGTGTTGTCCTTGTGTGTCTTGTCCTTCATGACTATCTTATACAGAGGTGAATACGTAATGATCTCGTCCAAACACAAGCCGAACTCTATGTGCCGCGTAGGTATCTGACTACACATCGACACTCTGTGCAGTCCTTTCTGTAAATGTAGCAACGCCAGGGCCGTTACGGATGTGCTTATATGGTAGAATTTGTAATCGTAAATATTAGTTTTATATCATATATAGATGAAGTATATATATATATATATATAACTGGGTAAACAATAAAAGTGATGTAGGATATATATAAATATAATAATATATAATTCCATTATATTAATTTGAAGCCCTTTGAAATAAAATAATATTGATTAATTTTATTTATCTATTGTAATATTAGTATGATTATAAACAAAAAACTTATAATAAATTATTATATATATATTTGCTAATAGGTTTAAAGACCATACCTTATATATAATCTTGCGCTTCATCTTATCTCTGGTATCCCTCCTTTTTTGATATCCGTTGTTGTTGCTTAACCTGGAGAAAAACTTGATCTGTATTGGTAGATAGTTATATTAAATAACAACTTTGTAAGATCCATAGGCAACAATTGTAATCAGTACGACTTACAAAGGGGTATCTCAAATAACGTGTTAATTTATATTTTCATATATTATATTGACCATCAATTAAATGAAAATACTATTCTTGTTAGAATTAATACCTATTATTAATCTTTTAACTAAATTACGATATTAAAATAATTAGAGCTTATTATTTATATATACTAAACATTTATATACAAAATAAAATTATAATCCTACTATAAACTTTATATGGATTTGTTTATAAAAGTATATATATTTTATTTCCTGAGCCCCTTGCAAGTATTTATGCCATACACAATTATTATACACCAATACACCTATAACAATATTTATTTATTGAACTATGAGTACAACAATAGAGAATACAAATATACCGTTCAAGAAGTTGTATGACATATATAGATATTTTAAAGTTTTTGAGTTTATTTAGTACTATGAATAGAATACGAGCATACATATTGGATATGCTTATTATAGTACCTATTAGGTATGATGTGAGATTTAAAAAAAGTGGGATAACATTACTTTATAAACTATATTTTGATAAAAAACTGAATTAGCCTCGTTAAAGAAACATTTAAACATATGTTCTGATCCATAACTGATGGACACCTAAACTACAGTATGATTCAAGGATTTAGGATTCGTATTACAGGGATTTGTTCTTTAAGAAGTCATAAGGAACGAATTTCTGTAATAACATTCCTAAACCCTTGAATCATATATATATATATATATATATGCATATAAAAGGTGTACATGATGTGTTGAAAACTAACATATTGTAAATAGTAATAATGCAGAAGAGCAGAAAAATTAGTATTTAAATATTTACTGAAGGTTATAAGTATAATTTATAATATATATATGGGTATATATATTTATATATAGTATATATTATAAAGTATGTGTACGTACACTTTTTTTAAATTTGTGGCTATTATCCATAACCACCAACAGTTTCTTAGCCAATAGGAACTCGGCGAGCTTGGTGAAGTAGCCCACTCGCCTCAGCGTCCAGATGATGAACACCAGGCTGGCCACCAACACCACTAGGTTCACGTACGAAGTGGTCACCATGTCTTGTTTAGAGGCACCTGTGTATTATTATCGGTCGTAATAGAGTTGGTAATAGTATCGGTCGTAGTAGTGTTGGTAATAGTACGTGTAGTATCGGAGTATGGCTACTTTATACGTGGTAAATATTGCGGCGACGGGGTATCGAGACTTTTGAATCTTAATGAAATACCTTCACATACCCATGCACACCTATTCATACCCACACACCTCTTTACATCCTTACGAACACAAACGAATGCACCCACATACACCTCACACACCCGTATATATACATGCACAGGGTGTCGCACCCCCACTAACGTTGATAGAGACTGCCTTGACCCTTTAACCCCGCCACACATTCCAGATAAGGGCCGCAATAAGGAGAGGGCAGTTCATAGCTCATGGTGCGTACCAACTCCCTAGAACACCAGTGGCATTGACCTTTCATACTGCATGTACTGTTAATGTATGAGAGGGGGGAGAGGTAGAACTATGCTATACACACCTACTTACAGGTATTATTATACACATTTATATATCATATTATTTTGAAGCCCTTTAGAAGAAAATATTATATAAATATCATTATAAATTAACAGAAAAAAAAATTAAAATTCTTCTAATAAATATTATTATTATTATATATATATATTTTATTTTATTTTAAAATGTTTTATTGACTACAAATTCACGTGGTGGTTATGGGCGTCATGAGAAGGAAACAAAAATAAAATAAATAAAGTATAATAAAAATGAAGGAAAAGGGAGGGTAGATAACAATGTTAATAGGTGTGTGGAGAGTTTACATTTAAATAGTGACAGGGATTTCAAACACCTAATATCATATGGTAGAGCATTCCAGTATTTTGGAGCTACCACAGAGAAAGCAGATTCAGAGTGAGCAGAGAGAAGAGATAGTCGAGCGTTGCACAATTTTCATCGTGTGACATTTCCTGCTAGCTCGACTAAGGGTTTGAATACTGATCAAGTCTGCTAGGTACTCGGGAGATCTAAGATGTATCACCTTATGGGTGATGCATAGTAGTCTGTACCTGCAGAGATACCTAAACTTAAGCCAGCCGAGTGATCGCATTAGAGTCGATATTGATAATATTGAAGAGAACTTCAGTTTATAAAGGGTACATTTAGGGGTAGATTACATAGAAGTGAGCATCAGTATATAAGTCTACTGAAGACTAGCGAGTGTATTAGACTTTTAGTCATTGAAAAGTCAATTTATTGCGTGATTTTCTAATGTTATAAAGAATATAGTTGGTATTGCGAATCATTAAAGATATGTGGTCAGAGTAATCTAGGTGGGAGTTGATGGTGAAACCAATAGTTGTTATGGATTGTGATGTAGGGAGGGCTAGTAGAAAGGGGTGGGTGATGATTAGGGGGTAGGTAGGTCTGGAGATAATAATGGTGTCAGTTTTGGTCATGTTAAGTGATAGGGAATTATGGGAGAATCAGTAAATTCTATGAGGTAGTTAAAAATAGACAGTTGAATAGAGTTGGAGTCATAGGAAATGGGAAAAGAAGTATAAATTTGTAGATCGTCGGCAAAGAGATGGTAGTGGATGTAAGGATATTTACGAAATATGGATTTTATGGGTAAAATATAAATAATAAAAAATAAAGGACCAAGTACGGAGCCTTGTGGAACGTACAGATTGCTGATAAAGATATATATATATATATAAAAGAAATGATCGCATAATTTATACAATTATGTAGGTACTAAGTATCTACTAAATATTATACAAATATATTAAATAATAAAAATTGTATAAAACATTTATCAAAATCAATTGGTATATTAAATCGTGATATTCTATTCATAATAATATAAATATATGGGATTAGATGGCAGGCTCTAACTCTAAATAAAGGCAATCTGAACATCGAAAGCAAATAACTTTTTTAGATAATATACTATTGGATATATATATTTATATATAATATATATATATATATATGTATTTATTTTTGTTAATGTTAGAAATATACAATAAAGTTTATTTTCAATAAATGTTATATGTGTATACCAGATTCTATATAATATATATATACATAGTATATGCGTGGGTGCGTGAGAACCTGCGAGAGCTGGAGTCTGCGTAGCATTCGGGTGGGTAGCAGTCGGTCAACTGTTGCAACATCTTCCTTTCTACGTGCAGCTTGTCGTCTAGGAAAGTGTCGTGTTCGCCTCTCTTACTCTTAGCGCACTGCTCCCATTGGCTGTAGCATCGGGTTGTGGGGGAGGTGGGGGTTAGCGCACTGCTCCCATTGGCTGTAGCAACGGGTTAGTGTTACTATATAGGTGTGTGGTGGGATCACTGCTCCCATTGGCTGTAGCAACGGGTTAGTGTTACTATATAGGTGTGTGGTGGCAGCACTACTCCCATTGGCTGTAGCAACGGGTTAGTGTTACTATATAGGTGTGTGGTGGCAGCACTGTTCCTAATGCCTACACTAGGGTAACAGAGGAGGAGGGGAGGTACGTTTATGTAGGCGTTACTGAGTACGCGTGGTAGCAGCACTGTTCACAATGCCCTCAGGTATACACTACCGCATAGAGCTGTAGAGAACAAACTTTATCTCTATACACCACCACCACGATAGAGTTAGGTATGTATGTGTGTGTGTGTGTGTGTGTATGTGTGTGTGTGTGTTAGCGTTACTATATGGGTGTATGCTAGGTGTAGTGACTCCAGTTGTACTGATAATTACCCCCACCCTGTATTATTGATATCGTTATTCTTATCAACATAATAACATCATTGTCATCATTGTTGATATAATTATCCTCATTGATACATTTATCTACGTTAGCATTATCATTATCATTATCAGTATCCTTATCCTTATCAATATCCTTATCACTACCAGTATCGATATCAGTATCCTTATCAATATCCTTATCAGTATCGTTATTATATCATTATCTTTTATATCAGTGTTGAATATCACGTTTATCCTATTGTTAATTAATTGTTAGTTAATTACTTAAGGTTAACCTAACCTACTAATAGTTAACTGTGATGTGATACGCATTATATAATAATATTACCGGTCTCCTAGAGGTGGCTTGCAGATATTGAAGACTCTCTGAATGAAACAAGGACATTCGCAGTACTTATCTACGATTTCGTGTTGATCGGTGCAAGGCGGAGGGTATGGGGCTTTCTGTATCCATAATATCATTATTGTAGTATCGTTATTGTATTATCGTTATTGCATTATCGTTATTGCATTATCGTTATTGTAGTATCATTATTGCATTATCGTTATTGCATTATCATTATACTTATTATCAACGCTATCATTTTAATTATTATTATCATCATCATTATTATCATCGTCATTATAATTATCATCACTAACATTATTGTAAAATTAGATACACGGCAAAACACACATCATATTCTCATCTAATACTACTATAGCGCGCAATATCATATCACGTAATATCACGCCTATATAGTATATATTGTGCACTATAGTCACATAGCTAGAGAGAAAACATAGAGCTTTCTCTCTAGGTCTGTGCCTATAGTGCATACACTAATCGGCTAACTCTGAATTTACACTGGCAATAATTCGATGGCTTTTTCTGTTGTTTAGCGTCGAATTCCTTGGACACGACGATCAGAAATATATTAGTGTCGTTGATGTATTTGATTTTGTACTGTTTATCTTCGCTTACGTTGAAGTTATCGTGATGTACGCCTTCGTTCATCTGTGTCGCGGTTAGGTAATTATAGTAGGCGTATTTTAAGGTGTATGTATATTTAATTTAAATTATATATATATATATATATATATAATTAAATAAAGATGATCATATTATAATATAAATGTCGATAGAAATATTCATAAACTTTTATTTTTAATTAAAATAAAAAATATATATATATATAGAATTAAATAAAGATGATCATGGTATAATATAAATGTCGATAGAAATATTTATAAACTTTATTTTTAATTAAAATAAAATTAAGCCATGTACACGAATTGCTTAACACCTATACTACCCACACGCACACAACCACACACCTGCACCCACACACCCACACCCACACATCACACATGTATTACGTAATAACCTTATACGTAACTCGTTCCCTCATGTCCGAGAAGGACAAACATGACTTCTTGATCAGTATCCCACGGGTTATTAAATCTTCAGCAACACCAGCAAGCTAGTCAAGTAATACGTATATTATACGATAATTGCATGCGATATGCCATAGTATCATACTATAAACATAATATATATATATATATATATATATACATGTTCACATATTTAAATGATAACAATTGAATAGAAATTAATCGTATAAATATAATACATATGTAGTGTTTTGTTCGTTCTATTTTATATTTCAGAAGATAAATATAAAGAGAAGTGCTGTATTCACTCCGATGAATATGAGAATTTGTTTATATTCATAAATGTAGGTAATACATTTTCTGTCAGCCATATTAGTTATTGACCATATATAACCCCCTATATATTTGATTCATATTATATTATAAGTATAATGTCTATACACTTAAAAGGAGCATCAGATGTGTAGTGATTAATGACGTTTACTACACATGACATTCTAATATTCCCTATCATGTATACCAGAAAGATAAAGAACTGTAGTAATACATTAATTAGTAAAAATATAGAGTAATATAAACAGGATATAAAGAGATTAACATAGAGAGGACATAGAAAGGAAATAGAGATTAACATAGAGAGGACATAGAAAGGAAATAGAGAGGAAAAGGATCAACTAAGACGACGATGAATACGCAATTATATAATTTATATATCAACAATTGAGTGAGGGAGAATGTTCAATGAATAAGAGGTTATAGTAACTAATAGCGAAGCATCACTAATATCCTCTTTTAAAACGATTAGAACTGTTTATTAAAAATGTATTCTAGAATTCAGAATTCCCGATACATCATCGCATACTAAATAGAGAAGTGAGTTAGGTATACATCTTCGTTTGAAGTTCAACAGAAAAGGGATATGTACTACAGTACTTACTGTATTGAAATGATAATGTAGGGGGCATATGCAGCAGTTTGAAATATATTTCAGCACAGATATATCGGCACAGAGGATATTTTATTATTATTTTGTTTATATGTATAGAGAGAATGCATGATGTGTGTATATATATATATATATATATATATATATATATTATAATATAGCGGTACATTTTTGTAAACTACATTACGAGTTAGAGTGAGAACTTGAACACACGTACTGAATGTACAAGGAAGTGGATATGCGTATACGTATGCATATCTGTTTTATAAGTAAACATATATATATATATATATGTATGTTTATATACTGTGTGTATGTATATAGGTGTCATACATATATGTATGCATGCGTATGTGAATGATGCCTAGGAAATAATAGCTATTATCGTTATAATATTGTTTAATTTACCTAGTATCGTTATAATATTATGAAGACGTCTGCTAGATATATTATTTAATGAAGGATTGTCTAAAGCACGTGGTTAAATGAATCACTAAC
This sequence comes from Osedax fenrisi, assembly GCA_964019155.1. Classification (NCBI taxonomy): domain Eukaryota; kingdom Metazoa; phylum Annelida; class Polychaeta; order Sabellida; family Siboglinidae; genus Osedax; species Osedax fenrisi. The sequence goes on from OZ025244.1 coordinate 63,001,849, forward strand.
CCTAAGCGTGATGTGAACATTATGAATGTCCGGCTTATCGTTATAGCGGTGAGGGGCCTTCAGAAACTTCTCTTCCATTATCACGTAACCGAACTCATTGACGAGCAAACATCTACGTGTTAAAGTTGCGTTAGTAATGGCTACGCACTTAACGAAGTACTATTAATAACGGTTATGTACCTAATGGAGTACTATTAGTAACGGCTATGTACTTAACTAAGTACTATTAGTAACGGAGAAGTAAATAATGAAGTAGCATTTGTTACGGCTATGTATCTAATGGAGTACTATTAGTAACGGCTAAGTACTTAACTAAGTACTATTAGTAACGGAGAAGTACCTAATGGAATACAATTAGTAACAGCGTTATCATTAATATATCACATGGGTACGTTATACATCAAGTATATACTTCATTGTAAGTACCTATATGTATGCATACATACTTGATTGACAACATAAATAACAGGGATGCCACAACTGATGGCATATCGACAAACACCATATGTAATTTCTCATTAATGAAATATGTGTAAGATATGTATGGTATATTATGATATAGTATTTATGTAATATTATGGTATAGTATGTATTTTATATTATGGTATAATATGGTGTGTATAGTTTGCTATAGTATAGTACTTTATAGTATACCTTATATTATGTATACATATTTGTTATTTGTATTTTATTTTATTTTGGTGGAGTCTTTTATCCCATCCTGCAGGAACTTATTAGTATATAGATGAAGTTTTCGCTTATTAAAAAATGTACTTTCATACCAGTTGATATAATGTCCCGTCGAATCGGCTTCCATGTTAAGTAAACCAGGGTTTTAACGAGAGTCGATCATTTCTAAATATTAGTTTAATATCTATTGTATTGGTCTTGTATCCTAGTGTCTGACTCATTAACCAACTGAGCTACACATAAAGTATATATAAATCAGATTTATTATTTCATGTTGTAAATATATATATATATTTAACTGGTAGTGTTGCTCAGTTGGCTAATGTGTAAGCAATACAAGCAGTTAGTGAGTTCGAGTCCCGTCCGCACCATTGAAATATGTCTTAACATATTATTCAGAAGTGATATTATATAATTATATATAAATAAATTATCGGCTCTCGTTAAAAATATGGATGCAGCTTCGAAGGGAAACGGTAGTGTGTTATATCTTATAGCCATATATGGCTATAAGTGAAAACTTCATCTAAGTTCCTGGATGGGATGAAACGACTCCGCCAACATAATAATAACAATAACAATATATATATATATATATATATATATATATATATATATATATATATATATATATATATATATACTATTATACTCTATTATACTCTATTAGTCAACAATATATAGTATACTAATATATAGTATACTAATGCCTCCTATATCAGCTAGACCTACCTGTAGCGGTCGCAGTAGTCTGTGCTGGTGAACGCGCTGTAGAGATACGACATCTTCACGTCGAGAGCTAGCACTCCTATCACGATACTGACGGATACATTGCCTCTACTGATGGTGTGTGTGTGTATGTGGGTGCAGGTCTGAGGGTGTGTGTGTGTCTGTGTGTGTGGGTGTGTGGGAGTGTGTGTGTGTGCGTGTGTGCGGGTGTGTAGGTGTGGGTGTGCAGGTGTGTGTTTGTACAGGTAAGAACGTGTAACACTGGTGTATAAACGTATATATATATATATACCTACAAATATATTTATACATAATAATATACAAGTCTATACATTACTCGCTAATGATAAATATCTTATAATAATATACGAAGAGACAATAATAGAACATCTTATTGCGAATCCGTGCAGGAAAGAGAATATCTACTACAGGTTTATTTATGTTTATTTATTATTTAAACTACAACATATCACAAACAACATATTCTAATAAATAATAATAGTTATAATATATATATATATATATATATATATATATATATTACCATTACAATTTAAATACAATCTCAATAGTTAATTTTTTTTAAATTATTTTTTTAATTTTTCGTTTTAAAATTGTATAATACCAAAGATTTTCCGAAGGAAAGATATAACACTTACGCGAAATCGTGTAATTCGAATTTCTATACAAAATACCCTGGTGCCACCTATAGCGGGTTACTTTTAGGAACTATGTGTTGTTTATAATGTAAATTCGTATTTAACTATACACTTTTAAAATGTTAAATAATATGCTTTAAATTAATATTTATATGATGAAAACTAAGTGTTCATTACTAATATATAACAAACAAATATGATATGTATGTTTTAAATGCTATAAGTATATATTTAGTGAGTAAAAGCTAATTTATATTGCATGTAATTTAATAGAGCAATGAAAACATTGTTGTATGAAAACAGAGCCGAACCTAAATCTATTTCAGTGATTTCGATACTACTGCTAGCAGCGGTTCGGGCTATTACTAAATTACGTTGCATGCATAGGGAGTGTTATATCTTTGCTTCGCAAAATCTTTGATAATACTATATTTTACCATTACAATTTAAATACAATCTCCATAGTTACTTTTTTTTATTACTATACTCATCATTTTTTATTTTAACGGATGATCATAAGCTTCGCTTCAATATCTATCCGGGTTCTTATACCAGATTATGAATTATATACCTATATATATATAAATAAATATAGAATATATATATATATATATACCTAATAGGTAGTACCGTAATATATACACACGTATCAGTATAACAAACTATTACTGCATAGGACACATGACTAACTTTGCGTCCAGAAAGTTGAACACAATAGCTTTAGAAATAGTGCTAGTATAGCCCGCCCCGAACACGTCGAGATTGGGAGGCGTTACGATAATCTTCTCCGAGTGAACCAGGGCCAGCACCATCCTGTAGACGAACGTACGATATTACTGATACGTACGTACATGAACACGCTAGCCGGCGACCGAAGTAGATGGCGGAAAGTAGTTTCAAAAGCAATGATGGCGCCCCTACGACCACCCAAGGTCATGGGATAGGTAATAGGTAATAATAGAACATGCACACATACACACATATTAATATCTTTAAAAAGAAATTAACAAAATGTCTTATCGCCCAACATTGATGTTCGTTTATTCGTAATATTATCGTGCGAATTATATATATATAACGTATACATTCGCTATTTTTATCTATACGCGATATATATTGTTAGATCCACATTATAGAATTATAATTATTAATGATGTGCTTAAATAAATACTTTAACAACACCAACAACACACACACTCACACATACACACATATATATATATTTTGTAATCATTATATATATATATTTTCATTCGTAAATTTACTATATGAATTAAAATGTAATTTATTAAATTATAATATTATATTAATAAGATCGCTATGTAGGTGACTACGGAGGTGAGTATATCGGATAAGTCGTCTCTTTATTTACGTCGTAATCACAACCATTTGTATACGATATACACTCTACACTCACACATACATACAGACACCCGCACACAAACACACCCCATACCCACACCCCATATACACCCTACATACCCATCCCACACACGCATACTCAGCACACACATGCATACCCACGCCATACTCGCGTATCCATCCCAAACCCTACTTATCCACCCCACACCCTACATACCTACTCCACACCCTACTTACCCACCCCACACCCTACATACCTACCCCACACCCTACATACCCACCCCACACACACACGAGTACCCACCCTCTCATGAAGTCACTAACCAATCCCTGGCGTAGGTATCGAACTGTTTAGAGACTTTCACCGTGGGGTAGATCCTCGTGATCTCGTTCATTATGGACACCACGCGCCAGATGATCTCAGTGTCTCGCGTCTTGGACCACACAGCCTCGAACTTGGAGGTCACGCACACCGAGTTACGTAATCTAGGCTGTACGAGGTGGAATAGGGGCGATTATTATGTATCGGTTAACAATAGAGAGAGATCTGCTACAACCCTGAGAGATTGTAAGAGGTGGAATAAGGGCGATTATTATGTATCGGTTAACAATAGAGAGAGATCTGCTACAACCCTGAGAGATTGTAAGAGGTGGAATAGGGGTGATTATTATGTATCGGTTAACAATAGAGAGACCTTCTATAACCTCAACCCTGATAGGTTGTATGAGGTGGAATAAGGGCGATTATTATGTATCAGTTAACTCTAGCAAGACCTCCCACAACCTCGACCGATGAGAGGTTATACGAGGTATTGCAAATGATAGTGTGTGCCATATTCTCGAACGTTTCACGAACCAAACGAATAATACGCGGATAATTATAAACGGAAAATTAAAAATTAAATAAATAAACGAAGATAGCTGAAATAGTTAAAGAATCGTCGTCGAATATTCTTTTGAATATATTCAGTTGACTACAGATATACTATGATAATATGGTATGATAATGTGATAAGATAGGTATGGTTTGTAGTCGTGCGGTACTATACAGGGCAAGTGCAAGAGCTATTCGAGTTTAAAGTGAAAGTGCGGAAATTGGAGCGGATGAAAATTTATAAGCAAAATTTGTATAATATATAGAGAGCTAGTACATATGCTATTTATATAGTACATGGAGAGCAAGTGCGAGTGTGGCCTAGCTGTAGCAGTAATAACTAGTGATGTAAATGATGCTCAAATATAAAGCATGATGCAGTCTCAGTCATAGTTACCTAAAGTCTCAACTCGGCTCGGGCTCGTTTTGTTAGATTATCGGCTCAGGCTAGTTTTTTTCCGAAAATGAAAGGCATCAAAAAGCTCGATATTATTTACATCACTAGATGAAATTTCATTATTATTTACTGAATCCCGAAAGTGGCGCAGATAATTTTTTTTAAATTGATGTAAATATGAAATATATAACAATTAGTATTAAAATATAACTTCAAAAAAGCATCTTTTCGGTTCGGTTATGTTTTGTAAAAGTCTAAACTCGGCTCGGGCTCGTTTAGCTAGAGTCTCGGTTCGGGCTCGTTTTTATGACTGAAAATGAAATTCTCGGCTCGGCATCAATAACTAAGAGTCTCGGCTCGGCATCATTTACTGCATCACTAGTTTGAACCCTACACCCTAGCGCCGCCGCCAACCTTAAGAAGGCCCTCGTTACCGACATCGATGAAGTTGTAGTAGCCGGTGATAGTGTCCGCCGTCTCCTTGCTTCTCATGTGTTCCGCAGAGCTGAGGAAACCCCGGTTCGAGAAGTGCACGCAGCTCCCTGAGGCGATGGGTGTTAAGGGTGTACGCATGTACGAGTATTATCTATAGACAGTAGCGTATATAGTATTTAATACATACTATGTATACTATAATATACTATATACTATAGTATATATATATATATATATATATATATTATTAAGTGTTATGCAACATCAATTTGTTCTAAAACTTTATTAAAAAACGAAACATATACCGCGACGACGGAACCTTGCGCTACGCTGCGATACTACCCGGTGCGACGCACTAACTCCTGTCGACGGACACCCGGCCGTAGTACTTGCAGGTGTTCAACTCTTCCCGATCGAGGTAGTTGGTGTACAGGAACGGGCTGCCCTCGCAGTTGTCCGCGTAGTTGTCCACGTAGCTGAGGTCGTTGAACTCGATGTCGTACTTGGCCATTACCACGGTGCAGTAGCTGGAGTTCTCGTTCTGCGCGGTAGGGGGCGCTATTGTAGTAGCTGTTGAACACACGCTATATGATACTATAGTACGATATAGAAGTATACTACTATAGTACGGAGTATTAATAGCTGAGGTCGTTGAACTCGATGTAAACTGTGCACACGCTATGATGTATAGTATACGCTATATAATACTGTAGTACGATGTAGAAGTATACTGCTATAGTACGGAGTATACTATAGTGAACAATAGTACTACTATATTTTATATATATATATATATATATATATATATATATATATATATATATATATATATAACATACTCTATAATAGAGAATATTATTATTTAGTATTCGAGTATTATAATGATTATTTTAACTATAAAATCAATATTACGATGAAATGATATACAGATAATAGGTAACAGTACGATATGATGGAACTTGACAGTACGGTTGTAGTACTTACAGCTGGAAGGTGACATACGTATATCTTACATGCAACGGATTATCATTAAGTTAATGATTAAACATATATATATATATATATATTTTATAGGCTAACTCATGATGTAATGCAGCTAACAAAACCTAGCAATATAAAAACTAAACCCAACCAAACCAAACTAAATCAGTGAAAATAACTAAAACTAAAAATATGAATGTGTGTACAAACAAACATACGCTATTGTATATTCACTAATTTGAATAAACAATTTTGCGGGCGTTCAAATAGCGCACCAATCGTGAAGATTTTGACCAGGTACCATATAATGTATATCAAATGATATATTTATATATGTTGTATTATATAATAATTATACAATAGGGGAGTATATAATTAAAAAGATATTATTAAAATAAAATAATAAAAATAATTGTTATATAAAATTGAAATCTATAACATTTTAACTGTTTTATATCAATTGGAAATCTAAAGGAATTATCCCGAAGCAGGCCGCAGATTATTATAATAATATCAAAGTTAAAGGTATGCGGTACTTATATATGCACTACTGCACAATATATGATTTATAAGATATTTTATATGTTTACTTGGGATATAATCATTATTATTATTATTAATAATAATAATTATTAATAATAATCATTATTATAATGCAGCTAAAAAAAACTGCAAAATAAAACCCCACAATAAAAAGTGAACTCTGGTATTCTAATAATAATAATCGGAGGCCTGCCATGATATTCACGATATAAAGTAGTTATATTCCTTATTTAATTTCGAGTGATTATTAAAAAGAGTTAAAGGTAGGCGGTACTTATATATGCACTACTGTACAATATATGAATTATAAGATATTTTATAATAACACAATATGTTATATGTTTACTTGGGATATAATCATTATTATAATGCGGCTAAAAAAACTGCAAAATAAAACCAAACCAAAGAAATCATAAAACCCCACAATAAAAAAATGAACTCTTTTAAAGTGGTTTCACACCAACTCGAACGCAATTATTAACTCGAATTATTAGAAGTTAAAGTTTAACTATATTTTTTAAAAGAGGTTTTACACCTACTTTTTTAGAGTTAATAATTGCGTTTGAGTTAGTATAAAACCACTTTTACATATAGCATTTATTTTATTTTAAATATTCATAATGGATTTAAATATTAATGATTATATTAACAATAATGTATTGAATAATATTTGTAATTACCAATATCTGGGTTTTTATTCATGTGATCATCAATTACAATCATATATATTGAGTGGGTCCTCACTCTAATGTCTATGATTACTATCGAATCATCTAAATTATTCATATTTAAAAAATTATTTATTTTAATTTAAATTTGAAATTTAAAATAACACCAATAATTATAGAATATTATAAACACTAATAATATGATACATATCAATAAATGTTATCAAATAATTTAAATAATTAAAAAAAGCTAGATAGACTTTCAGTCCGATTCTGCTCGACTCTAGACATTCGACTCGTTTAAATCACTATTACTAACTGATATCCAGTACATAGTGAAGTTGATCTCCTTAGTATACGGATGATGATAAGGGTAGTTTGTTCCTATCGTTCTTGACAGGGTTATTGACGTGTTTCCCGATGTTTTACTAGATAATATAATATATATTATTAATATATGAACTTATTAATATACAATATTTAATTATATATGATAAATTTAAAATGTATTAATTTCAAATTATCATATAAATATAAGAATATTGTCTATATCGTAGTTTTTCACCTACGTTTAAAATATAATTACATTTCTCTTTATTAAAAGGTAAATAAATGTACGTTTTATTATTTACGTGATACCATTTCATACATGGCATACTTGCACTTACCTTTTCAGCTTGGCGAGCAGACTCTGCTTGCACATCTGCCTCTCCAACACGCATATGTGTTGGTAGACATCGTCGTCTGTATAGGCTAGGGGTATCTGCATGTCTGGATGGTAGATAACCGACCCGTCCTGTATATCCACCATGTAATGGTACGAATAGATCCTGCGTATAGCAATCCATTATAAAAAATACTAGTATAATACCGTACTATATACAGTGATGGGCACGATCACGACTTTTCACGATCGCCGATCGTCGATCAATTTCGTCGATCATTTTCTAACGATCGTCGATCGTCGATCTTTTTACTAGCTCATTTTTTAACGATCGTCGATCGTCGATCGTGTAATTATTTTGATCGTCGATCGCGATCTCGATCATCGATCGCCGATCGTGGATCTCGATCGTATTATTATTATATTAGCGTATGAATTCCGAGCTGCTGCCAGGGCCGGCTTAAGGGGGGGGGCAAATCGGGCAATTGCCCGGGACCCCAAATTTTGGGGGGCCCATGAATTATTTGAGAAATTTTTTTTTTACTATTTATATAAAAAAAAATTTCTTAACTATTTTTCTTATATATTATTAATTCTAATTACAAAAATAAAAATAATATAATAAATTAATTAAATATGAGTCATTTAGGCCGATTTGAAGAGTGAATTTTACAAAAATTTCTAAATTAACATGTTGGGAATGTATGGTGGAACCATCTACATGAAGATTTTGGAGCACATGCTAATAGTGATAACATAGATATTGAAACATGTTTGATAAATAATTGTTTGATAAACTAGAAGGTGATAAATGATAAACGTATTAAGGGATTATTAACCATAGTTTAATCTTAACAATTTATAATTCTATAATTAGTTTACAAAACAAAAAGTATACTTTTTGTTATTAAAATTAAATATGATATATATATTAAGATATATTTTAACTATGATTTCTGATATTGTTAAAGATTATATTGATTATAAATTACGAAAAGACGATATTCTATATAGATTTATAATTGTTATAGTAATTAAAAAAATAGATATTTTCAAAATAATTTTTCTCAAAATAATTAATTTTCTCTGCCTTATGCTCGTATTAATAAAATGTGTATATTCTCATAGTGTATATATTATTATAGTTGTATTAGTACACATAATATATATATATATATATATATATAATAGTTTTAATTTAAATAGGATTATTCTGCTTTAGGTTATTATTATAGTATTTTTAATAATGTCTATTGATGAAAGGGAATTATATACATAAAATGATTATCTTTTTCAACATACTATTATTACAGAAAGATATTATATTTATTAAAACAGATATTATTTATAAATATATATATATATAACATAAATATAATACTAAAGGCATTTTTGCAATTATCCACCTAGTACTTACAAATGAATGTTTAGATTGACATCACCCTCATCTATCTATGTACAAATAAATACACACAATGTAGATATTAATATTGGAGAATAGGTGATAAGTTATCACTGATAACTACATAATTGAAGAAATACAAAATTCAAAATATTATATTATATATCAGTGTACTCAATTCCAGATATATCACATGTAGGTAAGTTAACAATTATCGTTATATATATATATATCAAGTTAGGTACTATTATTATATAGGTATTTATTGATTTACGACATACGTTATGATTCATTATCACTGATTTATCACCCTAATTTATCATATTGGTTAATATTTAGCTACCGATCTATTAGAATTTTTTAAATACTAATATAATTATAATAGATTATAGAGCTCAAATTTATGAAAATGCCAGCAATATGTCTGGAAGATTCAATGACATGAAATATATTATAATATACCATAGTCCATTAATGGACTATGGTCAATATGGATCCACATATCTACACTGTGTATTCCTTAAATCTGGTTGGGCAAAATGCCGTTAAATCTTCGACAGGTGTAGCAATATTCTTTGCCTTCATCCCAAAGCAATATAATTTATCTAGCCAAACTATATAAAGAATATATTAACATGTATATTACAGAATAATATAATATTTTTTATTAAAATCATTATCGAATATAAAATGGTGATCGCAAGCAGATTATGTTAGTGCACTCTCTTGTGGACTTCCTATAATTACATAATTGATATCTTATATTACATATGTTTAAATATAACGTAAATTACATTACTAGAGTCAACGTATTTATTCAATAAAATGCAAGAATTTGAGACTTCAATATAATGAAAACCGTTTAGCTGATTACTTTGTAGGATGAAGTCGATCAGAAAAGTATTGCAATTAGGTTACATTGAGATAATAGCGGTAATAAAAAATATTGATGCACTTTCTAAATCAGTGGTTCCCAACCTATGGGTCATGACTCGTGGGTCATTGAGTATGTTTTGTAGGTCATGAGTCAATTTCTAAAAAATAATATAAATGCTTTTATATGCAAATTGGATTTATGGTCGAGAACAATTTAAGATGGAAATATATGTATATTAATGTTTATATGATTCTTTTATGATTAAATTATAATAATTACAAAATAAAATTGTTCATTGGGTTATGGTATATTTTTTAATTAAGAATTATGAAAAAAAGGGTCATGGTGAATAAAGGTTGGGAACCACTGCTCTAAATATATACGCGAGAAAAGAAATTATTATGAGTAGTTGATTAAAGTATACAAACAAATTACAAAATAATTAGTATAATGATAACATATGATAAAATTGAGTTATAAAAGAGTTATAAATATTAGTTTTTGCTAAAATGGCCCATTTAATATGTTATTCAATTATTATGGGGCCCATACGTTTTTTTTGCCCGGGGCCCATAGTATGCTTAAGCCGGCCCTGGCTGCTGCATGAACCACTAATGATCCACGCAGTACTCGCGAGACTCACCCATTCATGCTGTCATATAAATATATTTATATATATATATATCCTACCAATGTATCTTATTTACTAATGTAATCGTAATATTTTACCGCGCGAGACATGCAAGATCAAACAATGCGTTTAATTATCTACTATATAATAGAGTCTCTACGCCATAAATGAGTCAAACTGTCAATTTACCCGTGGGGCCCACGGCGTGGGCGTAGGATATATCCTATTAGGACTATAACTTTATTAATATTTTAGATCATTATAAGTTCTAAGTTCTAAGATATACAATGTCTTGGATACATTCGTTCTTTATTAAATCAAATATTTATTTTAATGACTTAATATCTATTTTAATGACTTAAAAATGATTAATAATAAAGTTGAAGCATCATGCAAGATTTGTATAAAAAAAATAATAGCTGGGATTTCGTCATTTTTTAAAATTTCTTCACGATCGTCGATCGAGATCAGTTTCTGACGATCGTCGATCATTTTACTCGATCATTTTCTAACGATCGTCGATCGTCGATCATTTTACTCGATCAATTTCAAACGATCGTCGATCGCGATCAAGATCACGATCGCGATCGGGATCGACGATCGACGATCGACGATCGTGATCGTGCCCATCACTGACTATATAGTATACTATATAGGGGATATCCCTTATCATAGTATACTACATGGGAAGGGTAGGGGTATCTGCATGCCTTAATGGTAGATAACCGACCCATCTTGTATAATAACCGAGTAGTTATAATTATAAATCTTGCGTATAGCAACCATAATATTTATTAAATATTTACTATATATATTTTACAACATTTTATAATTTTATAGATATTATAATATAAAAAAAAATGGAAACAATATATGCTTATTAAACTTCTCGTTAAATCATGTATATTATTAAGATGTCAGTATTATTAATATTTTATTAAAATAAATCGAATTATACTTAGAGAATCGAATAATTACATATGTATGTTAATAGATATGACGAAGACCTCCTATATTCTCGAGGTTATAGGAGGTCTTGATATGACATTATTACAGATAACTATACTTTTAATAAGAGAACTTCATTTTATTTAAAAAAGTAATTTAAATAATTTGTATTTATTTATACTTTCCCCCATCCTTCATAAACGCTAATCTCCCATTATTATAATAACTTTATAATCTCTCATCCCTTGTTTACCTTATTATAAAGCTTACTCATATACTATTATGTCAACCTCCTCTTCTACTACTCCTATTCAGTCTCCTCTACTCCCCCCTATACCCCATAGAAATATGTTATTCCCCAGGGATCACTACTCGGTCATTTACTTTTCTCTATTTTTTTATATTCACTACCATCTATAATATCTAAATATCTAAATATATATTAACTATATGCATATGACATACGATTATATGTGTTACTTCCTACTAATTCATCATCAGGTCTCAATAATCAACTTTTCAATTGTGCTAATGACATTAAAGAATGGCTTATTTCTAATAATCTTCTCCTTAATTCCACCAAAACTAAGTTGTTGAAATCATCTCCATCTCCTACTTACTTCCTTTTTTTTATTATTGATAATGATGTAATCGTTCCTTCTCCTACTTCATCCAATTTAGGTGTAATTTTGTATTCTACTATTTCCTTCATTCCTCATATTACTGCCATCACTAAATCTGCAAATGATCATCTTTTTAGAATTAGAAAAATACGAAAATCAATTCTACCTCTACTAAAACTCTAGTCAATTCCCTTGTCCTCTCACATATATATTTCTGTTCCTCGCTCCTCACCAATTTTCCAAATTTTTCTGGGTCCCTTTAATAAATTCTCTGCTTATTGCATAATATCTATTGTTTATTCCTTAATATACTCTTCGAATTTTCCTCCTATATTTCTGCTTCTCTAGTAAAAAGATCTTCCCTTCCATCTCTTAGAAACCATGTATCTCATATTATATCTATAGAATATAGTATATATAGAAGAAATAGTTGTATACCCCTATTCTCCGTCTCTCAAAAATGAATACTCGGGCACTGAGTTATATTGGTCCTAAATTATGGAATTCAATCCCACCCTATATTAGATCCATAAAATCGCATAAAACATTCAATATATATATATACAACAATTGATTTCAGGTAACAACCTGTAATACTAACATTGTTTGTCATTATTATTTTATTTATTAATTTCCTTACGGTTTATTCTATTTTATTTTATTATTAATGGTATTTATTGTTTCACCTACTTTTATTATTTGTATCCTATATACACCTTTGAAAAATCATTTATGATTTATTTAAAGGTTTAAATAAACTTTTAATTAAAAATAACCTAAAGGAATATTTACCTAAGTGATATAAATCTAACCATTAGAAAAGAAAATAAAAAATACGACTTAGTATATATAATAAAAATAAAAATTTAATATTTGATTATATAATTAATATATCAATTAATATAATAATCTGCATTAAAGCATAGTATTATATACTAATATATACAGACTACTTTATTACAAATACAACGATCGTGACCTATAATATAACGCACCAGATTGCGTATTATCCGTCCTATTATTTAATATTTTAAATAATTATAATTATAAGAAATTATATTTACAGTTCGATAGGTTTTATTTGAAATTAACAATTAATACGAGTTATAATATATATATATATATATATATATATATATATATATATATATATATATATATATATATATATACATGTTGCATGAACTAACGAGATAGGAACCATGCTATCAATGTCGGCTACTTTAAAGTCGTACGAGAGGATGCCCAATAGTACAGTTTCCTTATCCTTATCATTTACATTCCTTTTCCCAACTACGGGAACGGATAGACATACCATCTCACCTATATTCAGTATCATTATCATCATTATCATCTAATTTAGCATCATTATCATCATTATCACCTCATTCAGCATAATTATATTAATACTAAGGAAATTACATTTAGATATTAACAGTAACTATACAAATAAATAACTTAGAAAACGTATGTAGGCTATAACGACCTACAATTGTACGTTAAAATCGTTAACGATCTAAACGCGTGTACGCGATTATAACGGACAGCAAATATAAACCGATACATCGTATACGAGTAATGCTGCGTTCACACGGCGATACGGATGTAACGCAATGTCGCATACTGAGACCGTTTTAGTTAGCCAACGATATTTATATATTATTTCGGACTAACGTAGACATACGAAATAAGTGGTCGCAGAAGCGCCGTGTGAACATGCCTGGGTCCACACTTCAAGCGAATATCCGCCACTTCAAGCGAATAATAATCGCAGTTTTTAGAGATAAAACGGTTAGATATTCGCAAAAGCGATTTTTTGAGCAATTATCGCAATATTGTATCGACCTAAACATGTGTAGATGACGTATATATATAAATATATATATATATATATATATATATATGTAGAATATTATAACAATATAGAGCTTATTCTAGAGAATACTGCAGTCAATGAGTCATCATAGATATCTATCGGTAACCTGTTGTTTTGATAGGGAAGTATGGATGAGACCATATGACTTTGTGTTCGAGGTTCATGAACCTTACGTAGAAGTCGGCGAGCTGGTTGTACAGGGTCGTCACGTTGGCGTGAGCCACGGTGAACACATCAACCTACGTGTGTGTGCGTATGTGTGTGTACGTGTGTGTGTACGTGTGTGTGTACGTGTGTGTGTACATGTGTGTGTACGTAGTAGTAATAGTAGTACATTGATTTATTCACAAAAATCCAATTTTCAAAAAATTGTTCGGATGTGATATATATAATATTAATGTTATGGCGACATCCATAATTTAGATAAATTATAATAAATGTAGTAAAGTAAGGTGTGGGTGGATAGTAAGTTAATAATAAAGTTAGTCGGTATGTACATTTAGTAAATAAAGTTAGTTAAGTTCAAGTAAGTATCTGTGTAGTTTTGTTTTAAATTTAAGTGGTAGTTTTTCGTTAATAATAGTCTTGGGGAGTTTATTCCATAGTAAGGAGTAGTTAGTCAATGTGTTGTGTTTCAGTAGGATACTATTTGATGATCTTAAGTTGGTGGTTTCTTTATATTCAATTGAATTTCTAATGTATTTTGGAAGATTTAAATGTATTGCAGTATGTATAATATTAAGAGTTTTTTAAGATAAGTATACACTGTTAAAAATAAGGGTATAACATTATTAATTATATGGTATAACATATGGAAATACGAGTTATACCATACAATTACGTTAAATGGTATAAGATCATATATTATATGGTATAACATTTGATTTTTTTAGTTATACCATATAGTTTAATTGAAATGGTA
The DNA here is from genome assembly GCA_964019155.1 of Osedax fenrisi. Classification (NCBI taxonomy): domain Eukaryota; kingdom Metazoa; phylum Annelida; class Polychaeta; order Sabellida; family Siboglinidae; genus Osedax; species Osedax fenrisi. The sequence goes on from OZ025244.1 coordinate 63,017,130, forward strand.
TAAGATCACACATTATATAGTATAACATTTGTTTTTTTTAGTTATACCATATAGCTTAATTTAAATGGTATACGATTACGAATGATATGGTATAACATTCGTAATTTTTAGTTATACCATTATCTATTAAATATAATGGTATAACTTTATGAATTATATGGTATACAATATGGAAATACCAGTTATACCATAACATTTTAAAATTAATATAACAGTTTACTTATTGTTGTGTTATATTATTATAGACATAGCATTTATTGCTTCTAATTGCAATTAAACTGGTTTTCAGAAACTATATAGATTCCCCATAGGGAAATATGTATACATATACATATTTCCTATATTTATATACAAATACTTATAATTATTCGAGTATATATAGATATATATATAGATATATATATATATATATATATATATATATATATATATATATATATATATCTACATAATTCCATTTTATTTATTAACATATTCTATTTCCACTCTACAATCAACATGAGAAGCATCTATTTTTCAACACATTACAATATACATAAGGTATTTATACTTATATTATATATATATATATATATATATATATATATATACAAATTATATCATATTATATATAATAATATAAAAGTTTATATAATATATAATTTTATAATATATTTATATATTATTGATAATATATAATTAAATTGTTAGAATATAATTATATAATTATATATATATATATATATTATAAAGTCAAAGTTGTAGTTATATCGATTAATGTAATATACTTAAATGTATTTAGCATTACGTAACATAAATCGATATATCTACATATACACTTTACTAGATTTCGGTGTCACGCTCTGTGTTAATTGTATAGCCATAGCCATGCATGGCCATACATGTAAATGTTTTTATCGTCTGTCAAGTATATTTCGTTATTTTTCTATAGAACAAATTCCACTAGGTGAGATTGCCTCATTCTTCTTTATGCATATCATCAGGTATGTACTATTATTATTATTATTATTATTATTATTATTATTATGTTATATTATTATTATGTTCAACAGGTCTTTGCTTTGATTAATAAATTGTATTAGAAAATTCACTTTATTACATATATATATATTATACAATTATGATAACTATATGCTATAGAATATAATATTGTATACATATTAATATGCAGGAAACTGAAGAATTATTTGCAGAATTTCAAATTCATTTAAAATATTAGAAAAACGGTCGGAGAGGGATGAAAAATCATATAACGCATATACAAAAATATATAAACGAATATATTGATGTACTAGGTAGCGTTAATACGCAAACTGATCAAACAGGTAATTTAGTTATCTAATTAATAACATTAGTTAAATATCTATAAAATAAATATGCAATTATATTTTATTACTCCATATAGTATAATATATATCCATATATGGTCAATTATTTATTTTATTTTTAGCTCACAATGTAATTAAATTTAATAATATTACTAATTGTTATATATATATATATATATATATATATATAAATATGTTAACTGTTGTACAAATATTATCAATATCCTTCTATCCTTAATCAAATATAGATTATAAAGTCTATAATTAAATAAATAATATAATTTTTCCAAAAATAGATGCGGGAATCTTATATTTTATGATGGGAGTTTGCGAATTATTGAAAAATGAATTTACAATGAAAATAAAAATAAGGTTACTTAATAATTACTTGATAACTATAGATTTAATATTATAGTTATTTTATGATATTTCGTATGCTAATTCAAAAGTATAGTATACTCTATTATATATATATATAACTGCTATTGGATTTTTCTAATTACAATTCTAACCTATACTTTATATAGTATTATCATATATGAATCATATATTATCATATATTAACTGTATAAAGTTTCTTATACGATAGTATCGTAACGATACATATGTATACTATTATATAATATGCAATATTATTATATACTCGAGTATACTATATATATATATATATATAACTTATATAAATATTTTAATTTTAATTGCAGGAAATAATGACTCCATATATCAGAAAAGAGGATGCTTATTATGTGTGTCGATAATTGTTTGGTTTTCGTTCAAAATAATTTATTTCGTATAGAATAAAATATATTTTATTAAGTGGTATTGTTAATTTTATTTGTTTCATAACATGTCCTACAAACATTAATTGTTTATGTAATTTTGTATCACGTTATTTATTTTAAAATGTATCTGTTAATTAACAATATTGTTACACTAACATATATGTGGTTTTTAGAAAATAAATTATCATTATAAATGTCGATTCCATATTTAATAATATAGAATAGTAAGTTATTATAAACACTGGTATAAATTTAAATAAAATATAGTATAACTTTTAATAAATTATGATTTAACTTTATATAATATATGGTATACATTTTAATAAATTATGGTATAACTTTAAATAAAATATAGTATAACTTTTAATAAATTATGGTATAACTTTATATAATATATGGTATAAATGTTAATAAATTTTGGGTATATCTTTATATCAAATATGGTATAACTTTTTATAAATTATGGTATAACTTTATATAATATATGGTATAAATTTTAATAAATTATGGAATAACTTTATATCAAATATGGTATAACTTTTTATAAAATATGGTATAACTTTATATAATATATGGTATAAATTATGGTATAACTTTATATAAAATATGGTATAACTTTTTATAAAATATGGTATAACTTTTTTAATTAGTTATACCGTAAATGGTATACCAGGGCGCCACGGGGTTATACCATTTTTTAATCAATGTTATACCATTTATTTCTAACAGTGTATATGGTTTTTTAGATTAAGACATTTTAGTTTTTTTCCGATAGTATGTGGTGTGTGTACGTTTGGATAGTTTAAATATAAGTCTGCATGTTTGATTTATTATTTTATTAAGTCTTTTTTCTTGTATTTTTGGTATATCAGTAAGTAATGAATTGCAATAGTCTAGTTTTGATATTATATATGCGGAAGTTATTATTTTGAGAGATGGGTTTAATAGATGTTTAATTTGATTTAATTGGTATAATTTATTATTACATTGTTTTACTATTGATGAAATTTGATTGTTTAATGTTAAGTTATTATCAAGTATTATTCCTAGGGTAGTAATTTCAGTCTGTATTTTAAAATTAGAATTTGCTATTTTGATATGTGATAGTGGAGGGGGAATTAGGCGTTTTGTATGAAATATGATACATTCTGTTTTCATTTTATTGAATGTTAAGTAGTTATTGTTAAAATATATTTCAAGTTCGGTAGTTAAATTATTAATTTCAGTTAAGGTTTCTGGTAGGTCATTTAAGGTAGTTGACGTATAGGTAGTTGACGTAACTACAATTGAGTATCACCTATATATGGTATTTTATATTATGTAAATTAAATATGGTATTGATATCAGATACATAAATGTTGAATAATAGAGGTCCCAATACACTACCTTGAGGAACTCCTATTTCCGGACAGTTATAAGTTTTGTTATGTGTATGTGATTTTATGTTGAAAGTTCTAGTTGTTAGGTATGCTCGTATTAGTTATATTATTTGTTTATGTATCCCACGTGTGTGTATGTGTGTGTGTGTATGTGTGTACACTGTGTTTGTGTACGTGTGTATGTATGTGTGTGTATGTGTGTGTGTGGGTGTATGTGTGTGTGTGTGTGTGTGTGTATGTAGATAGATAGATAGATCTAAAGTTTATTGTATTACTAATTATATATAAAAAAAGAAAAAAATACCATATAATTATATAACATATATAAACGAAATGTGATAACATTTAGATAAAACGACACCGTACACAAAAAAATAAATAAACGGAGAAGTAAAATACAAATAAAACATTGGATTATACGAGCCGTTGAAATGTGTGTGTGTTTGTGTGTGAATGTGTGTATGTATCATAGATTTATAGTTTACAGGTAAAATACAAATTGATGGTGTGCGAAAGTGGGTGTGAAAGTAAAGCGCCGCACGTTAAGCGTAGTCATACTGAAGGTAAATTTACCGATTTTGATAAAACTCCGTTTGTAAGGAGAGTACTATGTTTTTATGTATGAAAAAAAAATTTAGGTCATTTGGATGACATATAGTATGTGCGAAGACCCCCTGAAATTTAACATGTTGAAGATAGGAAATTCACCATAGAACAATTTAAAAATTAAAGATTCACCATTTAAACCACTTGTATTTATTATAAAGTATTAATACTTAACACATAGTATCATCATATATTACTTATTAATATTGATTACCAAATTTTATAAAAAAAAATAAAAATCCTAGAATTTTGCTATGAAATATTTTTTCTATAATTTTTTTTGATAATTTATTTTTTTTGTGCAAAATATTTAATTTTTTTTTGTTTTAACCACACTTATTAATTTATATATATATAATAGACTTATATACAGTATTATTATATATATAACTTATTAAATTAATTAATTACAAGATATAATTAAAAATTATCAATACAATTTTGACAACATTTCAAATCAGCCGAAACATCAGAATATAATACATTTTTTTTTTTTTTTTTTTACTTGTTAACAAAAGATCTGAGTAAATATTAAAATTGGGGTCAGAATTGTTTTTCTTTTAAATTTGAATTTTAATGACATATTTAGTAAATTTTTTTTTTCAAATTTCAAATTTATGTAGAATTTCAGATACTTATTATATTTTTCATTATAGTTGTATTATTTACTATATTATTTATTTATTATATTTAATATATATTTATTATATGTATATTGTTATATAATTATCAATAACATGAAAAATATCAGTTTATATTAACAAAGATATGTGTTTTTATTTATACAATAATATTATAATATAACATTTTTTAAATAATTAATATATACAATTATACAAAATAAACAAAATCGTTTGTAGAAAGCTTAAGAAATAGTTTTCTATGCATTAGTGTAACATTTATTCTTGCATATCGTTCTTCATGAGACACAATTGTTTATTTAATACGCTTATCGCCAGAGCAATGGCAATTTTTCGTGCAATTATATGGGAAAATATCAAACAATATATCGTATTCCTTCACGTTTTTAGGTAATATTCTTCAACATTAACACTGTTGATACTTTATTTTATTTTATTAATGATAACCAAGTATCTGTTGACCTTAGTTCGTATATAGGCATTATTAAAAGGGGGTGATACGATACCAAATATCACGAATAAATAAAATATTTAAAATCGCTTTGTTTACACCTGTTTTTTTTAAATTATCACGTGATAGGAGAAATTAGTAAATATTTTTATAAAAAATACATTTTTGTCTTTCGCACTATCTAATTGACCTAATTAAATTCTAAAAAAAAATATGTGATATAGTATACCCATGTGTGCGCCTATCCCAGTTGTTTTATTGGTGTTCAGAAAAAATGACTACCCTTACCGCACGTGGACTTACTTAGTACGCCGTACTATAGCTATACTATAGTAGTATATTAGTATAGTATCATCAATATACTATAGTATATTATAGTATAAATCCAATTCTAATTAAATTCCAATTTCAATTTAAATTGTTCGGAAGCGAGAGACAATAACATTATATTTTCTATAGGAAATATATATATATATATATATATATATATATATATATATATATAATATAAACATCTGTAAATATAATGTCTAGATAATAAACAAGTATTGATTTAGCTATTGATTATATAATATATTAGATAAACGCGTATATGTATAAATTGTACTTTTCATATTAATGCTTAATTAGTGAAATTTCAAATGTGATTTACACAGAATACTTATTTACACGTATTTCATATATACAATTAAGCGCACAGATTAAATAGTCTAGATTTCTTACTATTTGTTCGCTACACTGATAACATATATGCTCACCATAATATGAAGCTATAATAAATTATAAATAATATAAAAAAAATATAATTTATTCTTTTATGTATTTTTATATATGAATTGTATACAATTCAATATATTGAAATGTAGAAATAAGGCAAATATTGTTTTAGCTTTATATTTACTTTGAATATGACAACAAAATCAATAGCATTAATTGAATATATTTTTGTCTGCGGAGCTGTATACGGAGTACTTTATTTACTATCTTTATAGAATGGTGCGATTTAAAGGTGTACTAGAATATCCCCTAAACATTAACAATTCATTCATATTACGTATGCTAACCATGCCCTTTTTAAAGTTTTCCATGAACTGCGTTTCTTTGATACCTTTGTGGACAGAGCATAATACACTGATTAGACGACGTTATAATTACTATATAAATATATATATATATATATATATATATATATTTTATATATATATATATACAAACACTATTTATAATAAAGCTGTGCTATTACGTCATATCGCAATAACGTACGATATACCTTTACAATGAAAGATCTGCGTTGTAGAATTGTTCGATCCGTCATCAGCTTTCGATATAATTAAGAACGATTTACAAAATATTGATTTATTTTATACTATGTTATTAAACTAAAATCGTTAGAACCATGGTTTATATCGTATACGTATAAGATATATATATCTTCAAAACATATATTTTTCTATATACATTTACATTGCATATTCATCTATAGATACGACATAGTATACACAATAACTTAGTCATGATGTACCACAAGTTTCAGTACTTGGTATTATACTATTCTCAATTTTTCTGTTACCCTTGATTGAAATTTGCCACCAATTTCCTGATATTAATTATAATTTTTATTTACAGATTTATATCGAACTGCCTTTACATGCTTTTCTTTCTGATATTTATTCTTCATTGAATTGTTTAAATACCTTAAATGATTGATATTTTACAAAATAATCTACTATATTAAATATGTATAAAACTTCTCTTATTATTTTTTTATAATGTAACCCCGAGAGTATGCGTGTACCCAAGCCCTAGGGCCAGCTTTCTTCTTAAACTTTTGAAATAATTGACCAAATTATAAATATAGGCCGACATTTACCTCGCGTATACGCACTGAAACGTATCGTAATTAATGACGTAAGCGGAGTTGCGCAATAAGGAGTTACGTCACCACGATGACCGCCACTAGGGGACGCCACTGGGGGAGAATTACGTACACTTTATACTACTGGGGGGGGGGGGGGGGGTGGGTGGAGGGGTACACCCATGGGTAGATAAATGTATTTGTTATTCTATTTGAGCGATAACATATAGCGATAACGACAACGTGAACGTAATGAATTAAGCGAAGAATAATTCGAAATTATAAAAATATTAATATAAATTATTTACAGTTACCGTAATATATATATATATATATATATATATATATATATTTATTTTTCATTTGGCGGAGTCCTTTCATCCCATTCAGGAACTTATATTAAGTTCTAACTTATAACCGTATATGTCTCTTCGAAGACGCTCTCATGTTAATGCATCCATGGTTTTAACGAGAGCCGATCATTTATTTATACACCATTATATATGATTACTTCTAAAGTATATTTTAAGACCCATATTAATATTAATATTAATATTAATATTAATATTGCGGGCGGGGCTCGAACTCGCGTCCTACTGCTCGCGTGTCTGACGCATCGATATCAAGAAAGTGGACGCACGCAATTGACGCACGCAATGCATGTAAAAGATAGATACGTGAATGACACTGTTATCGATAAATTAACAAAATGGTATCAATGATTTTAATTGGATATTATTAGTAATATTATATATGTCAAATATTAAAACAGTAGGCTTTTCGTCGAAATAGATTAAAGTGACTTTGATATATATCAATGGATTTAGATTATAAATATCAATAAAATAGTATAAAATCTTCGATTCAAATACAAAAAATTACGAGGAATGTTGATATGATGTATTTTAAATATATAATTTTATTTTTAGTATAGATAGTACATTAACATCGGTAGTAATTATCAATATTATTACAAATACAAAGTAGTGGGCCAGATAGTGGGTTTCGACTGCAGCGCCCATAGCGTATAGGCCATAGACTGTAGCCTAGTGCCATACACTATATCCACTTTCTTTATATCGATGATCTGCCTTAGCCTTAGCCACTGAGCCACACAGGCAGTTTACATATATAGATATTGTACTATACACATACATTGAACTGCCTGTGTGGCTCAGTGGCTAAGGCGTCAGACAAGTTGTAGGACACGGGTTCGAGCCTCGTCCGGACCATTAATTAATTTTATAAAATGAGTCTTAAAATATTATTTAGAAGTGATCTTATATAATTGTGTATAAATAAATGATTGTCTCTCGTTAAAAACATGGATGCCTTAACACGAGAGCGGCTTCGAAGGGACATTAGAGCATATATGGTTTATCTTATAGTATATCTTATAGTGAAAACTTCATCTAAGTTCCTGGATGGGATGAAAGGACTCCACCAACTAAAAATAACAATAACAATAACATATCTATAGCTATCACACACACACACACACACACACACACACACACACACGCATACCGTATTGGGGACCGGACAGTATCAGTGTAGACACGTTCACACCGTGCGGACACTTCAGCTCGTGGTACCTGTTCTGCAGGACGCTACTGTTGACCACTCCGTTCAGCATCAACACCACGAGGTTCTCGTATCCGTTCTGACCTGTAGCGCCCGCCATTGCCACGTGGTTAATCATACATACACACGCGCGTACGATATAAGAATACAGGCACACACACATATGTACGACGTACATATACATATACAATATAACACATAGTTATATATTATATATATATATATGTATATATATATATTCATAATTTAGAAAGTATATTTTTATATACAATAATTATTATTTTAAAATAATAGATTATATATATATATATATCAAAGATTTCCCAAGGAAATTGCTTCACAAATCGTTGATACACGATGGATATAGCCTACGCACGGTTTTGCTTGAACACCTCGCAGGCATACTTGAACGCCTCGGTGTAGTTGGTGTCTTCTTTTCTGGTGACTTCTTGTATATCTCGTATGTATTTGCGCGTGTGTATCTTATAATGGCCGGCATTCGGAATCTATTGTGTGGGAATGATTACATAATAGCATACACAAACACACACATACATACACACACACATATATATATATATATATATATATATATATATATATATATATATATAAATATAAACGACTAGATAAGCATCGCGTTTCTTCGTTTACCATGGTCACGTATACATTCTGATATTGTTATAATATTATATATATATATATATATATATATATATATACATCGATGTAATATTATAAACACGTAATATCTAAAATAATGGGATAACTAATTAATTGTTAAATAATAAATAATTGTTATAAAATAATAATGTATCTGTTTATCTTATGAATGTTAAATATATAGGCTTTACACACACACCTACATATACACACACACGTATACACACACACACACGTATACACACACACACACACAAATAACGCAACTAAGATAACACAGATTTTTCTAAGGAAAGATATAACACTTACGCGAAATCGTGTAATTCGAATTTGTATACATAATAACCCAGTGCCACCTATAGCGGGTTACTTTTAGGAACTATGTGTTGTTTATAATGTAAATTCGTATTTAACTATACACTTTTGAAATGTTAAATAATATGCTTTTAATTAATATTTATATGATGAACATTAAGTGTTCATTACTAATAGGATATAACAAACAAATATGATATGTATGTTTTAAATGCTATAAGTATATATTTAGTGAGTAAAAGCTAATTTATATTGAATGTAATTTAATAGAGCAATGAGAACATTGTTGTATGCAAACAGAGCCGAACCTAAATCTATTTCAGTGATTTCGATACTACTGTTCGCAGCGGCATTGGGTATTAATAAATTACGTTGCGTATCTTTGCTTCGCAAAATCTTTGAAGATAATATATACACACGTATAGGCAACGTTACAATACATCACATGTGTCGATGTACCGTGTCGAACACTTGCCACTCACGCACAGTATGCGCACACTCATAAACGCACGCACACTCATAAACGCACGCACACTTTACCTGTACACATTTGGCGGCGGTTTTACAGAACATGTGAGTCATGGAATTATTTGCCTGCACTTTTTGCCCGTTCAAAACCATCAGCGATATCTGCAGAGTGAAGTGGGTTACAGTTTAACAATGTTATCAATGTTTTGCTATATGTGTATATATATATATATATATATATGTGTCCCCCTACCCCACTTTATTGAAGGCAACGGAAGAACCAATTCTTGGCCAACGACAATTTCATACTAAATCCGAGGTATTGTGGAAAACCCATACATGGCTAGGACACTGCGCTAGAGCAGGCAACGGGAAAACACTCTAGTAAAATCCCAAGAAAACAAACATGACAGACACAAACATACATATCACAATAAGGTCGAAGAATAAGACTCCCAGGTTGGACGGCTTTAATATCACTACTACTGGGGAAGGGTACTCCATTGTCACAAGTAAGTGCAACGAGGATGACGGGGGTGTTTTAAAGCCGAAAGGACGAACATCAACTGAAAATAGTGCAACGAAAAGGACAGAGGTAAGCCATAGAATAGCAAAAGAAAGAATGAAAATAGGTACATGGAACGTAAGAACAATGAATAATGGAAATTTGGAAGTAGTCAATAGAGAAATGGCAAGGACTGGTATTGATTTGCTAGGAATAAGTGAGATGAAATGGACAGGAATGGGACATTTTACATCAGATGAATATGAAATCTACTACACTGGACAGGATATATTGAAGCGAAATGGAGTGGGATTTATATGTAATAATGAAATACGAAGATGTGTACTGGGCTTCAACCCAGTAGATGACAGAATTGCCACAATACGCATACAGTGCAAGCCGATAAACATAACAGTAGTACAAATATATGCCCCAACATCCAGCGCCGAAGAAGAAGACAGTGATGCATTTTATGATAAAGTACAATCTGTATTGGACCAGATACCTAATGACGATATTCTGTATATCATAGGTGACTGGAACGCCAAGGTTGGGAAGGAATTATCAATTGATATCACTGGTAACTTTGGTTTGGGCAAGAGGAATGAGAGATGGGTTCAACTTGTAGAATTCTGTAGTAGAAACGATCTTAGAATAATGAATACATTCTTTAAGTTACACCCACGAAGGCTATACACATGGATATCACCTGACAACTCTACCAGAAATCAAATTGATTACATATTATGTAAATCGAGATGGAAAAGTAACATAAAGCGAGTCACAACTCTACCGGGAGCAGATTGTGGTACTGACCATAATCTGCTCATAGCCGATATCAAGGTCAAGCTAAAACGAATAAAACGATCAATGCAAACCTAAATATACGATGTGGAAAAAATCGGACTTGACTACAGTGTAGAAATAAAAAACAGGTTTAACGCACTGCAAACAGAAGACAGAACACCAGAAGAACTATGGAATGATATTCGGAATATTCTAATAGAGACAGCAAATAAAAAGGTCCCGAAAGTCAAAAGGAAGAAAGTCTCAAAGTGGCTTTCGGAAGAAGCTCTAAAAATTGCCAAAGAACGAAAGGATATGCGTAATAAAGGAAAGTATGAAGAATATCGAAAGCTTAACGCAGCATTTCAGAAGAAATCAAGACAAGATAAAGAGCAAAGTATCAGAGAAAAATGCAGACAAATTGAAGAGTTAAATAAAATAGGTATGACTAGAGACTTATTCAAAGAAATAAAAGAGATGAATGGCTCACGAAGCTCAAGAGGTTGTGCTATGAAATTAAGTAATGGAAAAGTGGTTTCTGAAGAAAAGGAAATAAAAAAGAGATGGCATCAATATACTGAAAATCTATATAGAAGAGATATTAATATGAATGATAATTTTAATGTACATTTATATGAAGATGAACCTGATGTATTAGAGATAGAAGTAAATGAAGCAATACAGCACATATCTAACAGAAAAGCTCCAGGTTGTGATGGAATACCGATAGAGTTTCTAAAAGCAGGAGGAGATGAGGCTATTAGAGTCATGACAAATCTATGTAATAGCATATGGAAAATGAAGACATGGCCAAATGATTGGAAGAAGTCTATATATGTCCCTATTTACAAGAAAGGAGATAAAAAAGAATGTGGGAATTATCGAACTATTGCCTTAATCTCACATGCCAGCAAAATAATTCTGAGAATTCTACAAAAAAGACTGGAGGCCTTCCTTATCCCTGAACTACCGATCGAACAAGCCGGGTTCCGAAGAGGTAGAGGAACTAGAGATCACATATCAAACCTGAGATGGCTGATGGAAAGAGCTAGGGATAATCAAAGAGAACTATTCATGTGTTTTATTAACTACAAGAAGGCATTTTATTGTGTAGACCATCAACGATTATGGAATACTCTCAAAGGTATGGGAGTACCTGAACATTTGATTGTCATGCTTAGTAACTTGTATACAAATCAGGAAGCGACTATAAGGACAGAGTATGGAGAGACAGGCAACACACCGATTGGTAAAGGAGTACGCCAAGGTTGCATTCTATCTCCATTGCTATTCAACATCTATGTAGAAAAGATAATGCGAGAGGCTCTAGATAAGTGGTACAAAGGCATTGACATAGGTGAAAGGAAAGTATCAAACCTGAGATATGCGGATGAAACCATATTGATAGCAGGTAATAGAGAGGACCTTATAGAACTTATAGATAAAGTCAAATCGTCGAGTGAGAAAGCTGGGTTATATCTAAATGTCAAAAAACTAAGGTGATAGCAACAGGAGAACTAGATTCTATAATAGTTGATGGCGGAAATATAGAAGTAGTTGAAAGATTTGTCTTCCTGGGAGCCTTGATAACAAGTGACAGACAAATAGATATGGAATTACGTAGAAGAATTGCATTGGGAAAAAGTGCAATGGGGAGTCTGAGGACAATTTTTAAAGATAGAGATTTAAGACCACTAAAGTAAAAATTGTACAGACACTTATTTTCCCGATTATTCTATACGGTGCAGAAACCTGGATTCTAAAGAAGAAGGAAAGAGCAAATATCGATGCTTTCGAAATGTGGTGTTGGAGAAACCTGATTGGAGTGACCTATATAGATAGGAAGACAACTATAGAAATCATTGCCAGCATAAAACCCAAAAGAACGCTAGAGGCAGAAATTGTCAAACTTGCCTTACCATACTTCGGACACGTGGTGAGAGCGGACTCGATGGAGCTACAGCTGATGCTAGGAAAAATGGATGGTCAACGGCGAAGGGGTAGGCCACACATAACGTGGCTGAACAATGTGCAGAATTATATAGCCAACGACAACATCATAAAGATACTAGCAGAAGCCATAAATAGAGTGATATGGAGAGGAACTGTCATGGACGTCGCCAGGGGTCGGTTACGACTCGACGGCACAAGGTAACCCCACTTTTACCACAATATTTATTTTGATTGGTTGGTACCCCCTACATACAAAATCGTTCCATATATATATATATATATATATATATATATATATTAAATAATCGATTCTAAATGTGTAACCATATCTTTAGGATTGATGATATCTAAGA
>OZ025244.1:63030998-63090998 GCA_964019155.1 Osedax fenrisi
CTACCACTTTATAAGGAGGTAATCAATAAAGCTTATCGCTTTCACTGATCCTCCTAAGACTTCGTTTATAAACTGATTTCATTCATTCATTCATAACGTATATTCTCATCAGATGTAGGTAGTTCGTATTACATACTTAGTAGACATCAATTCAATATTATATATGCATGTATTTATTTAGTATATTGTCGATATTACGTCAGACCTACATAATATGACGTCATATCTGAATACGAGGATGATAAGCCTTCAGACAAATAACTCCGTCACTAAGGGGCGTGGTTTAGAATATCTACACCGTCACCATCTTCGATATGATGTCATCAGCTGCGTCTCGTCATCCTCCTCATCCTATGACTCACGACTCCTATCGATGACGCACCTATTTTCGCGACAGATTAGCAACGGTTACGCCTTCACGTGTCAGCACCATAGACGATTGCGCAACGCTGCTACCAAAGCTGCTGAGGGTCGTGTTTCTAGACGATATCGACGGTCTCTCATCCGATTGGTTGGGTTCGGTTACTGAATGTGGGCGGGGTGGGAGGCGTGGTTAACGCAAGCCGTGACGCACGCAGTTAATAAATTCACGAGTGTGTGATTGGTTTTTATGTTTACGATTAATTAATGAGGTGATTTATATATATATATATATTATTAATAAGTTATTGCATATATATAGGCAACAGTGTGTATGTATATAATCTATAGATTAAAACAATATTAAAGCAGATAGTTTAATTCATAAGTCTGCAGATGATTAAAAATGAAATTCTAAGAAATATATTTCTATATAAACCTATATGTTTAATAAAAATTAAATGTTGAAATATAATTTAGATACTAAAATTAGTAAATAAATTATTAAATGATATTAATGTCATGGTAGTAATTACAACTATCTATACTTTATCAAATATACTTCTATAGAAGTATAGTATAGACTATATTTTTAAAAATATATAGAATGTTCTATATTTAATAATACAGAAATTAATAGGTCCTGCAAATATATATTCTTGTATGAAATTTAATACTAAAGTAAAAGATAACTATATACAATATAATATCTGCTTGAAAAGAATGTTTAAATATTAACCATATAATTAACTATAGTTAATAAAATGTATAACAAGAGTAAATACATTTTTTTAAATTATACAAATGTTGAAGATAATTTACTTTATTAGTAATAATTATAATAATCATTTATGAGAATATATTTTATTTTATATTGTTATAAATAAAACATGCCGCTTTTTATCTATTTTAAATTCATTTCATGAACGATTAATTCACGATTATTGTACGATTATTATCCGAGTGACAACAATTGATAAGAGATATTTGTGAGCTCATTATGGCTCAGATAATAATATTAATAATTGTATATATATATATATATATATATATATTCTACTCATATACTTATCTTTCGAGATACCAGGAAGAAAACTACTAGAATAGCCAATACGTATGCCAAGAAGCTTGCTCGTCATTACGCGAGACCAATATGACGACCGGTCGTATATCTTCGGTGTATATACGCGAACCTAGCTCAATGATTGGCTAGCGGAAACCCCGCAATATGACAACCCAACCGTACTACACTTTCTAATATTATATGTACGATAGACGAGAAGGTAATATATAACCTGAATTCATTATTTTCTACTTAGTCTAGGGATAATTAGTTTAGTTATAAAATAACTTGGTATTGAAATATGTTTTTTTTAATATATTATGGATTATAATGTGTATATACTATTATCAAGGACATGTACTTGCTATTATGTTTTAAGGTATAATCAAGGACAAGGACATGGACACAACCTTGGTATAATACAGGAAGTTGAATCGATATATCGATGTTATATATTGAACATATATGTTTCCAATAATAAATAGTGTGATCCATGGTGAGATATTTCATTATTGATATTTAATAATATATTAATACATATTTTAATAATATATATAAATAATATATTAATAAATATATTAATAATATATATATATATATATATATATATCATTTATAATCTAATATATATCTATGATTGCTAGTAACCCTTTACCGCATCTACGGTGGCGTCATTATCGCCCGGTGTGTGCGGGTCGTGCGGGGAAGAAGACAGGTGCGGTAGGTGCGGTTCGTGCTCCCCTCCCGCACTTCCGGTCGTATCCAAGGACGCCGTGTTGTTATCGCTTATCGTCACCTTCCTGGACGACTTGTATCTGGTGTCCGGTTGTTGTTCTATTCCTAGAAAGGGGGCGTGGTTAGCGCGCACACACGTCGCAAGCACGCGGTTAATATACGCTCGCTTCTGATTGGTGGTTGAGTTTATGACGAAACATATGCATATATATATATATATATATATATATATATATATTAAGAAGTGTATTTTATTACAGGTAACGTAGTATATTATATTACCAGGTAGTTCACCTAAGCATTAGCATACATTATAATACTTAGCGTATAGCACATTATTAATTATCAATGAAACAGTTCGTAGTATATATATATATATATATAGTTAAAGTATAGTTAATATATATATATATATATATATATAGTTATATAGTTAATAACTATTTATAGACACCTCGTACCTCGTATAGGGTAGGGTAGGGTATGCGCATACACACACACTAACTTGCTCTAGTGGCCAGCACAATAATCGCCATCCACACCAGTAGCACCAGTATCAAAGGTGATATGTACAGGAGGTTATCGAAGAAATCTGTTGTCGACAATTATGTTATAATACTTATTATTATACATAGGGGAACGTCTCCTATTACCGACCGCCTCCTGATACCGACCCCTATCGTATCTCAATAACTTTAAGGGATACCAACACATTATATATATATACATGAACTGTTAGCAATGTAATGGTAAATAAGAATAAGTATTTTGTTTTCCAAAATATTCAATCCTACAATTGTTATTTGATAAAATGTAATATTTTGGTTTTACTTTTTAAATATTTGAATAATAACGTTTTTAAATCATTGTAAATACTTTATTAATTAAAAGAAAACGAAATGCTATGTCAAATATTGTAGATTAGCTAAATATTCATAAACATTACAAACATAATTTAATTTTAATAAGAATTATCAAATATATCATAATTATAGCAAGCCATATGATTTTCCTATTACCGAACACCTAAAGTACCCTAATACCGACCACATAAGATTTAAATTATGAAATCAAAATTTATATTTTTTACTTTTAAAGTGTTCGTAATGTGTGAATATCATATTACCAGCATTGCTATCACCAACGGGGCTTTGTTATCACTATAACATGCTTCTGTAGTTATATTAATATTCAGTTAAGAATATTCCTATTTTTTGTAATTCATTAAATATATTTATGTCTGATATTTTGATTGGGTATTATTACAATATTTCTACCATGAGTATTTTAGGTGGTCGGTAATAGGAGAATGGGGTCGGTATTAGGCATATGTATCCTATTACCGAGCCCCTGTTTATTCTTTCGAAATATAATTATATACAACATTTAAAAATACAATTTATTTATTTCCATACTATAGTATACGACCCTAATTACAAAATTAAAAATAAATATATTGAATATTGAATACCTTATTACAAATAATTATTTAGGGGTCGGTAATTGGAGAATTTCTCCTACACATATAATATGAATAGTAGTACGTGTTGTGTTAACATCCAGGTTGATCAACTAGAATGCATAATTGTCGTACCATAATATAACCTGGCCAATAGTAGAATATAACAATATAAAATAACCTAACGAATGAATCATATAAAGTATTATCATACATACAATGATATTGACTATAGTATATATACTAAAACATAATCTATTAGCCTACATAACACCTATAACAACACATAATATGACATAACAATAACATTATTTCATAATATTACAAGAACAAACCGTTGACCGTATCTTCGAAATTCTTTTCTATAATTAGATAATTAGTTATACGTGTATGTCAATATATTATCAACGCAAGTATTTATAATAATAATAATTATTAGTATTATTACTTCCAGATTTAGGCATTTACAGGCTCATTATACCCGTGCCTATAGGCATATATCGAAACAACTAACTATAGTTAGTCCATATACGGATTACATCGATAAGTTCCAACGTAAAATGATACGGTACTAATATGAAAGATAACATAACAATACGGTGACTTCCTGTTTACATATTTACATGTATATCAACATATAGGCCACCACCTATGTCTACGTGATTATCCACAAGAATATCAACATGATATATAGGACCTATTGTATGTTGGGCTGCTCATTCTTTATGGTATGATCTCCCCTGAAAATCACGCCGCATAAGAATACATCAAACCTCAAAGATGAAAATAAGAATATATGTGTCTCAAATTTGATTAATACTTACAATTTTCTCAATACTTTTGAGATTTTATTATATACACGTCTCTAAATAAATAATCTACTTATTTACTTATTTACTTACTGTATCACTATGAATATCGACATGTATATCTACAGAAAATAAATATAACATAATAACCATTATAAATTAATATACAATTACAAAATATCACATTAATAGTTTTATTTAGATATGTTTTCACCAACCTATACATAGGTGTAGCATTAGTACAATTACATATTATAATATGAATAAATGTGAAATTATTAATAAATATAGCAGACGATTACATATTTAAAATAGTGCTAATTTAATGGCAGACGTTTAATATACTGGTAAATAAGAAATATAACAATTACTATATATATAGTATACTATTATAATTGTAGGATTTATATATGTTACGTCAGTAATACTAATTCAATATACTTATAAATCAATATATATATATATATATATATATATATAGACTAGTCTATTATAGATAAATATCCACTAGAATATTTTATATAATAAACAATATAGGTTTTATAAACCTTTTTTTGTAAATCCATCTTCGGATACAATATCTCCCTAAATAATTAAATATGTAATTTAACCATTTCTATATAATTTTATAATCACATTTATTTACAAATATATGTTAATATTTTATATATATATAATTTAATAACAACATATTTATAATTAGAGAATTTACTAGAATATTTTAGAAATATTAATATTAATATTAGATTTATATATTTAATATTAGATATTACAATATATTTATATAATAACTAACATTACGAATTGCTAAATAAATAGTATTTATTGATTATATTAGTAAGTAATAATTAATTAATTATAAATATATCTATACATTAATATATAATAATTAATTTGTGCTATTAAGGATACGTATTAATTACTATATTAATTTACACACACACACACACACACACACACACACACACACACACACACACACACACACATACACATATATACACACACAAACACACATAAGCCTACGCACACGCATATATATATATATATATATATATATATATATATAGGGGAAAGTAACCTAATACGGACACTTTAACAATAAATGGTCTTAAAATTTTATAACTAAATATTTTTATTCAAAAATCACAATATATTAATATTATATGATTATAGATATTATTGTGATTTTAAAATTTTATTTAATATTTTAATTCTATAGATAACGAGGGTGTCCGTATTCGGTACCCATATCCGAATACGGACAGTATCCGTCGGACACCTGTGTTATAATACGGATACTCTATATACCACTAGGTAAACTATATATTATTGATGAACCAATCAGATACATTACAATTACATTATTTATAATTAATTTTATGATTAATTTAATATAATTGAATTATTAATTAATTTATTAATTTTTATTTTTTTATTAATTAATTATACAGATTAATATATAAATAATAGCATTTGTAATTTTGTTTTCATAAATTTAAAAAAGTAATAAAAAAATCAGTTTATTGGATATTGTATATTGGATATTGGTATCAGCACTATTTTGAATAATTAATAAATAAAAAATACTTATTTAGACTATTTATATGAATATTTTATTCATCAAACATGTTCGTGTAGGATTTATGGATTCTGAAATACCGAGAGTGTCCGTATTCGGGCACTGTCCGTTTTCGGTTACTTTCCACTACATAAAACTATGTGTAATTCTTATACGTTTTGTGTTGTCCTATATATAATACATTTATTAACTTATAATATATTAAACAAGTGCAATACTTTAAAGAATACTATTTGATGTATGAATCATATTATGTACATTACAAATATATTTCCAAGTAAAGATAGTTAGCACTCACGAGAAATCGTGTAATTAGATTTTAATCACAAAACTATCATATTTTATTACTTTTAAATGTCGAATATATTCATATATGTTATTATTATAATGTCTTCTTTTTAAATTTATTATTATTCGTGTAATTATTATTTCAACTTGACGCATATAAACGTCCATCGTTTTCAACTGAGTCAATAAATCTTTCTATTATTATTTATTAAAACTTGAACGGCGCCACTAAATAAGGTATATTTTCGGAAAAAGATGTTTATAATGTAATACGTATAAAACAGTACAATATTAAAATGTAAAAAAAATGTTTTAAATTATGAATTTAACGATGAAAACTAAGTATTCATTACAGATATATAAAAATTAGACCTTAATTTCAAGGCAACACAAATCTATGTGGCTAAAGCAAACTATAGTAACATCTAACTTATATTGCGTGTCATTTAATAGAACAATGAACACATTGTTCTATACGATTTATATATATATATATAAATCGCGGCAAACCTAACTATCTTTCAGTGAATTCGATACTATAGTATACTATATATACTATATATACTATATTATACCGACAGTAGCGGCATTTAGTATACTATAGTTATTAATTACGTTGTGTAGAATCTACACTGTATATAGGAGTATTAGATCTTTGCTTTACAGAATATTCGATATACACAGAATCGTATATATATATATATATATATATATATATATACATGTTATTGTATAATAGTCATTTTGTATAATAAAGTTATAGTGATATATATATGTTTAGTTGTATTTTAAATATTTACTACGTATAGGTAATATTAATATTTATATTCTAGAAGTTTAAATTATATATGTATATTATAATTAGGTTATTACAATGTTACTGTACATTTCATTCGTAATTTTACAAATACAAATAATACAAAAGTAATTTTTCTATATTTATCTCACATCTTGAAAGTATATAACAAACTTCGAAATTATAGATTTGAATACAGATTTAATAAATATTATAAAATTAAGTAAAAATGTAGTGCTATATTTATATAGTGGCGTAGGGTTGTATAATGGTATAGGTGTATAATGGTATAGGTGTGTGCGAATAAATAACTACTCAGTCCTTTCCCCGGGTCTGCAGATTCCGAGCTTCGTTCTGCAATGTGAACGCGATATTAACATAGTATATAATAGGGTTAATATATACTAAGGTATATACTAGAGGGATGTAGTGATGAGTCACTATAGTAATGCGGTCGTCACGTGATATTAACACAGTATACTAGAGCGATGAATCATTATAGTGATGCGGTCGTCACGTGATATTACCGCAGTATACTAGAGTGATAGAGCTATGAGTCACTATAGTGATGCGATTGTCACGTGCTATTAACATAGTATACTAAAGTGATAGAGCGATGAGTCAAGTCACGTTGTACACTTGTCTGCACAGTAATTATTACATTTATTTATTGTTTGTTATATATTATTGTCACACTATAAGAATTTTATAATTTAATTAGTGTTTAAATAAAATCATCATCATCATCATCATCATCATCATCATCATCATCATGTGATATTAGTACCGACCTTGCGTGTGCATAGTTCTATGGTCTATAATGGTGATGTTGTGCGTAGGGAACAGCGTTGTTTTCGGGCGAGTAACCCTCATTAGCGCGAGGGTTGTATTCAGCAGTCCGGGCGTACTCGGGGGCATGTTTAATGTATCTATGTAGGTATGTCGATATTTAAGTGTGTCGATATTTAAGTGTGTCGATATTTAAGTGTGTCGATATTTAGGTATGTTGATATTTAGGTATGTCGATATTTAAGTGTGTCGATATTTAGGTATGTTGATATTTAAGTGTGTCGATATTTAAGTGTGTCGATATTTAGGTATGTTGATATTTAAGTGTGTCGATATTTAGGTATGTCGATATTTAAGTGTGTCGATATTTAGGTATGTTGATATTTAAGTGTGTCGATATTTAAGTGTGTCGATATTTAGGTATGTTGATATTTAAGTGTGTCGATATTTAGGTATGTCGATATTTAAGTGTGTCGATATTTAGGTATGTTGATATTTAAGTGTGTCGATATTTAAGTGTGTCGATATATAGGTATGTCGATATTTAGGTGTGTCGATATTTAAGTGTGTCGATATATAGGTATGTCGATATATAGGTATGTCGATATTTAAGTGTGTCGATATATAGGTATGTCGATATATAGGTATGTCGATATTTAAGTGTGTCGATATATAGGTATGTCGATATATAGGTATGTCGATATTTAGGTGTGTCGATATTTAGCTATTTAAATAATACACTAATACTATACTACATACGCCAATAGTAGGCTTTACAGAAGAGCTTTAATGTTAGTTAATCTATAGCTTAGGAAAGTCATTATCTTCGATACTCGGGAATATTAATAATATATAGTATATATATATATATATATATATATATATATAGGATCATTAGTCGTCTGCAACCGCAAGCACATGAACACATACTTGCGTGAGTTATATTTATATTGCGGGAGTTGAAATATGCAACTAAATATACATACGCGTGAAAGTAGATCCGCACGAAAGTAGATCCGTACGAAAGTAGATCCTAATCTTATAGTAATATATTGTAATTGTATAGTAATTATATATATATATATATATATATATATATAATGTATGTGTGTGTGTGTGTGTGTGTGTAGGTGTGTGTGTGTGTATAATTACTATATATTACTATATATATATATATATATATATATATTCATTAATTATATATAAGTATAAATATATAAATAAGTGTAAATATATATATACTTATATATATAACTTAATTATATATATATAAGTGTATATATATATACTTAATTTATATATATATATATATAAATTAAGTATATATATACACTTATATATATAATTAATAATATTTATATATACTTAATTTATATATATACTTATATATATAAATAAATATATATACTTAACTATAGTATAACTAATTATTAACTTAATTATAGTAAACTTATTTATATATATATATATATATATATATATATATATATATATATATATACTTATATATATATGTACTTATATATATATACTTAATTTATATATATATATATATATATATAAATTAAGTATATATATATATATATATACACTTATATATATATATATATATATATATATAATTAATAATATTTATATATACTTAATTTATATATATATATATATACTTATATATATAAATATATATATATACTTAACTATAGTATACCTAATTATTAACTTAATTATAGTAAACTTATTTATATATATACTAATATATATATGTACTTTTACATAACATATTTGAATAATAATCGAGTATGTTATGATAGTATAATTGTAATTTAATTATAAATAATAAGTCAACAAATACTTAAATGTGCCGTTACTACAACGGATAATATATTGATGGCTTATAGTATTATATATATCATATATTGATTCTACTTGAAATTAAATGGACATTCCAAAACTATATCGATCTCTTGCGTACGTAACATATTCGAATCATAATCGAGTATGTTATGATAGTATAATTGTAATTTAATTATAAAACAATTATTTATTTACATATATATATATATAATATGATGTGTCTATATATATATATATATATATATATATATATATATATATATATATGGTTATATACCTATAAGGTTATAATAATATATTATATATATACGCGTATATGTATACGTATATATAATTATAATGTATTATATCTATTTATAATATCTTTATAATATCTATTTATGTATTTATGGATTATATCTATATTTAATCGCGTATGAATATAAATTATATTGAAAATCATTTAAATGCATCACTAATCACTGAATGTAAATAGCGTATAACGCGCGCGCGCGCAGAATTTTCATGTGCATGTCCTTTCATGGATACACTGCAGTTCGAGACGACTAATGATCCGTAAATTGTACTAGGTATATATACCTGTATATATACACTTTATATACAATGTGAAAATGAATAAATATTCATTTAATTATTATTCTACACACACAACTATCAGTATCTATTTGATAATATTCATATACAATATACATGTGTAATATGACACCTAATGGTCATTATTAATTATCAATTTACTTATATAGTAACTTGATATTACTATTTCACACCATCCGTATTTTATTATTTTTGTATACCTATTTTAATGATACGAACTAATTACGCGTAATTTAGGACTCGCAGAATCTAACTATTTGTGTGTCTGATTCCTTAGTCAACTGAATCACACAGGATGTTGTAATATATATATATATATATATATATATATATATATATATATATGCAAAATATGTTTCTATTTGTTGCGTAGTATCATATAATAATAATAATAATAATATGTATTATTAATCTACATCTAATTATATATCTGTGTTATTACCCCTTCATTACACCCCATTGTTGTACCATATCGTTAGAAAACATTGTAATATAACTACCACGGTTATACCTTGCAAATTTTAATAAAAACAGACATATTAGGGATGTGAATGAATAGCATAATATTAATGCATATATTAATATTCAATTAAATGAAATTAAATGCATATACAATTTATTGCAGACTAATTTTAGAATATGCATCCATAATTTGTTCACCTTTTTCAAAGGTTAGCAAATTTCGTAATCTCATAGACCAAATTAGGTGCAAACATTATTTACTTGAAGATTACCTAATTATAATGCGTATACGCATAGGATTATGTATTCCTATAGGATATACACATTTTTCAAATATTAATTATAAATCAAATAAAGAGAGATTGGAATATTTTAAATTAGAATCACTTGAACTTAGATTAAAAATAGAACTAACCACCATTTTTAAAATTTCAAATAATTATACAGATATAAATATATATGATATCCTTAACATTTCAAATAATTGTAGAACTATAGTTCTATAGTTTCTATAGAGGTAATTATAACAAATTAAATGTAATGCATAATCATAATAATACAATTACAAATATAATTAATAATGTATCAGTTAATATATGTAATTCATTAAATAATTATATAATACAATCTGTATCTGTTTCATATTTTAAAAATAAAATAAAAAAATCTGTTTTGAAAAACAACTTTTTTTAAACTGAAATGTATAATTTTATATTGATTTATGTTTCATTTTGTATTTTAATTATGGCATTATCTCTTCCGGTTTTTTTAAAATTTATTTTTGTAGTAGAACATTTGGGTTTTATACCTATATTTCAAATATAATATAATATAAAATTAATAATTCATTATTATTACAGGTTTTAAAGCGGGAAGTAATACTTTATTTTTATTTGTTCTGTATTATATTTTTGTTTTATATATATTTTGTATATATGTTTCAAATGTATTATATTATTAAAATACAATATTCATAATTTACTATTGTTTAAGATTATAGTGATATGTATTATATTGTTTGTTTCGTAATATTATTGGTTTGTTTTGTTATTAAAGTGTTCTGTTTGTGTATAGGTATATTGGTTTATTTTATTTTTAACGTGTTCTGTTTGTATATATATATCAAATTTATTATACAATTAAAATATAAAATTAATAATGTACTATTATTACAGAATTTGGTGGGTATTACATTATATATTTGTTTCATTCTAGTATCGGTTTATTTGATTTTAACATGTTCTGTTTATAATATATTTAAAATATATCATTTAAATATTAAAATATATAAATAATAATTTATTATTAATACAGGGTACACAGATAAGAAGAATTCGATATAAAGTTTATAAAGTTAAAGTAGAAATTGAATATTTCGATGCAACTTAAAAAATAATGTATTTTATTTCTATTTTCGATTATTTTTACGTTATCTTTTATTTCCATTTTAGATAATTTTTTCATTTATTTTTACTATATAATTTATTTCTATTTTCGATTGTGTTTCATTTATTTTTAATAATTATTTGGAAAAATACATTTATTAATACATTTATTCTATGTTAAAAATATTAACTTATCTACATTATCATCAGATAACTCATTACGCTTTTTTAATTATATATTCCCAGAAGTTGAACATATTCATTCACTGGCAACTAATGTTGCTTTTGCTATCAGATATGTGAAAGTTATTTTATGAAGTTTTTATTATTTGTAAAACCATTATTCGGGTTCAAAATGTAAAAGCTCCAATTCGCATAATAGTTATTCGTATTCATTTACATCTCTAGTATATGTATTAGTTTTGTAAATGAACTCACTTTTTGAAGTATCGATACTTGTTCGAACACAATTTTGGAAGTATCGATACTTGTATATAAATTACGCCAAGTATTTTGATAGAGCTGCGTGCCTTTGGGTAAGAGATGCTTACCCGAGACTTTTACTCTACACGCAAACAACGAACCAACACTATTACGCGTAATGGGCTAAACCAAATTGAGACTCTTATCAGATATAATCGAGCACAAACTATGCTTTTTATTTTACATTTTGATCACAATTTTTATATATTTATTATATATATAAATATTAATTTACATATCTCCTACATAATCTGTGTATACATAAATGATATTATTTCTGATATTAGGTGGATAATTTATGTTTTATTATTTTTAGTTTTTTAATATCTAATATCTGCATCGTTGGGTAACCGAGACCACGATGCATCGATTCTTTGGTTATAACCGAGACTGAGGCTGCACAAATACTTTGAGTTACGTAACTTACTTTGCAAGTTCGATAATTGCATAAAAAGTTAGAATTACGAAAGTTTGATACTTGAATTCAAAGTTCGAAGTTCGAAAGTCATAAGTTCAACATTTGTAAAGTTCTATACCGAACTTTTTTTCCAAGTTCGATACTTGTTCGAACTGTCCGAGTTCATTTACAGCACTAGCACACACTGTAGTTATTATTGATACAATGAAGCAATGATGCAATATCATTATTATATAAGTTATATAATCTATTCATAGACACGTGTACCCAAACAATAGAAATAACGCATAGCCTATACCTAATAGATAGCTATAACAAATAGATAGCTATAACAAATAGATAGCTATAACAAATAGATAGCTATAACAAATAGATAGCTATAACAAATAGATAGCTATGACAAATAGATAGCTATAGCTAATAGATAGCTATAACAAATAGATAGCTATAACAAATAGATAGCTATAACAAATAGATAGCTATAACAAATAGATAGCTATAACAAATAGATAGCTATAACAAATAGATAGCTATGACAAATAGATAGCTATAGCTAATAGATAGCTATAACAAATAGATAGCTATAACAAATAGATAGCTATAACAAATAGATAGCTATAACAAATAGATAGCTATAACAAATAGATAGCTATAACAAATAGATAGCTATGACAAATAGATAGCTATAACAAATAGATAGCTATAACAAATAGATAGCTATAACAAATAGATAGCTATAACAAATAGATAGCTATAACAAATAGATAGCTATAACAAATAGATAGCTATAACAAATAGATAGCTATAGCTAATAGATAGCTATAACAAATAGATAGCTATAACAAATAGATAGCTATAACAAATAGATAGCTATAACAAATAGATAGCTATAACAAATAGATAGCTATAACAAATAGATAGCTATAGCTAATAGATAGCTATAACAAATAGATAGCTATAGCTAATAGACATAATAATAATACACCATATTTAAGAATGGAATTATGCTTTTCCAATATAAGTATTGTACATTATATATATATATATATAAATATAGTTGATATACTATTATTAACTAACCATGAAGTCTATATTTGTTACACAAATCGTGTGTATTTCCATCACACATACGAATACAATATTTAGCTGTAGATATTTATATTCAAATTATTATGACGACATTAGTAAACGAGTCGTACGATAACCACATGTATTAAATAATATATTGCTACTGAACATTTCATATACGTATAATAATATACGGTATGTATATATTATATCGGTGTCATATTATTGTATTATTATATTATTGGAGGGTACCCTCGTTGTGAGTATAGATTACAAGATAATCTCTGGTACTCTCCTTTGAGCGGAAATTGTATATACTGCATTATATTTTATTTCTTCTCAATAAACCATATTCAATTTAATTCAATATGCGATAGATGTATACATCTGTATATATATATATATATATATATATATATATATATATATATATATACATATATATATATACAGTAACATAATGTAAACAAAAAGCTGACTTAATCCTTAAGTTTTTATATATATATTTTGTTAACAAAGTATTAATTGTTATCGCACACATTCTCATATGCCATATGGCTACTTAAAGAATACGACATAGGGCCACGCATGTTTATCGCGTATATGCCACTGCTAAACATGTCCTAATCGGTGTTCCTCAGTTGACTAGTTTTACTACCACACATACCAATTATAAACATGAATTTATTTCATTCTGTAACCTTAAATATAAATAAATTAGAATAAATATACAGAAATGTTTGGATAATATAGAATAAAGGCTTGTTTATTTTGATTACAATTTAATAGGTCACATTTTAAATGTTTCATTGTGTAATTTAAAATAATTAGAATAATTAATTTATATACATTTTATAATATATACTACATGCACATTTTTTATATAAGTTTATCATGTAAAATGGTGTGTAAAATAACGAGACGAGTATATCGAATTTGACCTCATTATAGTAATCATAACAAACGGAGGCCATCTTCGATACAGACCGGATGTTTGAGAAATACAAAATAAATGTGAACTTATCGCAACCCAAATATTAGAACATTTGTTTACCTGTAGGATATTACACATGTTATGACATCATTACTATAGTATACTATATTTTATTTATACTTTTATTGAAACCAAATTGAAACTATATAACTATATTATGAATAATTATAATTACTACAAGTATGTTCGTATAAACAATAATCATTCTTATAGATAATATAATACAAAAGTATGTTACTTTTCTATTAAATAAATATAATAAATATAATATATACAATATATACACACATATATATATATAATGAAACCTTTGTCGCCATTAAAACACTCAACAACCGTGTCAGTCGTATTCAGCGTTTGGTTCATATAGCGTTGCGCTTCGCTCAGTATCGTATTCCTGCTTATCAGTGTGTACTGTCCACCTATCTTGTCCTTATTGAACAGTGTTTTACAGCCCCTCGCCGCGATCACCTAATTAGAGTGTTACGTCATCATAGTATGAGTCATCGAAGTGTGACGTCATCACCTATACTCATTACACGCGCGATGTAACATGTACGACGTTAATCATGTGTTTAATAGTGTACGGCGTACACTGTACGAACGGGGTAACGAGTACTAGAATATAATTATGTTATATTAATATCTATATATATATTCGTCTAAACATACTTTAATTAGGTGGTGCGCGGCGGGCTCGTACGCCGAGGCCGCAGGCCGAGCCGTCCCCACCTCGAAGTTAACGGATAGGAAAATAATTTTTTTAAATTGAGGTGTGATTTTTTTTCAAAAATTTTCAAAATCTCTTTCCCATAAAAGTCTTTTTCCGTCAAAAATCTCAACAAAGTGTATTCTTAAATTCAAATAATGCTCGATTTGAAATTTTTTTTTGCCAATGTATACATATGAGGTTAGCTACTCGAAATATCATTAGGAATACATAGTATGCGCACACTCATTTTCATCTACGGGCAATATTTCTGGTAGTATTTTGGGTTTTTATCGTTAAAATTTAATATTTTATATTTTATATAAATTTAAATAATTCAAATTCGCCGTAAGGAAAACGTAAGGAAAACGTCGGGAGATAAAGTGGGGCAGCGGGGGTAACATGCATGATTTACTTTTTTGAATATGTATTCACGCGATACCAATAATCGTTGAATAGTGTCATTTTTTAATCGATTTACGTAATCGAAAAATTTAAATTCGATGCAAATCTTTAATAACAAACATTATCGTGGAGAATTTTATCGTAAATAATTTCGTAAAAATTAGTTTCTTTAATTTCGAATACATTACGTAGATTTACGAAATGGTACTTCCGGTTTGAATATCGAAATAACAATTGGTAAATCGGAATTTATTTACCCGTATTATTGAAGTGAAATTCAAGAACGAGTAAAATCGAGTTAATATTGTTTACATTACGAGTTTATATTAATTATTTCCTATATACGACATGTAAACATAAATTATTAAACATAGGTGATGTAAAAAATCAAAATCTACAATAATTATTCGATTTCAATAATTTTAACTTTATTAAATAGTTAATTAAAATATAATATACTTTGATAAATTGTGACTTCTTATGTTTAATATTCTTCGAGCTACGGCCGAAAAATTGAAAAATACATGATTTTAGAATAGTCTATTTGACCGACTTCCGGTAAATTTTTCGTATAAATTATGAATTCATCAGATTAGGAAAATACATATAATAAAATCAGAAAAATCATGAAAATATGAATAATAGGGTTTCCATCTCTCTTTTAATATTTCGCCAAATGTCATCAAAGAAAAAAATATAGATTTATAAAAAATATTTTTTCTAAAATATATTCTATAATTATATATGCATTAAATACCGAGTGAGTCTATATACATATATATATATATATATATATATATATATATATATATATATATATGTGTGTATGTGGTAATTGATATGTTTAGTTATATTTATTGTCACTGTTGTGTTTAGGTTGGGTTAAGTTTTAATATTGGTAGATTTTTTTTAGCTGCATTACTTCCCGTGTGAGACTATAAAATCATATTCATTTATATTTATATTTTCACAGTTGTGGTTAGGTTGGGTTAAGTTTTAATTTGTGTAGGTTTTTTTTAGCTGCTTTACTTCCCGAGTGAGCCTATACAAGGATATTTTCACAGTTGTGGTTAGGTTGGGTTAAGTTTTAATATTGGTAGATTTTTTATCTGCATTACTTCCCGTGTGAGCCTATAAAATCATATTAATTTATATTGTTATTTTCCCAGTTGTGGTTAGGTTGGGTTAAGTTTTAATTTGTGTAGGTTTTTTTAGCTGAATTACTTCCCGAGTGAGCCTATACAAGGATATTTGCACAGTTGTGGTTAGGTTGGGTTAAGTTTTAATTTGTGTAGGTTTTTTTAGCTGCATTACTTCCAGAGTGAGCCTATAAAAGCATATTCATTTATATTGTTAATTTCACAGTTGTGGTTATGTTGGGTTAAGTTTTAATTTGTATAGGTTTTTTTTAGCTGCATTACCTCCCGAGTGAGCCTATAAAAGTATAGTGATATATGTGTGTGTGTTGTCATTGATATTTGGAGTATTAGTTATTTTCATTGTTGTTGTTAATTGGATTAAGTTTTAATATTGGTGGTTTTTTTTAGCTGCATTACTTCCCGAGTGAGCCTATAAAATAATATTTATTTATATTGTTATTTTCACAGTTATGGTTAGATTGGATTAAGTTTTAATATTGATGGTTTTTTTAGATGCATTACTTACCGAGTGAACCTATACAAGTATAGTGAATATGTGTGTGTATGTTTTTATTGATATTTTGAGTTTTAGTTATCGTCATTGTTTCGGATAGGTTGGGTTAAGTTTTAATATTCGTAGGTTTTTTTATCCGCATTACTTCCCGAGTGAGCCAAATAAAGCTAAATGCATATACTTTTTGTAGTTGCATTACATATATATGTATACTATATACCTATATACCTAGCTGCATTACATCACCAAGTGAACCTTACGATCGAACACGGGCGAAGCCGGCCACCCACCCTAGTATATATATATATATATATATATATATATATATATATATATATATGTATTATATATAACGAGTGCGCATGCCATTATATATAATGGTTATATCATGTTAGATGTTATATATATATATATATATATATATATATATATATATATATATATATATATCATGTTAATAAAGGGGTAATTGTATCGATAAGCAATAATGCTTCTATAATTAACCTTCCATAGAATAGCCTAAATCTGATAATAATAAAAAATAATATATATATATACAGGTGTGTGTATATAAGCATGTGTTGCTTACCAATGAATGCGTGGTTCTAATGATCGAGTAGCACCGGTCCGTACACAGCACGTGATGAAACACCTCCCCTACCAGGTGACCTGTACAATGTAAGGTGGAGCGTTTTGTGAAAACAATTTCAGTTTTACCTGCCTCACAGAATATATATAGTATATAGTATAATAATGATGGAAACAAAGTTTTAGATTTTAAAATTAAGTATTGATGGTGCTAAATACAAAAATTCCAAATTACAACCCTTTGAAAATATATGCTAAAATTCCACAACAATTTCCTTAAACATCCACATTTTATAAAATAACTATTATTATTATTTATTTTTTGATAATATATTAATAATATATATATATATATATATATATTATTAGATTCTTATTAAATTTAATTATAATAAATTACAAATTATATCAATTTTACAAAAAAATTAGTAAAATTCTAGGATATTTCTAGGAATTAATAAAAAAGATTCTTAACAATATTTTCAAAAATGATTTTAAGAGGTTATCACTCAAGTAAGAACATATTAAAAATGTGCTTATATTCTTGAATTATAAACACGTAAAAATTCGAATTTTATCGAAAAAAAAATCACATGTAAAATCTCCCATCTATCCCATGTTAATTTTAAAATGGCCATAGTCCCTTGAATATTTACTTTTTTTGTATTAATGTAAAAATATAATACTTCACATATTATCTTTTATGTGGTGTTTAAATTATGTTCATTACATTATTCATTTTGTTTATAATATATTATTTGTACCTATATATTATAGTGTTATATATATATTATTTTATATTGTTATATTTATTAATTATACTAATTAGAATACATATATCCACGGGTCAGGCTACTGTATTACATGTTTACTATCGAATACGTTGTCACCGGAAGTGTACAGCCGAGGAGGACATACTTCACGCGAATATTCGCACGGTAAACCGCTCTCGCGAATAAGCGTAAACATATAATACGTTTGATCTATAAAAGTCGCTTTTATTATCCGCTCGAATTCGCGCGTATGGCCCATCGATATAAAGAAAGTGGATAAGCAATTGAATGTAGTGTATGGCACTATCCGCTACGAGCGCTGCAGTCGAAACCCACTATCTGGCCCACTACTTTTTATTTATAATAATATGTATTTATCATATATATATTGATAATCACTACCAATTTTAATGTACTATCTATACTAAAAATAAAATTATATATTTAAAATACATAATATCAACATTCCTCGTAATTTTGTGTATTTAAATTGAAGATATAATACTATTTTATTGATTTTATTGATATTTATAATTTAAATCCATTGATATAGATAGAAGTCACTTTAATCTATTTCGACGAAAAGCCTACTGTTTTAATATTTGACATATATAATATGACTAATATCCAATCAAAATCACTGATACCATTTTGTTAATTTATCGATAAAAGTGTCATTCACGTGTCTATCTTTTACATGCATTGCGTGCGTCAATTGCTTATCCACTTTCTTTATATCGATGGTATAGCCTCAGATAAGTCCAGGAAATGATGATCTCAATAAGGGTTTACTTATTGCGTATACGCATAGTATAGTAATACCAAAGATTTTGTGAAGCAAAGATATAACACTCCCTATGCATGCAACGTAATTTAGTAATAGCCCCAACCGCTGCTAGCAGTAGTATCGAAATCACTGAAATAGATTTAGGTTCGGCTCTGTTTGCATACAACAATGTTTTCATTGCTCTATTAAATTACATGCAATATAAATTAGCTTTACTCACTAAATATATACTTATAGCATTTAAAACATACATATCATATTTTTTTGTTATATATTAGTAATGAACACTTAGTTTTCATCATATAAATATTAATTTAAAGCATATTATTTAACATTTTAAAAGTGTATAGTTAAATACGAATTTACATTATAAACAACGCATAGTTCCTAAAAGTAACCCGCTATAGGTGGCACCAGGGTATTTTGTATACAAATTCGAATTACACGATTTCGCGTAAGTGTTATATCTTTCCTTCGGAAAATCTTTGGTAATACTATAGTATCATCTCAGTATGTATTACTATTATCTCATATTATAATAATAATTAAGGTATGTGTTATATGTTATGGTATATTCAGGCCAGGCAGAGGAACAATATATGCAATAGTCACCGAGAGGCCGATAATAGAGAAGGCAAGAGAACATCAAGTTCCGCTACATATCCACTTTATTGAATTTAAGGCCGAATTTGGTAAAATTTGGAGAAAGGCACTTTGGAAAATGATGATCCAGATAGGTATCCCTCAGAAATAAAAAACCTATAAAACGATACAAACTGTGCAATAATTGCTGGTGGGCAACTAACAGACTAGTTCCCTTTTCAACATGGGCATGAAACAAGTATGCATCATGTCGCCGAACCTATTAAATATATTCTTAGAACATGTAATGAAGGGCCTCACATGCTTAGATAGAAATCTCCGACTGGATGATGAAATATCAGGTATTGATATCAGGTACGCAGATGACACAACTTTAGTATCGGCTGTTTTTGAAAAATTTCAAATAGCAACTTCAGATCTAGAAAACATTTGTCATAAATGGGGCCTAATGGATCAATCCACTTAAATGTTCAGTTCTGACAACTGAAAAAAAGACATAAAAATCTGCAATAATATTGTCCCCAAAGATAATCAGTTCAAATATGTGGGTAGTCTGGTCCCTAACTGTCCAGATGATGGTCTGCATATACTTTCGATGGCGTCCCAGTCTTTTGACAGACAGAGAGAGACTTCCAGAGATGTAGCTAAAAAACTCAATAATAGATACTACAAAGCCCTCATTCTCTCAATAGCTATATACATGTCAGAAACACGGAAAAAATAGATCAGTTCCTTGCTAGTTTTCGAAATGAAGTGTCTAAGATATATCATGCGAGTTACAAGGAGTGACAGACTCAGTAATATTGCGATTTGAAAATCACTGAACGTAGTTGAAATTATAGAAGAGGTAATTGTGAAAAGACAACTTCGTTGGTTCGCTCATGTAACAAGAATCCGATATATGATTAATAGTTACAAGTTGAACTTCAAAAATCCAAAACCAAGAGGACGTCCATTACATAGATGGCATTAGTGAGAATAGTGGCGTTCCATTTTTGACATTGGAAAGAAGGGCAGCAGACCGAGAGGCATACACAAATCAAGTGTACATGTGTTCATCAAGGGGACGCCAAGTCCTATGCAACTAAGTCAAGTAAGTTATTAAAATAAGCTCTAATATATTTTTATATTGTATGCATGATTCATTATTATAATTAACAAAACCTCCATTGTACATATAATTAACTCAACTGTTATCACTGTTATCTCATTGTTATCATCACCACTAGAATAGAATACCCATTATGATAATCATAACGTCTTAAAATAGATAGGTCAAATAGGTTAAATAAATAAATAAAATACTTATTATTATTTTATTATTATTTTATTTTAAACACGGTTTAAATATAAAATATATTATTACTATAGTTATCATAATTTTATGTTTATTAATATTCATTATTTACAAATAACAATTATAGAAATATACGGCAAAAAACTAGTAACATACAAAACAAAACAGTTGTATTTATAATTTATCAATCAGAGATATAACTATTTAATATACTAACACATATAGTATAACAACATATTTATCACATTTTGTAATGCAAATATATAATTTTGCTTTAATATTATTATAAAATAAAATTATATATACAACACCCATATTACTTGTTTTTTTTTGTTATTTAAAATGTTATATTGACTACAAAATCACGTGGTGGTTATGGGCGTCATGAGAAGGAAACAAAAATAAAATAAATAAAGTACAATAAAAATAAAGGAAAAGGGAGGGTAGGTTACAATGTTAATAGGTGCGTGGAGAGTTTACATTTAAATAGTGACATGGATTTCAAACACCTAATGTCATATGGTAGAGCATTCCAGTATTTTGTTTATATATATATAATATAATCGATAACAAATTAATATATAAGTTTAATTAAGTATATATATATAATATATATACTTAAATTAATACAAATTATATATTAATTTGTTATCAATTATATATAATAATTGAAATTAACAGTAAACATATAATATAACCGGTTTCACACGAAGATTTATTTGCTCCAGAAGACCTCGTTGCCAGGCAATACAAACACATGTGACTATAATCAATTTACGTAGAATATACTATATATATATTCAATTAATACATGACATAATATATATATATATATATATATATATATATATATCATATCATATATTAATTGTACACGAATATATGTATATATTCAATTTTACTCAACTTTATTATATATATTTATATACTATATTAATATTACAGTGGTTAACATATTTATAATATATTACAACATTTAGGAACGTACAAAAATATAATATAATATCAATATACGATATATATAAAACACATTACATTTACAATTTATAATTTACTATTACAAACGTTGTACGTTTCCTAATATGTACTAAATGTTACTATAGTACATTTTATTGTTAGCTAATAATTCAGTGTATATAAAAACTATATAGAAAATACTATACTTAAACTAATACAAAATATAGTATATATTTATATTATATAGTATATATTATATAGTATATTTTATATAGTATATATTATATAGTATATACTATGTAATCATATTAATATTTGTTATACAAAATTAATTGGTTTTCAAAGAAATTTTATTATTAACAATTGATATTTTTCTATATTGAATTCAGTTATTATTTGTTATAATACCCGGATTAAACTATATCTAAATCAAAAGATTAACGAAATATAAATAGGATTAAATATTAAACATAAATATTAATATATTAATATATAAATATTAAACATGAATGTGTGATAACATGAAATGAAATTATTGTATAATACAATAAATAACGTTTTAATACTAGTAATGAACATACTACATCTATTACCGCGATTGTCTCATCAGCTGGTTGCAGTATTATTGTTAATGTTATCGTTATTTAGATGGAGTATTCTCATCTCATCTAGAAACTTAGATGACATTTTAAACTTATAACCATATGCATATAATGTCACTTAGAAGCCTTAAGTATACATATAATAATAGTACGATTACTCCACAATTAATCATCATCTATAATTCTCTATAGTTATTTACATTTTATAATTGTACTTAAGTACAATTATAAATATAATATCATAACTTTATGAATAACAAATCTGTCTATAGATATGTCTACATTAAATGTGTAAATTTAAAATATTATAAATAAACTTATCAATTAATAATTGCTAAATTATTGTTTAAAACGATTATATAAATAAATAAGATTATATTTTAAAATATTATATAATTAATTACTAACTAATTAAATCATGTGTTAGGTATACTATTTACTAATATATAATTAAATGTTTATTTATAACCTATAACCTATAACCTATAACCTATAACCTATAAGTTATAACCTATAACACATATTTATTCGCTGCTGAATATGATTTGTAATTATGAAATATGTCATATAGGTATATTAGTATATAGGTATATTAACATATATTACTATAGTACTATTATTATTTCCGTAAACATTCATATACTATAGTATAGTATAGTATAGTATAGTATAGTATAGTATAGTATACTAATGTTTACGTAATTAAAAGTAAATATTTTACAAATAACTGGATACATATACAAGAAAATAAATATGTTTATCGTACTTAAGTTTATATCCATATTTACAGATTATTATCAGTATTTTGTTATAAAGTAATTGTAATGTAAGTTAAAATATATGACTTATTTTATTATCTAAAAAGTATTAAAATATACATATAAGCTGAGTATATTAATATATATATATATATATATATATATATATATATATATATATAATTGATATGTAATTAACCTTTTCTTTAAATTTGGTACAGACTTTATTATATATTTTATATTTGCATCTAAAAAATATAAATGTAAATAATATTTAGTATATAAGGCTTTTTTCTATAAGGCATTTTATGGGGTTGAAAAGATTTACATAATGATATCATATAGTATGCCCATTGTGCATACACGTATGCATAACATTAACATATATTATATGAATATTTTATATAATATTATATTGTTATTGTTATTGTTATTTATATTTGGTGGAGTCCTTTCATCCCATCCAAGAACTTAGATGAAGTTTTCACTTATAATATATATGGCTCTAATGTCCCTTCAAAGCCTCTCTCATGTTAAGGCATCCATGGTTTTAAGGGCACCCGGCACTCGTGATTCAGTTACATGTAAAAGATACGAAAAAGGACTACTTTTTAAAACTTAAATCACTTAGTAATATTTATTAAAATTATTTAATTTTTTTATTATTATAGTAATTAATCTGATACTTATAGTAGACGTGATATTTTTTAATTTTCTATATGGTATACATATAATTTTAGACGACAACAAAAAAATTAACAAAAATCTAAAAAAAATTACTAATATGTTATTTTTGATATAATTATATATACATAACTATATAAATGATACTTACACCATAATGATACATGTATTATGAATATAGTGTAAATAAAAAAAATAAAATAATGCATTATAATAAAAGTAATTAGAATTATAGTGAACAAACTTGGCAATTATAATTATTTTGTGTAAATCAAGTTTAAAGTTTTCATAAATAAATTGTATTGATATTGTAAATAAATAAGATTTTTTATATATGTTATTACATTTTATTGATATATATATATATATAAATATATAAAAGTAATGCATTAGTGTATATGTTATTCATATTGAGTATAAATTGTATAATTTATATAATATATATGAATAATAAACTTATTATACATACATTATAGACAATACTAAAATGAAAAATATATATATAATGATAAATTATGCACAATACTAAAATGAATATACATAACTAAATATATATATATATATATATATTCATTTTATATTTAGTTATGTATATTCATTTTAGTATTGTGCATAATTATATTATTTATCATTATATATAATGATAAATAATATAATGATAAATAATATAATATATATAATGATAAATAATATAATGATAAATAATATAATATGCACAATACTAAAATGAATATACATAACTAAATATAAAATGAATATATATATATAACGATAAATAATATAAATTATGCACAATACTAAAATGAATATACATAACTATATATATAATGATGTAATTCTAAAAAGAATGCAACCTGTCAAAATTCTAATATTTCATAACAAAAGCGACACCTTACACTAATACATCATATAATAATCTTTGATTCAGTCTTTACATTTTTAAATTTGATCATATAACC
Organism: Osedax fenrisi; assembly: GCA_964019155.1. Lineage (NCBI taxonomy): Eukaryota > Metazoa > Annelida > Polychaeta > Sabellida > Siboglinidae > Osedax > Osedax fenrisi. The sequence continues at coordinate 63,056,913 of OZ025244.1, forward strand.
TCTTAAAAATATACATTTTGCGAAGGTTACGAATAAATTTAATAATTATAAAATATTTTAAAATATTTATTGTATTTACTTTTTTATAGGTGTTTTAAAATACTTCTTTTTATATCTTTTATTTTACGTAAACACACCATTTTGATACCATTTTAAAGATAATATTTCAAATATTATAAATAAATCATAATAAAAATCTTAGAATTATTTTTTTTCGTTATTTTTACGATTGCCGGGTGCCATTAACGAGAGCCGATCATTTATTTATACATAATTATATAAGATCACTTCTAAATAATATTTTAAGACCCATTTTATAAAATTAATAAATGGACGAGGCGATAATATTAGGTAAACATTACTAGTGCTAGTCTAGTTTATACCTATAAACTAGACTAACTTATACTTATATACACTTAAGCATAATTCGCTATCTCATAAATTCGCTATCTAAGAAACTCGATATATCATATATACATTTTATCGGTACTTTTGAGTTTAAGATAGCGAAAGTTGACTGAATATACATATATACTGTAGTTTATTTAAACATTACGTATTATATAATCATATCATTACGTAATCATAACAAAAACTACTATAGTAGTTTTAAACTACTATTCTAGTATACTACCACTATTACTACTATAGTAGTAATAGTGGTAGTAGTAGTTTTTATTATGATTACGTAATGCTATGATTATATAATGTAGTATACTACTACTATTAGTGATATTAACTGATGTTATTGATCTGATCTTCTTGCTGCAGATTGTTACAGGCTACGTTGTACACGGGGTCGCAGAAGTTCCACATCTGTAAGTCTGTACGTCGTGGGGTAGGTATGTTATAATAATAATAATATCAGATTCAGTTGATGACCGAGATCAAAAACCCAGGTATGGTATAGAAGTTCTATTGAACTTATCGAGATACCAACCTGCTCTTGGTAATGAGAGAATTAATACAAAATGAATAAATACAAAATGAATAAATATAAATAAATATTTTACAATTCTATATTGTCATTCGTGTTCTGTCTCATAAAAAAGCAATACAATAAAATTAAATATATCTCTCAATACCAAGAAATCATCATGTATATAACAATAAAATAATAATAAAATATAATAAAAATATATAATAAAATATTAAAAAATGTAAAAAGATACTAAAATAATAAATAAGTTAAACTATAAAAATCAAAGAAAACTAAAGACCAAAGGCTAGAGATAAAAATATGTACAATACGAACAATTTAAAAGAGCTAAAAAGAAGAAAAGATGATCATGTAAATAAGATAACAAACAATACAGATAAGGTTTAAGTGATTACATATAACTATTTAAAAGCATGTTTTTAATATGTATTGTAAAAGTATTCAAATTCGTCAAAGATGATGTGGTTGTATTTAAAGAATTCCATAAATATGCGCCTTTGTAACGAATACTAAATGTATCATGATCAAATCTTATTTTTGGTATTAAGAATGTTCTATTTAACCTAAAAGTATATAAAGAGCAATTATAGGTAAATAACTTACAAATTGAACTATGCAAATAATGATTGTTATATATTCTAAACATATATTTATAAATGGATATATTTATTATATCTTTAAATTTAAGAATGTTATGTCTTAAAAAAATGTAATCAATATTGGTTTTGTTATCAAGTTTATATATTGCTCTCATACATTTATTTTGTAAAATTTGAATACATTTTATATTGCTATGGTAAGTACTTCCCCATATAATAGAACAATAATTAATATGACTATGAAAAAAAGAAAAATATAGCATAACTAAAGTATTAATATTAAATTTATATTTATATCTATGTAGTAAACTAAGTCCATAGTAAAGTTTATTTTTAATATTATTTATTTGCATTTTCCAATTTCGATTTTCGTCAATTAAAATGCCTAAGAATTTAAAATTAGTTGATTGTTTTATGGCTATATTATTTATTTTGATGTTCAATTTATGTTTAACTCTTGTGCGATGGAATAAAATTAATTTTGTTTTATCAATATTAAGAACTAGCTTATTACCACAAAGCCAGTCACATATTAAAACTAAAGTAGAATTTATTTCTTTTTCTAGATCATTTAACTTATGAGACTTAAATGTTAAAGTTGTGTCGTCAGCAAAAAGAGTAAAATTGCATTTATTAGTTATATTAGGTAAATCATTTATGTACATTAAAAATAATACTGGTCCCAAAACTGAACCTTGTGGTACACCACATTTAATCGGAAGTATTTTAGAATTGGTATTATTATAGCTTACGTATTGATACCTGTTTGTCAAATAACTTTTTAATAATGACAAAGTGATACCTCTGAAACCATATATATATAATTTATTTAATAAAATGTCATGATTAATAGTATCGAAAGCCTTTTTTAAATCAATCGATATTGTGGATATGAATAATTTGTAATTTATATTTAAGTAATCGATATAATTTATCAAAGCATCACATGTTGATATAGATTTTTGAAATCCAAATTGAGAATTGTTTATTAAAGAATTTTTATCTAAAAATGAAAACATTCTTACTTTTAAAATTTTTTCAAAAATTTTTGAGAATTGTGATGTCAATGATATTGGCCTATAATTCGAGCAATCATTTTTATTTCCTTTTTTATATAAAATTATAACTTTAGATGTTTTAAGTATATCAGGGTAAACACCATTTTCAATGCATTTATTAAATAAAATTGATAAAATATTACTAATGGATAAAATAATATTATGTATTAAAAAAAAGTTAAAATCATGGGAATCCGTACTATATTTTGAATCACAATTATATACAATATTTTCAATTTCTATTGATGAAACAGGCTTTATAAAAATTGAACTCTTATTATCATAACTATACATACATCTATACATAACTATATATATATATATATATATATACTATAGTTATGGGTGTAGTTTGTTATGTGTTTTATATAATAAATATATTGTTCCCTTTTATGGAACTTGGAACTAGAGAAAATATCATTTGTACACGATTGTAGATTATATATATATATAATATACAGTAGAAGCTCGGTAACTCAACATGCCGATAACTCAACATTGCCGATAACTCAACATCCAAAACATATTTGGTTGGATTCGTATCTTTTACATGTTAACAAAAATTCTATTACTCAACAAATATAAATCAACATACATATAACTCAACATCGTTTTTATAATCCTAGCCTATACATTACATGTAAATATACATCCGATAACTCAACATTTATGAAAAATTAAAATATCACACACATATGTTATTGGATTCGTATCTTTTACATGTAATAAAACTACATTGCTCAACAAATATAATTCAACATACATTATTCAACATGGTTTTATTTAATAATATATGGATATAAATATATAAACGTAAAAATACAATTACAATTATTATATTATCATACGAGTACTATTTTGAATGCATTTATGTGAACAAAACATTAATTAAGTCATTAATGTATACATCCGATAACTCAACATACTCGCTAACTCAACATGAAAACTCCGTCCCGTCAATGTTGAGTTATCGAGCTTTGACTGTATATATATATATATATATATATATATATGCATTTGTGAAATTATGAATACAGTTACTAGTTATATAAATACGTGTATTTAATATTTATATAAATATTATATTTAAACAAATAATATATTCACAAGTCATATTAAGTAACCGAGTATATTAAAGTATTATACTTTTTAAAGTTATAATTCTATATATATATATATATAAGTTATATAATATAACTATAGCTATAATTTAAATTAATATATGACTATATACTAATCATTTTTAAATTGTAATGCATATCGCGTGTATATGATGTGCTACATGTATTATGTGTACTATAACCCTATACATGCCCACCAATATTCTAACCTCTGCTAGTGAAATGGAAAGCTTCTGTATTCGTTGTGATTCGTTTTTCTAAATCGTAAACATTAGTCCACTTCCGATCGTCGTACAGAAACTGACGATAACATCCTCTTTCTAGCGTTAACTGCAGTTTAAAGAGTATTAGATACAATTGAACCACGTGTGGTAATCGTCGTGGTGATATTATTAATGTTCTCTTGATGTACAATTCTATACGAGGACATGCGTACACTATAGAAAATGTCCTTCCGTTGTTATGGCAAGTGAACGTACTGAAGTAGGAGTATACTGTGTAATCGAGGTACAAATGTACCTAAGTAAATGAACAGTGAATATATTCAAGGAGATGCGTTTTTAAATAATATTGATTTGTTGTCAATAATTATAATAACATTGACATCAATAATACATTATTATTACTAATTAAATTGTTTAAATAATTATTTAATAGGGGGTTCACATCAATTCCGTTTTAAAAAACGTACGTTTAACTTCAACTTAAAATGATTCATTCACAGCAAATTTGAAGTAACAGATTTTTAAGTGTTCACATCAATGCCGTGTTTTTTAGTCTGTCGTAAGGGTAGACATATATCGCCACCTATATTTAAATTCCGTATTTTTTAGTTTGTCATAATGGAAAACATATATCGCCACCTATATTTAATAACGGGTTGCTAATGTAAATAAGAGTGAACAAGGACGAGTTGAATTTGTATAAGCTCACTTTGGGATGTAATGCAGATAGAAAAAATAGCAGAATAAAACTAACCAATTATACAAAATAACCATCACATATTAATACAATATATATATATATATATATATATTTGGGTATATATACTTTTTTATATATTTTAGGAATATTAATAAAGTGCAAAAAAAATCGTTAATCTACGTGATTTTAAAACAAAATATAATATTTATTTAAATTTATAAACATAATTTTTTTATAGAATTTTTCAAAATTGTCAAATTTATTCTACTTATTATTAAAATGTCTTTAAATAAATGTTGTTATTATGTTTAAAGTGACTATTAGCATTATTAATTCGATACATCCTAATAGTAGTGTAATGCCACTTTTCGTAACCTATAGCATGTATATATATGTATACATTCCGATAAGAACTAGCATAACAGTGATAATATATTATATCTTACAAATTATTAAAAATATGCAAGAACAACTGACAAAAGAATACGATTGTGTTGTTACCCAAAGAAATACAAGAAATGTTAAGCAATACTGTATATAGCGTAATACTGCATGTTAAGAAATACTGCATGTTAAGAAATACGGCATGTGAATCAATATATTCATTTTAAATTAAAAATGTTATCTTAAAATACAGTTTTTGATTATTTTAATACTAACACTATATTTTCAAAATAATAATATAGATAGTCTTAATTAAATAAATGTATGCTGAACATTATATGATGTATAACACTAAGTAGTACTGCTGTTTGAATACAATTTGTTTAGTACTAGTTTGGATATGTTAATTTTAATATTTGTTATACCTATTTGATCATTATTACTATAGTAAAATATATAAATAAACAATGTTTAATTATAAAGTTTATAATAGGATATATATATATTAATTAAAATATCTCTAATATATCTATAATGATACTAATGTACTAACAATAACGCTCTGGTTAAACACATATCTTATAAAACATAATCCACTTTCACAAATAACTAGGTTTTCCATTCCTATAAATATATATATATATATATACATAGATACACAATTAATTAATTCATCGATGTAAACTAACTTCCTTTGTTATCGTCATATATACAGTGGCCTTCGTTAGAGAAGATGTTATTGAGTCTCTCCACCTTGCAGACCACGCATACACGAAACAGTTGATTCTGCCAAACTATAGATGTACGACGTATTGAAGTTAACGTGATGCCCATATCATTATGCTATCTATAATAACATACACTGTATATATATATATATATATATATATATATATATAATACACTACAATAATGACAATGCTATTAACATGCAAAGAACACGACAAAGAGATGGGTATTACTATAGTAATATATATATATATATATATATATATATATATATATATTAATAATTCTCATAACTTTGTCGTGCTTGTACATGATCATGTATATCTCTATTATAAATATCCACTATGGAGTGATTCCATAGTATACTATAGTATACTATGGAATCCTTTCTCGAAAGCATATTGCTATTAAAGGGTTCCTTTTTTACTCATTATTTAACTATATTATATTGTATACATATGCCATGTGTATTAATTATTAATTTTTTTATATTATACAAGTAAAATAAATATAATTCATAATTCATTCATTCATATATAGTATACTATATATATATAGTATATAGTATACTATATATATACTATATATATACTATATATATCTACTATAGTAGACCACGGAATCATTCGATGATGATATGTATAATGGGCATATCGGGAACCCCTCATACTATTGTCCTCTATACCCGTATATATATATATATATATATATATATATATAGGTATATGTTTAGATGGTGATCAGACAACTAACGTAGCTGTTTTAACGTAGACCAGATACTGCGATGATTGCAGTAGTTGATGTGTTTACAGTAAGACGTACATTTGAAGTGGGTATCACCTGTGGGTGTTAAAGCGTTAGGCTATATTGTTTATGTGAGGTTTAAGAGGTTTAAGAGGTTTAAGAGGTACGAGCTAAAGTATAGTCCATACACCCGTTACGAGTAATGTTCAACATACACACTCATTCGGGCTTGCGTTTATATTATATATATATATATATATATATATATATATATATATAAACGTACTTTAAATTTAAACGTATTTTAATTGAACTATTAATTAATTTAGTGATTGAGATATATTATAAAATAAATGTACATAACACCAATATAAACAACAATTGTTATATAATCACGATACTACTTAATATTTTACAATTCTATATTTAAATAATTATAATTCTATTTATTTATTAAATTTTCTCGTACATAATAACGTATTTCCAAAGATTTTCCAAAGGAAACATATTTCACTTGTGTATATTTATGTCACCTAATAATTCGATATTGCCATCTAGCGGTATTATTCTGATAATAAGACATTTCTATATTTATTGTAATAGTAAATAATAAATTATATACATGTATATTGTATTATAATATGTATTTACGTGATTTTAAAATGATAATATAATCATATAACAATAGCATACACTGCTTAGTTATATTTAATATAAACAAATAAAATAAATGATAAATATATTGTTATAAATCTAATATTAAAAAAAACTACATGTATTGTATTATATTGTAATGATTTTAAATGTATGTATATAATTAGAAAACAAGAAATTTAAATACAAATATCACATGATTTAACATTTCATATACTATTTCGCCATCTAGTGTTAATATTGTTTTTTTTCATTTTAAATTTATATTTCGAGGTACTAGAGATAGATAGGGAGTGCAATATCTTTCCTTTGGAAAATCTTTGGTATTTCTATGCATATATATATATATATTTATATATATATATATATATATATATACTATACGTTATAACGAATATACATATTCATAAGTTATAATATTATAATTAATATAACTATATATATATATATGTATAATAATAAATGTTACGTATTACTATTAATATAAATTATAATATTATATCTTATAAATGAACACACACACACACACACACACACACACATATATATATATATATATATATAGAGAGAGAGATATACGCATATATAGCAGAACATTTCTTGCCGTAATTACTATAATACTTATGTAATTCAACTATACGGATAACTGCATGTATCTACATAGATAACACACACACACACACGCGCGCAACATGTCCTGCACACATACACACATACACTACATATATGTATATATATGCTCGATTTTTACGTAATACAAATTCCATTAAATTACACCAACCTATTACCCATAGCATCAAATACATCTATTGCATCAAATGCAGTTCATCATCATAATGAACTGAATTAAATGGAATAAACTACCTCTTCACTTAGCAATAACAAACTATCGATTTATATCTTTAAAAAGAAATTAAAAAATATTTTTTTGAACAAAAGTGTTTCGCTTCGTAATTATTATCGTGAGAAGTATATACTATTATATTCGCTATTTGTATATATATATATATGTGATATATATGTGATATATATAAATATTTATATATATATATATATATATATATATATATATATTGTTCGATACACATTATAGAATTATTAATATCGTGTTTGAAAAAAGTATTTTCAACAACAACAACATATACACACACAAATGCGCGCACACACACACACATACACACATTCTACTTTGGTATATTATACCCGTTTCGGTTGACTTTAAACACTTGTTAATGCGAGGGTTTATCTTGCCACATCCCCTGTCGATGACGAGCTGTTTGTAGGGGGTGAGGGAGGGAGGGAGGGAGAGGTATATTATCTATTAATAGTAACATCAACATATATGAACACGCGTGTATGACATATTTTAGTTAGTATACTACTTATAGGTAGATGTTAATCATGTTTAGTAACTAAAATATATGGTATATATATATCATTATGTTTATAATTATTAATGAAAATTATGATGAATAAATTGTATCGATAAGACCTCGGTCAATTAAATAGTACAGTTTAATAATCTTATGAATTAGAGAAAAAGATATATATATATATATATATATATGTGTGTGTGTGTATGTGTGTATGTGTGTATGTTTATGTGTGTGTTTGTGTGTATGTGCAAGACCTCCTATAACCTCAGGCCCGAACACTGAATACAAAAAATATTAATTTTAAAACAAAGAGGCCCGTTTTTGTCTTCATTTATTACTTATTTTATACGTCTTTTTTATATTAATATACATTTATATATAATTAATGAATAGAAATTATCATTATTATAATTAGATAATGATACAATATATCGTTAAAATGCAATAATATAGACTTTAATAACAGATCTATTTTAGTATTTTAAATTATTTTCACTATTCTGATTGGTCAATAATGTATTTCTCTATGATAATTGGTTACATTTGACCTATTTTTAAAAATATTTATTTAAATTTATTTTAACAGATTTATTCCAATATAATATTTATAAATATTAACGCTATTTTGCACATATAGTAAGGAAATAAACATATATAAATGCATCCTACAATCTAAAGCCCCAACAATATTTAAAATAGTTACGTGGAAATATATATTACAACAAAATTACGTTATAATACAAATGTTATTAAAATATTACAAAATAATTATAATAAATAATAATCTTAAAAGGATTTACATTAAGTATATAACTATATATTAATATATATATATATATATATATATATATAGAAGTATTAAGTCAATATATGTTCTGCATTTAGAAAATATCTATTAAATATATACCTTATCAACGAAATTATGATATTTGATATATATATATATATATATATATATATATAAATATACTTTGAATATTGTACCAGAATTATTATGAGAATATGAAAAAGGTTTAACATTATGTTATTTATAATACGTTGAATAACTTTTATAAATGACATTTTTCATATTCTCACAACAAATTCTGGTATAACTATAATATAATATCAAATATATAGAATTATTTATGTCCTTTATTTGAATAATTAAATAATATTATATATATGGGTGTGTATGTTTTAAGAGTGGGTTTAAAATATTATAAATTCCTAATTACAATCAGTAACTTTTAATTTATTTATGAGGTAACATAATTTTACATAATGTATGTAATAATATTTTAGCAAATTGACTAATATAGTTATTTATTTTAAAAATACAGTATTTTCAAAATCCAAATAAAATATTAGATGATACTTAGTATTATTTTTTAGATACCTTAGATTATTAATATATAGTTATCGTATTATTATAATATAGTGAAATCTTAAAAATATAAAAAGTATAATCTTAAAAATATAATAGTATAAAGTTAAAATATAATGTTCGTACTATTATAATAAAGTTAAAGGTTAAAATAAAGCAACCGAACAGATGTAATAAAGTTAAAATATAATGTTCGTACTATTATAATAAAGTTAAAGGTTAAAATAAAGCAACCGAACAGATGTATAAAGTTAAAATATAATGTTCGTACTATTATAATAAAGTTAAAGGTTAAAATAAAGCAACCGAACAGATGTAATAAAGTTAAAATATAATGTGCTTACTATTATAATAAAGTTAAAATAAAGCAACCGAACAGATGTATAAAGTTAAAATATAATGTGCTTACTATTATAATAAAGTTAAAGGTTAAAATAAAGCAACCGAACAGATGTAATAAAGTTAAAATATAATGTTCGCACTATTATAATAAAGTTAAAGGTTAAAATAAAGCAACCGAACAGATGTATAAATTTAAAATATAATGTGCTTACTATTATAATAAAGTTAAAGGTTAAAATAAAGCAACCGAACAGATGTATAAAGTTAAAATATAATGTGCTTACTATTATAATAAAGTTAAAGGTTAAAATAAAGCAACCGAACAAATGTATAAAGTTAAAATATAATGTTCGTACTATTATAATAAAGTGAAAGGTTAAAATAAAGCAACCGAACAGATGTATAAAGTTAAAATATAATGTTTGTACTATTATAATAAAGTTAAAGGTTAAAATAAAGCAACCGAACAGATGTATAAAGTTAAAATATAATGTGCTTACTATTATAATAAAGTTAAAGGTTAAAATAAAGCAACCGAACAAATGTATAAAGTTAAAATATAATGTTCGTACTATTATAATAAAGTGAAAGGTTAAAATAAAGCATCCGAACAGATGTATAAAGTTAAAATATAATATTTGTACTATTATAATAAAGTGAAAGGTTAAAATAAAGTAGGCATAAAGATATAAAAAAGTTAAAATAAGAAATGTAAAATTATAATATATTAGCACGTTATTATATAGTATACATACTATTATAATGTTTATCATCATGACATGCATACAATAAATTAGTTATCAGTATTATCAATGTTTTTATTTAATTATCTTTAAATATTTAGTCACCTCTACATTAAATAATAACTCGACGGCTAACTTCGATATAATCCAATATATATATATATATATATATATATATATATATATATATATATATATATATGTATACTAAACTTATATTATATGTGTATCATAATTAATTGCATATTATATTTGAATTATTTTATAAGGAACGTATGCACTAGAGAAATAATGATGTATACAATTTCGTAATAGGTATATATATATATATATACCATATAGCATTAATGCTGTTGAATACATATGTATAGTTTATATCCTAGGATTTATATTATGTATGTAACATAATTATTATGTTAATGTATCCTTGTATATATATAGGTTACATTATTTAACGTACTTACTATGTATATAAACATGTGTACATGTATGTGATAAAAGTGTAACACGTAATATGTTGATCTAACAAATAAATAATATGTATTAGTAATATAAATATGGCGCCTCTAATACATAACAACATTTTATAATACTCACGGTTATAACATATATTGTATTATTCAGATAATTAAAATGTATTTAATTAGTCACTTATTGAAAGTAAATAAATATAAATGTAGGATATGATTAAATATAAGCAGTTTATTTAATATATATTGTTTTTAAAGTTTTAATAATTTATAAGTTAATTTTATTAATATTTCAGAATAATAGTATATTAAAATACGTTATTTCATTGATATTGTATATATTTAACTTATTCTTTTTATTTAAATATAACCTATATAAACTTAATAAAAGTATATATATTAATAAATAGCTATACCATTAATTTAAATACTTAAACGTGATGATTTATTAAAATATTTTTTAAATATAAATTAATTTTATTAATATTTCAGAATAATAGTATAATAAAAGTCGTTATTTCGTTGATATTGAATGTTTTTAACTTATAATTTTTTAAGCATATAATATTTACAAACTATGAGCAAAGTATATATATTAATATATAGCGATATGCACAATATTAATCCATAAAAATGATAATCTAGTATAATATTTTGTTTATTTACATTAAAAAGGCGGGTTTATTTTAAAATTTTCGGCCTGATTCTACGCCATCTTAATTCAGTGTTCGGGCCTGAGGTTATAGGAGGTCTTGGTATGTGTGTATGTATGTGTATGTGTATACATATATATATATATATATATATATATATATATATATATATATATATATATATATATATAAATTAATATGTATGTACATATATGTTAAGATGTAATATATAAATCTTACGTTTTTTATTTGAATATCTTTAATGTTTTTAGAAAACTGCGCTTTAGTGACGGTTATAGACAGTTCGGCAGTGCAGTGTTCGAAGCACTTGTAGGCGACGGGCAACCTGTACATAGACCCGTCAACACCCTCATCTTTGTCTGCCGTTAGGGGTTAATATCGGTATAACCCTACCCCGTGTAATATAACGAGTTTACATTAGTAATGATGATCATACTTATAATAATACTAATAATACTTATAACTATAATAATAATAATCGTCATAGAAATGATAATAAGAATAAGAATAGTAATAAGGATAATAATAATAATTATAATTATAATTATAATGATAATGATAATAAAATAATAATTATAATAATAATTATAAAATAATAATAATAATTATAGATGATAATTAAGTATAATAATAATAATAACACTAAGACTAGTAGTAATTGGTGTACCTCAAGGTTCAGTTATTGGACTATTACTTTTTATTATTTTGTATTAATGATCTAGTCGATTCAATTGATAATGAGTCATTATTAATGACATTACTATATATCTATTTACCGATGATACCAACTTAGCCTAATAGAAATGATATATTCGAACTTCAAAGAGATATTGTTCAATTGTATAATTGGTGTATTACATGACAACTGGAAAAGTCAGCGTATATGCTTTATATAAATAAGCTTGTCTATATTAGACAATGCATTAGTTTCTAACTTTACTATTAATAATAATAACATATTAAATAGCATATATATTAAGATCTAGGAATTAATGTTGATAAATCTCTCTATTTTTATAATCATATTGATATGTGTTGGGCTGGTGCATATAATGTAATTAATCATATATTTCGTTACTTTATTACAAACAATTATTTGTTATAATAGAACAACAATTAATAAAGGTTGTATTACTTACGGCGTACCTCACGTCGAATTCTCGACAATCATATGGCATCCTGGAATTGAAGCTAGAACTTATATCGGACTCGAATCGAAAATCAAAAAGTTCACAAATATTTTACTCGTCGCCTTTATGACCTTTGTAATATTCATTATGAAAGCTACGACAATAGGCTTATAAATGTTAAATTAGAATTATTCGAAATAATAAGGAAACGATTTGATAATACATTAGTTAATGGTTAGTTGACATTGATTATTCATCTATACTTAATATTAAAACTAATTCTTCTACACGTGGCAACCCACAGCGTATACTAATCGATAATTCTGGCTTGGATGTACGACGAAATGTATTGAATAATAGAGTTTCAAAACAATGGAATCGTCTTGATGAATCGATTATCAAGTTAAAAAATGTAACTTCATAAAAATAAAAACATAATGATAATTAAGTAATATTATATATTTTAAGTATTTATAATCATTTATATTAAATATTATTATAAATTATTATTATTTTTTAATAATATTTATTCCATAATTATTATATTAAACTTTGTTTAATTATTTCACGGTCCATGTAAACCGTACTTTATCAATAAAATACAATGTATGTATTACATTTATTAAATGTTATTATTTATTTACGTTTTGCGATTTATTTATATGTATTTTTTATCTTATATTATTTTTATTATTTATTTAATTCGCAATAAAATTGAATTGCATTGAATTGAATAACAATAATAATAGCAAGGGTTAAGATAAGGGTTAATACTTGTAATAACAATAATAATAAGAACATTAAGACTACCAATAACAATAATATCATTAAGACTAGTAATAGCAATACTAATAATGATAGCATTAAGATTTATAACAACAACAATACTAATAATAACATTAAGACTTGTAACAACAAATATACTAATAATAACAATGATATAAACCTATCGGATAGTGGTTGAGATTGACCTTCCCTTTGAAACAATATCCATATCTATCCGTGTCCATCATAATGTTGATTGTTCTCGATTGTAATATACATCGGTAGCAATACAGACTAAAGGGGCAGAGGTTTGGTAAAGGGGGTAAAGGTTAGGTAAGGTATAAAGGTAGGGCATTATATCATATAACCAGTTTATATATATATATATATATTGGCAGAATAAATAAATTAATTGATGAATATATAAATAATTTGTAAATATTATCCACAACATATTTAGGTACAACATATTTTATATAGGTTTATATATACTTTAAATAAATATAAAACATTACACGTATACAAATACGTAAATGTATAATTTATATATGCATTTATTGTTTACATTTTTGAAATAATATCTATAATAACCTACATTATTTGTCAAAAGAATTAATACTATAAATATAGTAGTATTATTAGAATATGTTGTTAATATTTTACTATACGATTTAAAGAATATATAACTATAGTTATAGATTCACAAAAGTTACAATATATTACAAGAACGATATCAAGTACTACTAGATCGGGCCGTTAGTATACTATAGACAAATAATATATTAAAGACTTAAACTAAATTGTAAATTAATTATAGATTATCAATTGTATGAGATACTCTATATATACTCTGTAGATATGCCTTATTAGTTGCAAATATATAGGAATTTTATTATCTCCTACTTAATTTAAAATGTAGTTGGATATTTGTATCCAACAACATATTATATATTTCGTAGGAAATAAACATATACAAATAAAATAAAATTATGTGTTTTAAATATAATTTTATTTTGAAATCAATTAATTAATTTAGTTGATTTAATAGATCACTATAAGTAATTAATACTAATAACTACACTTTAAATGTTTGATACTATGCATTTCTACTTAACACTAAATACTATTCGTAGGTGTATCCACGCTTTATCGTAATAATATGCTTAATTATATAATGCATGTATTATACCTACATACATATATATATATATATATATATATATATATATATATATATATATATATATATATATATATATATATATATATAAATAAATAAATAAATCAGATTTATCATTCCTCTCCAACAGGCAAGGACTAAGAGGTAAGTTAATAAACAAGTTAATTTTGTTACTATATATTATCATAATAGGAGTATTTTGCTTTATAGTTTTTTTTAAATAATGGTTATATTGATGTCATTCTCTATAAATGTTTACCTTTATTCTACATACCAGTATAGATATAAATAATATATAATTTATAAATGATATATAAATATACTTATATTTATTGAAAGGTAAATAATTTATATATATATAAGCTAAAAATAATACCAAATAAATATTGTGAATTAGGCAACTAGAACATTCAAGAAGCTTATGAGTGAGATAACTTTCTAGAACTATCTATGTATATGTGTACGTCAGAAAAGGCGGATTTGGTAAATAGATCTTTAATAATATTTTATAAAATTAGTGATGTAGATATAAAAAATATAATTCGACAACACAATCGAAAATACATTGCACGAGTAATATAGGTTTATTGGGTGATAAATGTACATGTATTTTATGTAAGAAATATATTTACATGTTCTATTTATAAACTTACCAAGAATCACCTAAGCTTACGCATAATAATACTAGTAGTAATATAGTATGTATTGACATAATTAATAATCGTATACAAATATGATGATCGTTTATATTTTAATTACTGTATGTAAATACCATTAATTATATTTATATATTATTTGTTTATAATTTGTAGATAGTTTTAAATTTTAAATCATTAATTATAAATAATAATATATATAAAAAATATATAAATTATGTAGGTGTATCATACAACATATATTATTTGTATTATATTTAAATGTTAATTTAATTAAGTAATAATAGAGTACATAATTAATATTCATTATTATGTAATACTAATTTACCAGAGATGTAAATGAACATATTTATGAAGTCTAGCAATATTTTAAAAAGTACTCGTCTTTGATTGTGTTAGGGTAGTTTCGAATGACAAAATCTGAGATCGGAAAAAATATTAAAAATAATCAGATGGTACCATTTAAAGATCGTACTATTTACATCACTATTATCTGCTATTGGCTTTCAGACATCAATGATTATAAACGCTAGTTTATGGCGTCAATCATTGTATCGATAACTAGTAAAAAGAGCGACGAACAGACGCAGTAAATAAACGCGATGAATATAAACATGAATATAAAATGTACGTGAAATAAAATAAAATTATAATATGAAATTACGACCAACCTAGTAATGCTTAACTAGTACATTTCCCACGATATCAGTAAAGTATGTAATATATAACACTCATCTACACCACTTATTATTTATGTCCATGTTATATTCTATGTATATTATTATTAAATTGTTATCATATTATTATTATCTTATTATTATTTTATTCCCGCAGGATCGAAGGAATCTACACTACCCTATTGTAGTGCTTGATAAATCGAATATCATCATCATCATATATTTAATGGGGTGTCATGTATTGCGATTAGTAAACACAATTGATAATCCAGAAGATAGATAATCTGCATTACCATTACCGCGAAAGAGAAGCTACAATCAACTATAGGTAAAGATTGGCTGAAGGCGTAGGGGAAAGTAACCGAATACGGACACTCTCGGTATCTCAGAAACCATAAATCCTACAAAAAAAATGTAATGAATAAAATATTCATAATTATATAAATAGTCTAAAAAAGTATTTTTTATTTTTAATTATTCAAAATATTACTGATATATCCAATAAACTGATTTTTTATTACATTTTTAAATTTATGAAAAAAAATGTCAACTCAAAACCTTCTCAAGAATATACAAATGTATTGATAAAATATAACACTATATTATTAAAAAATGAAGCATTCTAAAATTATATATATAATTTCTATATTTGTTATCAAATATACATTAAGTTATAAGCATATATCATATTTCATATTATTACCTAATACGGACACTCTAAATGTCTTAATACGGACACCCTATAAGCAATCAGCGTGCATCGTATGAACTCTTCTGATACTCATAAAAATCGCGTGCATTATAATATTAATACCACCAATAAAGATAAATCTCAATTTTTTGTTATTTAGATACTTAAATTGTATTATTAATTAAAAAAATATAAAAATAAATAAATTATTAACTAATTAAATTAGAATAAATTGTTCATAAAATTAATTATAAATAATGTAATTGTAATTTATCTGATTGATTCATCAATAATATATGACTTATCAAGTGGTATTTAGGGTGTCCGTATTATAACACATGGTGTCAAAATGCGGAAACGGGTAACGAATACGGACACCCCTTTTATCTAAGGAATTAAATATTAAATATAATTTTAAAATCACAATATTATCTATAATCATATGATATTAATATACTGTAATTTTTGAATCAAAATAATGAGTCATAAAATGTTAAGACCATTTATTGTTAAAGTGTCCAAATTTGGTTACTTTCCCCTAACTAGTTGCAGGAAACTAGAATACATAATTCAAATATAGTTAACACTTGTGTGTTCCTAATATGGATATATCCTAATATGGTCATTATAATTTCCTATTAGTATTCACGATCATAGTAGTATACTAATCCAGAACATATTTGTGTAAGATAATTCGTGTATACGTTGACAACATATCCGTATATTTTAGAAATGTCAACTAAAATATTAACAATATGTCATCATGTATGATTTATCGATTTTGAAGTTATTTATAAAACGTGAATTCATTTAGAAGCATCTTAGATCAGCTATACAGTTAGTGATATTACCTTATATAGAATACTGTTAATATTAGTACACCGATAGCTATTATGGAGATATATATATATATATATATATATATATATATATATATCAATTTATATATATACATACATTTACATTTTTAGGTTTTCGGACTGCGAACTGTGCTTATAAAGAAATCGGTCGCCCATATATATATTTGATGTTAATGTTTCAGATTAAATATATGAGTTTTCAATAGTTTCTTGAAGTTTTGAATTTATGGTGTAGTACGAATGGATGTAGGGAGAGTGTTCCAGGAATATGGGTCGGATATTGCCAGGCGCGAGTATTAGTTGATAGTAATTTGTATTTAGGAAGTAGTTGAAGTAGGAAAGTATTGGTGGAGCGTGTAGTGGTAATGGTTGGTAATTTAAGTTTTAGTAGGGATGCTAAGTAGTCAGGAGATTCATGGTGGATTGCTTTTTGAGCCAGTAGTAGCGTTTTATAGAGGATTCTATGGCATACACTGTACGACGTACAGGTAGCCAGTGGAGTTTAACTAAGAATGGAGATATATGAGTATGGGGTATTTAGGTATGTTGAATATACACCTAGCTATAGAATTTGAAGAATTTAGAGTTTAGTAATATACGATAAGGGGGTATTGTAAAGAATAAAATTTTTGTAGTCTAAAAAGGGTAGGATGTAGGCATAAGCTATAATAGTAGCGGTGGATATTGATATTAAATAACGAATAAGGCGTAGTGAATGTAGTTGATAGTTTAGTAGTTTTATAATGTGGGATACTTGTCTATAAAAATTAAAATTATTTTCAAATATAATACCAATATTTTTGACATGCATTGAGTACATGATGAGCTGTTCATTAATGTTGATTGGAAGAGGAGTTGGTAAACTTTTACTTCGGAGTGGAACGTTAAGGAAGAGAGCCTCGGTTTTATTTGGGTTAAAGACGAGGGAGTTTATTATGAGCCAATTATGAATGGTAGTAATAGTAGAGGAAAGGATGTCAGGTGCAACATTTTCATTTTCTGTACATTTTACATAACGTCGGATGTCGTCCGCATATGTATGGAAGCTAACTGGATAATTCGAGATCAGGTGGAGAAGGGGAATTATGTATATATTAAATAGTATTGATCTAAGGACCGACCATTGGGGGACACCGTGTGTTACAAGAAGAGAAGATGAACGGGTTGAGTGAACTAAAACTTAGGAATATATATATATATATATATATATATATATACTATAGTATACGTCGTATATGTCATATAAACATTTATATCTATTAATTATCATGTTATAGATAATATCGAATAAGAGTATATTGTTTAAAGTTAAAAAATGGGTAATATGTATATATAAGAAAATAATCTACTAAGAATATAATGATGCCAGTATAATTAATGACTAGTGACGCTTCTAGATAACGGAAGCTGGGACCACGGGAAGATAAGGCCAGTGTAATTAATGACTAGTGACGATACTAGATAACTGAAGCTGGGACCACGGAGATAAGAGCGAGGGAACACATTCCTGAACTCTCTTCACCAAGGGGCGAAACCGTATAAGGATACGCCCATATATCTATATAAGAGATCACCCAGAGGTGATCTTCACTTTCACTTTACATAGCTACACTCACCGAACGACATCTAAAGTCAACGCATACTGATATACATACCAGATCTGAATCGTCAGGAGACCGCACTTTTCAACACAGTCAGAAACTAGTACTAAGATAGCACTGGCCGTAAGTCGATCCACTCTCGTATATTACTTTTGCACTATTCTATTATATATCAATTTGTCATTACCATTTAAATTAATTAACTTAATTTAAAGGTTTTCAAAAAATCTGTTGATTTATAATAGCGAATAGACTCATAACTATTCGCATTACTAATTATTAAATCATACTAATGGACTATAATGGCAATACATGTCATGATATCATACTAAAATTTAACGTTACATTTACAACATTAAATAATTAATACGATTAAATATATATATATATATATATATATAACTGCCTGTTTATCTCAGTTGGCTAAGGCGTCAGACACACAAGCAGTAGGACACGGGTTAGAGCCTCGTCCGGACCATTAATTAAATGTTAAAAATGGGACTAAAATATTTTTTAGAAGTGATCTTATATAATTGTGTATACATAAATGATCGGCTCTCGTTAAAACCATGGATGCCTTAATGGGAGGTCGTAGCGCTGAAAACGATAAATTTTCATAAAACAAACAAAAAAATATTATTCCATAAAACTATCATTTAATAAGTAATTTAGTATCTGTGAAAAAATGGTATCCAAAAACGATCTATAAATCACATAAAAAAATGTGTTTATCACCATTCTCTATCTAAAAATATATATAAGTAATTAAATTTTAATATTATATACAGCCTAACTGACATATATCATTTTATTATGTTTTATAGCTAATATATCGCTGATTTTCAAAAATTAAATAAGATTTGTTTACATTATTTATTTTTATAATTTCTTTGTTACTCAGTGTTTACTCACGTGAGTATTATGAACCAATTAGATACATTCAAAGAGATGCTATCTTTCAATTTTATAGTAAATATAAATAGTGAATATAGTAATTATAATTATAGTAAATAGTGAATATAAAACCTTTTTATTATTAAAATAGTGAATATATATATTATGTGTACTTTAGAGATATATTACTACTATAATTATGTATAAATGAATGATAAATGAGCCTACTGATAAGGAATAATTATTACAAATATATAAATAATTATTTGGTATGAAATTTCAAATGTGATTTATTAGATGATCAATATTTATGCTATGTGTGTACGCATTAGAGTGGCTACAGAAAAAACTATTGCAGATTTTTTAATAATTGTTATTGTTATATAGAGAATATATTTATATGAATAATTACAACGAAGCATATTATAAAATTCTTTATATAAGTTCATTTTATAATCAAAATACATACAAAATAAAAAATGTTATTTATATGTATACATATATATAGTATAGTATATATTGAAAATTTTATTATTTACAAAGATGTATTTGTATAATATGAACATGATAAAAAAAATTAGCTCAATACACTGAATAGTTCTATTGTTAGCCTTAGTTGCATATACCATGTATATGCCCATCTGTTACATGTGTTTTTGACTATTCGCGTGAGCGCTGCGACCTGCCCTTAACCACGATAGCGGCTTCGAAGTGATATTAGAACCATATATGGTTATACGTGAAAACTTCATTTAAGTTGGATGGGATGAATCGACTCCACAAAATAAAATAACAAAAAAAAATAACAATATATATATATATATGTGTATATATATTAATATATCTCATGTATCTCTGATATTGCGTGTTAAGTATATATATCATGTATTATATAAATATATGTTATTACATATAACTTATTATGATAGTACATGTTAACAATAGTACATATATCAACATATACTAATTTATTAATAATTGTATTACTATAAATGATTATATTTAACTATGAGATAATATTTCCTAAATTACTTTGACATTATAATGTATTATCATATAATATAAAATAACATAATATATTAATATTTACCTAATTAATAATTGAACATCTGTGTTAATATTATTATAATGATAAATACTAACCGTAAACTGAATGCCCTAACATGAGAACAACTTCAAATGAATATTCAATATATTTGGTTATAAGAAATAATTGTATTTAAGTGCCTGCAGTAGTGATGGAGGATAACATAAAGGAGATTAATAGTAGCGATTTAATTCGTCGAGTGTCAAGTTTGGCAGGTGTCACAAATACCAATTGACTCGTGGCGATTAATAAGTATTCAGTGGTCAAGCGTATTAAATACGCTATTTATAGATACTTTTAAATATCCAGTTCCCTATACATTGAACTCACTGTACCATAATCTTCAAACATATACATATTTATTGAGTATTTACTACAAGTATATGTGTAATATTACTATAATAGTTTTTAAAGAAGTTTACCCACTAGAATTTATTCTAGAAATGTTTTAAATTTAATAATACATGCATTAGAATCAATAAATAATTACCTAAAACTCATTAAAAATTATTACTAATAAATAAAAGCATTGTTTACGCTTTCAAAACAAATAAACTATTGTATACGTTCATATAATTATACACGATTATATATAATTACATTACAGTTTTACAGAAATGTGTTATTCGAAAGTGATATGGATCTCAATAGTGATGTGTATTCTGCTACAGCAAGTAACCTCATGTTCGTCACACCGCACCACGTTAAATTATATATATATATATATATATATATATATATAACGATTCTAGTTATGCAACATTCGAAATGTAAACTTTATATGAGTTATTATAATATAATAATAATACCTACATCATATTTATTTAACTGTAGATTCTTTTTCATATGCTATGTATTAATGACATGTAACACAAACACACACACACACACATATATATATATATATATATATATATATATATATATATATTACGTAATACCATATAGGTGGGCGGGGTTCTTTAGACCCGAACATTTGCAAACAGCCTATGGAAGAGGGTGACGGGCGACGTGACATACTGAGGTGGTTCTACGACCAACGGACGAGCGATTGTTGGAGGTTCACGTATAAAGGTACGCAACGGTATACGCGCGTGCGTGTGCGTATGTGTGTGCCTATGCGCGTGTGTGGTAGATGCGTGCGTTTGTACGTACGCATGTGTATATGTGTGTATGTGTGCCCCGTGTAGTGAAGGTGTGCTATACGTTGATGATATGTACTATAGTAGCTATACATGCTATAGTAGCCTATAGGCTAGGTATGTTGATAATATTACGTGGTTACATACATTAACATATATATCTAATGTTATTCTACTTGGGTTAATTTATATACTGATCTTTTTTTATACCTACATATAATATCATATATATATATATATATATATATATATATATATATATATATATATATATATATTATATATAGAGTAAAAGTATTATATGCGCATACATCCATATTGAATTAAATTGAATTGAAAGTGTTTTTAAATACTTAAATAAATCATAAATGATTTCACAAAAGTGTATATATATAAATACAAATAATAAAAGTAGGTAAAACAATAAATACAATTAATAATAATAAAATAAAATAGAATAAACCAGAAGAAAATGAATAAATAAAATAATAATGACAACAAATAGTAGTATTATAGGTTTCCACCTGAGATCAATTATTGGAAATATTTCAGAGTGAATTTTATAGCTTATTACCAATATAATCTAGGGCCCGAGTTGTTGAGGGATGGATAATAAGAGTAGATATAATATGAGATGCATGGTTTCAAAGATATAAGAGGGAAGATATTTGTACTAGAGAAGCAGAAATATTAGGAGGCACAATTCGAATAGTATATTTAGGAATGAACAATATATAGTATGCGATAAGCAGCACGTTTGTTAAATGGGAACCATGGAGGTATGTGTTGGTATTAGGAAGTAGAGGAATGATCTCGAATACGCAGTTTATATATATTATACGGATTGATGCACGATTAACTCGATATAGGGAAGAGATAGAAGATAATAGAAGATTTATAAGGGTCGAGGATCAGTAATA
Source organism: Osedax fenrisi (assembly GCA_964019155.1). NCBI lineage: Eukaryota > Metazoa > Annelida > Polychaeta > Sabellida > Siboglinidae > Osedax > Osedax fenrisi. The sequence continues at coordinate 63,080,640 of OZ025244.1, forward strand.
TATACGTGAGAGGATTAGGGAATTGATTAGAGTTTTAGTAAGAGATATAGTAATTTATTTTCATATTTGTCTAATTCTAAATAGATGATAATTTGTAGATTTAGTGATGCCAGTAATATGAGGAATGAAGGAAAGATTAGAATACAAACTTACAATTAAGGTGGATGCAATAGGAGAAGGAGTGATTACAATGTTATCAATAATAAAACGAGGGAAATAAGTAGGAGATGGAGAAAGATTCAACAATGTAGTTTTGTATGCATTAATTAATACATAAATAGATATAAGCCATTCTTTAATGTCATTAGAACAATTGAGAGTTGATTATTGAGACATGGTGATGAATTAGTAGGAAGTAGCATATATAATTGTATGTCATATGCATATAGATGGTAATAGATATTTGGATATTTAGATATTATGGATGGTAGTGATTCACTACTAGTGAAGGCTTTTTCTACTGCTTATGAATATGTATTCAAATATTAAAAAAAATAAATCATTAAATTAATATATTAAATTATAATCTACGCCCATACTTTACAATTTCAGACACATGAAATTAACATATATACAAAAACAATATACTTATTACATACATTTTTAAGATTTCAAAATCAAATTTTGTTTATAATTTATAAAAATATAAAATGCAAATATTTGAACAATATTTCGCGGTATTATATAACATCTAATTTTATTATACGTATTTACCACACTACATGCTTCGATATAAAGAAAGTGGATAAGAAATTGAATGTAGTGTATGGCATTATGCGATAGAGACGCTACAGTCGCAGTCTACTACTTTGCCACCTACTTTTTATTTAAAATTAATATTTATTTATACATATATATATTGATAATACTATCAATTTTAATGTACTATATATACTAAAAATAAATTATATATTTAAAATACATCATATCAACATTTCTCGTAATTTTGTGTATTTAAATTGAAGATATCATACTATTTTATTGATATTTATAATCTAAATCCATTGATATAGATATAAGTTAATTTAATTTTAAGCTATTTCGACGAAAAGCCTATTTTTTAAATATTTGACATATATAATATGACTAATATCCAATAAAAAGCACAGATGCCATTTTGTTAATTTATCGATAAAAGTGCCATTCACTTGTCTATCTTTTACATGCATTGGGTGCGTCAATTGCTTATACACTTTATTTATATAAATGACTACATGACACCCATACCCAACACATACACATATAATACGTACAACACAAAACCTATATGCTATTATTTCCTTCTATCTAATTTTAGCATTACATCATATATGAATACAAATATATATAGATACAATACACATATCTATAGATACAATCATATATGTTTAAACTCGCGTCATTTTACACTATTTCTCGTTTCAATTGCTGATATATCTGACTCTTTTGGTAGCAGTATTATAATTTAAATAGATAATTACTTCATAAAATGTTATTTATCATGATATTAATCATTATTAATATTGGTATACCCATTCGTCAAAATAAACACATATTTAAATATATATATCTATTTATTATAATAATGTACTATATATATAGTAATTATTATATTATAATATACAATAAATTATATTATATTATATTATATTATATTATATATATATATACATATATAATACAAATAAATATACATTCGTATGGAAACTATATTCTGAATACTATTGTATCGGGTAGTACGCCCACGTTCCTTATTTACATATTTACCGAATCCATCTTCTTACATCATACTCGAGTCGGTCGCAGTATTTTACATATCCCTAGTTATTTGATGATGTGTTCAGCACGTTTGATCAACATCCTAAATATTGCTTTATTATTATTTTATTTACCTTCGGTGTGTGTAAATCTCAACTTATTTATATTTTCTAACTATTATTTATATATTTCTGTCATTATTATTTATTGTTACCCACAATTTTGAATCTATTCAATAAACTATTATCTATATATATATATATTATTAAATATATATATTTCATATATGAACTATATTTTTGTAATTTTAGACATACATCTAGATACGTGCGATATTGTATATAATATGTTAATATATAATATATTTTTCTATAATAATAATTTATTTATAATTGTAAATACAGGGGAAAACCGAAATGGAAATAATTTTGTAAGCTACGAAAGATGCATGAATAGATGTTACAAAAGAATCAACAATTATAATTAAAGAACAGAAATTATAGTTGATATACATTATTTAATAAATACACCTACTTAAATATCTACGTTATCATAATCATACACAACCATGTTACTTATTTAGTAGTTATAGATACGTATACACATATAGTTAATTATTTAAGAAGTTTATTAATAATCTATTCCAATGTATTCAATATGTAATTAGTTATGATAATATAACAAATATATATGTATATATATATTATAGATATATATATATGTACTAATATATTTTATATATAAAATAAATACCTTAACTATTATACGAATATGAATACATATATAATAACCTCTCCTTGATAGTATATACACCTACTTGTAAATTGATTAATTTGTATGATAAATAGTAATATATATATATATATATATATATATATATATATATATATATATGATTAGTAGTAATTTACATGATATATAATAATATGATTATGATAATAAATAATTTAATTAATAATAAAAATGAGGGCCATTTAGTCCAATTCGCTCGTGCAGGAATAAAATAATAATATAATAAAATATACATAATACTGTATTGATGTAAATCTGTTTCCGATAAAATTAGGGAATAATAATAATTTGATGATATAGCGAGATATAAAGTAATGAATACAGAAATTAGAAGTTGGTTGGTTTTAAATTGGAGGAAGAGAATATGTAAGATTTAGGAATAATGTGTGAAAGCTATGAAAGGCAGGATGAGGGAATTAAATGGGATCGGAATTTATAAAAGCTCAATCATTTAGATATGTTTTGTAAAAGTACCGGGAAAGGAGTGAAACATTCTGGTATAGTAGATAAGGTCACGTAGTTGCTCCTTGAAGTAGATACTATAGTTGATACAATACTATAGTAATAGATCAGACCTATGGCTAGGGTTTAAAGAATGTATTGATTTATTGAATAGGGAGCGAATACTGAGTTTACAGCTGAGGGAGAAAGGTATCCATATACGGGATGAGTCAAGAGAATGTTTAACTTATATATATTAATCATAATACGTTCCGCTCTATTGGTATTCTCTCCCCTCTTTCGATGATTATGAATGGTAGCGAATATCCAGTGTACGAATGTTCCAGCGTATTATATGCGTGCGTTAACTCATTCAGGTATAGTGATCATTTAGTTTATTTTCTTCAGATAGAGATCTTAATAAAGATAACAAAGGTCTATTCATTCTTTCGGTTTGAGCATTACCAGCTGAGTGATACGAGGTTGTCATTGTTGTTGTTGTTGGCGGCAGGATGGCGTCACATGGACCAAAGTCCATGTGCGAACGCCAGAACAGCCCTTGGGTTTGATACCAAGACTGATAGATGGGGTGCCGTCCCCCCCCCCAAACACACGTATGCGTTTTACGGCCGTCGCCGGACACTCTTGAATCCAGTGCTCGAGAGTTTCATGGTCAGCTTCGCAATAAGGGCAGGTTGGCGAGAAGTTTGCGTCCACGACGCTTCTGTAGGCTGCAAGTTTGCGGCAGTGACCGCTGCGGAGCTGTGCAATGAGAACAGCATCAGGTCTGAAAAGAGGGTCAGAGTTGCGGGGTCCGTCGAAGACAGCTTTAGTCCTTATGTGGCTGGTGGGCGGGTCGACGATTTCGCGCTTGATGATCGCCTTGGCCGATTGGAAGATCCCACCGAGGTTAGGCAAGGACACATATGTTGAGATCGCCGACTCACCTGCTGCTTTGTCGGCCCATTCATTGCCCACTAGCCCGCAGTGACCTGGTACCCATTGCAGAATGACCGGGGACCGGAGCCTTGCAAGACATGCTCTTAGTTGGGCGAGGCCCTTGTCATCGGTATTCTCGGAACCTTTCAACGTATTTAATGCAGCCTGGCTGTCCGTGCATATCATTGACATTGACCTACCCACAGGTTCGCTCGCATCCAGGTATTCCGTGGCCAAAAGAAGGGCAGCGACTTCGGTCTCGTACGAGGATGTCCAGCGATTACCCTTCTTTGACACATAATCGATGAGCGTGGGGTTCGTCGGAGGACCCTCCGTGACGATCGCCGCACTGCCTCCGAAAGCGATGCCGCCGACTGCAGAACCATCTGTGTAGATAGTCAGTTCGAGGGTTCCTGCGTCGTTTATGGACCGAATCGCGTCCTCCAGAAGTTCCGCAACGCTGTTCATCTTCGAGGAGCCGCACACCAATGAAGTCCTGACAGACCACAACGGAGAAGAGTCCCATTTCCACGGTGGTAGGTGCCATTTCTGAAATAGCTCGCGGGGAATCTCGTCAAGACCCATTTCTTCGCACTCGGCCTTGCCCATGCATCTGAAGCTGTTCCTGTTCTTCCATCTGTGCTTTACAGGGGAAGCAAACAAGGAACGCCTCGGGTTGTCTGGGGGGAGTCTTGACGACTTCTCCCACGCGATCAGGCAGTTCCTGCGCACCGTTGTGGCAAAAGATGTTAGCTCGGCCTCATTTCTTAGGCATTCTAGCGGGGTGTCAGCTAATTGGCCCGTGAGACATCTGAGCGCGCGGTTCCGGATTCGCTCTAAGATCTGCAGGTTGGATTTGGCTAACCAGGGCTGCCACGCTGCGCCACAGAAGTGGAGGACGCTATGAATGGTAGCCATGTATATAGTTCTGAGACTATGTCGGCTCCAGCCCCATTCCTTCGATGCTAGCGACGCTATGATCCGTATGCGGCCCATCACTCTCGCCTTAACAGCTTCCGCTTGAGGACGAAAGGAGAGCGTCAGGTCATACATGACTCCCAGGAAGGTGGGGGTTCTGTTAAATGCGAAGGCTTGGCCGTTGAGCTGGATCGAAGGGGACCAATTCGCTTCTGCTGGGTCTGTGGAAAAGAAGGCCACTTCGCATTTGGACGGGTTCAGCATCAACCTGTGCTCCTCGCTCCATGCACCGAAGTTGTTTACCGCTCTCTGAACGGCCTCTTGAGCAATCACTCTGTCCTTGTTCTGTCACCATACCGCAATGTCATCCGCGTACATGCTAATGAACATTCTTTCCGGTGCCGCGTCCCGAATCCCGTTGATGTAGAAGAGAAAGAGGAGAGGAGAGAGAACCGATCCCTGAGGGACTCCTTGTTGGAGCTTCATGCTTCTCCCGTTTACTTCATCTAGCCTCACTCTCGCTCTTCTGTCCGTCAGGAAGCCTCGGATCCAACTGACCATCATCCGCGGCACGCATTTCGCGAGAACGATCTCATACAGGCGGTCGCCCAAACGGTGTCGAATGTCTTACTGAAATCCAGCAACGCAAGAACCGTCCGTGAAGCGGGTCGGGTCTGGAACCCGTTGCTGATCGACTGCGACATACGTAGGACTTGATCTTCACATGATCGCATAGATCGGAAGCCGGCTTGGGCAGGGCTCCAACACCCGCTTGACTCTGCTAGAATAGCTAGACGATTCGCCACCATCCTCTACATGGTCTTGGCGATACACGACGTGAGTGAGACGGGGCGGAAAGAGTCTATCTGACTCGCCGGCTTTCCTTTCTTCAGAAGGGGGATAATGAGGGCCTCTCTCCATTGTGAAGGGCTAATGCCGAGGCTCCTAGAGTCATTGTAGATGGACAACATGAAGTCAAGCGCCTCAGGACCGTGAGCACGGATGAATCGTGGAGCGATTCTGTCTCGGCCGGGGTCTCCTTTGGGTTTCATGCTTCCAATAGCAGACTTGAGATCTGTTAGCCTAAACTTCTTGCATCTCTCTTCAGCGACGGATGGGGCGTTCAGGAGGCGGCGCACGGTGTTCTTTCGGCGTTCCGGCTTGGGAATGGACAATCGGATAACAGCTGCGTACCTCCGCATGAATGCATCAGCCTTTGCCTTGCTGGTAGAGTAGCTCTTGCCATCGTGCATAAGCGTATCGTTCCTTATGCTCGATGCACACTTTCCGCTCAGCGATTTGATAGTCGACCAGGTTGTCGTACTTTACCTAACCCCTAGTATCTCACATAGTTCCTTCATTAATGACGATACGAAATTCCTTCCTTGGTCTGAATGTATTCTTTCGGGTATTCTTAAATTATATATCCACTCATTTAATATGACCTTTAACCCTGTTAGTGACGATTGATTTCTCGTTGCAATCGCCGTCATAAACTTAATAAAACCTTCAGTGGTCACTAGAATTAAGGCTCTATGGTATGATGCTTTATCCACTGTGATAACATCTATCGATACTGTTTCTAATGGTCTAGTTACTGATAAAATTCCTAATTTAACAGGTCTATCGCTAAACAAATTACTCTTGTTACATACACTCTTTAATGTAATCCCTGATAACTTTATAATTACCTTTCCAGTTCATTTCGCATTTTCTCCTCGTATTACCCTTTCAATACATTGGTGACCAAATCCATCGTGTATTCCTTCTAATATTAGGAATTATAAAGATCTCGGTATCATGTTTTCATACATTCCTCATTACCGCACCTATTAGAAAATAATGTACCCTCTATGATTTCAAATATTGTATTAATCCCGTATTATACATAGTTCATCATCTTCCTATTGCTTACTTATTATTTCCTCCCTACTTAACATTGGTATTAAATCTATACCCATTTCTTTAACACTTACATTACCTGTAACTATAAAACCTCTTGCATTAATTGCTACAGTATGTAATCTAGATAACGCATCTGCATTAATATTTATATTTCCCTTTCTATATATATATATATATAATTTAGTTTAAAAGGTGCTACATTCGAAACTCCCCTTTGTTCATATGTTCGTTTGCGCACTTAACCTGTGGGTTTAATTTATATACGAGAGTGCAATATTATCTGTATAAACATCGCATTCACTCCCTATTAAATAATGATTAAATGTCTTAGTAACAGCCAATACCAGTGCATTAAACTATAACCTCTTAGACGAATAATCAGATTACCTCCAAATTTATGGTACTAATTTACTAGCATATAATATAACCTTCATTTTACTTTTACTATCTTGGCTTAATACAGTTCCCAACCCATAATCCGAAGAATATATATCTAACCTAAACTTCCTATTATAATCTGGGTATCCAAGTACTCGGGCTGAACACAGTTTACTTTGTAGGTCCTAAAAAGCCTCTAAAGCCCCAATATTCCACACTATGATAATTGTAGTACTTGATATCTTCCCTACTACTTTATTTATCTCAGTATTCTTTCCTAAAATTAATTCATGTAGTGGTCTACATAGATTAGAAAATGTAGGTATATATTTACCATAATAATATGCAAAACCTATAAACGAACGTAATTGTTTAATAGTACGTGGTTTATCCCAATCTCTAACTATAGTTATTTTCGTGGTTTCACAAATCAGTTGGTTTCAATATAGCAACATATGAGAATAAACCAAAGGTATACTATTAGTTTATTCTCATATGTTGCTATATTGAAACCAACTGATTTGTGGAGCCACGAAAATGTGTCACTATTTAATCTAAGATTTACAGACTATAGCCTTTCTAATACAACTTCTATTATATTGCGGTGTTCTTCGATTGTATGTGAATATATAAGGATATCATCCAAATAATAAATGATACCCTTTATTAATTCTTTTCGAAATAAATTTGATATAATCCTCTGGAAAGTTGCTGGCGTATTCGCGATAACAAATGACATCCTTTTGAAATTTTAGAGCCCAAAAGGTGTGGAGAATGCAATTTTATTTTGTTTATCTAATACTACTGGTATCTGACTGTATGCTGACTCTTGATCAAGTATGATAAACCACCTTGATCCTGCTACAGCATCTAGAAAATCATCGACTCGAGGTAATGTATATCGTTCCCTAAGTAATGGACCATGAACACTTTCGCATTTATCTTTCGGTAATCTACTCATATCCTTAATTCTCCAGATTTCTTTTTAATTAAAACGATTGAATTATAATTATTTTATAATATATACTCGACAACTCTTCTCTCATTCCTATCTATTTGCTCCTCGACCGCTTTGATCTCTGTTGGTGGAATCCTCCTATATGACTAACATATCGTTATATCATTTATCGTTCTTATACTATGGCTACCAGCAGATGTTCACTGTTATCAACTACCGCACATTTTCCTCATATTTGTTTAATAAATGTTTTAATAACCTTTTCGCATTACTATACATCGTATACTCCCTACAGGATATGGGTGTTAGGTTTATATGGAATGCACATTTACAATTATCGAGATATAATACCGATAGTATATACAGAAATACTATATAGAGTATTGTATACAATAAGTTTAGCAACATATATATATATATATATATATATATATATATATATATATATGAAATATCCAAAGTAAACTAACAAACTATAAATAAATTTAAATATATTTATATATGTATTTATATGTATGTTTATAGATAACTATATATTATATACGAAAGGTTTTGTATATTAAAATGTGTTCGTGGGATTGTAATATAATATGAATATGCTATATAAGTAGTAACATTTTTCTCTTGTGTTTTTTATTTATCTTATATTTTGTGATATGTTGTTTATTAAGTTTTTGATAAACACAATAGAAAAACAAGAACCGCCTGGAGTGGAACGCGGTACCTCTCGCTTACTCGCTGTTGGTTGATTAACTGAACCTATTGACCACAGATAAAGGTGTTCGAGCGTGTGCGTGTGTATGTTAATATTGTAATATATGCATTCAATAGCTTGTTTTAAAATATAAATCTAGAGATGAATATATGTGTTGTTACAACGATATCTTTAAACTCTGGTGACGTCACTGATGCATAGGCGATAATAGCGTAAACGTTATAGTATAACTGTTGTTTACATATATGATATATATATATATATATATAGGTAATATACCTATAGGTAATTATAATTATGTATATTAAAATTGATTAATTGTTAATTAATTTACATTTCATGTATATTTATCACATAAACATATATATATATATATATATATATATATATATATATATATATTATGTAGTTGGTGTGTCTATAGCATACTAGTTGTGTGTATGCATAATGCGTATGCCTATATGTATATATGTATAAGAGCGTCAAGGCGTATGTACTTTATTGGGACGAATTAAGGGACTGGTTATATACAGCGGCGGTTCGCTATATATAACCAGCCGTCTACACATGGGGCGGTCACGCGAGACTGCTTCGCAGGAATGTATCTATTACTACCTCGAATGACGTACGGTTCGAGTCGGTGACTTCTTCTCTAACCTCCGTCATATGCATTCCGTGGAGTAGCTGCGCCAGGGTATGTTCATCCGGCGATGTATATTTACTAGGTAATGTGTTGCGTTAGCCTTTTAATGTAAGTTGAAACGTTTTCCTCGTGATCTTGCGTGGTGTTACTTAGGTTGACTCTATAGGTGTGGTGTTGCCCAGCAAACAGTAAGAGCAGCATAATAGCAGCATAACAGCAAATGCTAGAGCCTCAAATGTTTACATTGTGCTATTATGCTGCTATTAAATGTCTATTATGCTGCTATTATGCTGCTATTAATTTGTAATGATATTATGCTGCTGTTATGCTGCTATTATGCTGCTATTATGCTGATATTATGCTGCTATTATAATAATAGCAGCATGATAGCAGCATAATAGACATTTAACATTAATAGCAGCATAATATCAGCATAATAGCAGCATAACAGTAGCATAATAGCATTACAAATTAATAGCAGCATAATAGCAGCATAATAGCACAATGTAAACATTTGAGGCTCTAGCATTTGCTGTTATGCTGCTATTATGCTGCTCTTACTGTTTGCTGGGTGGACGTGACCTATGCATGTGGCGATGAAGGTATCCCTAGATGATACCGTGATGATACCTAGATGATACCGTTGGTGTTAACTTCGTATTGGCCACCGTCCACGTCTCATATTCTTCTTAAAAGTTCTGGCTAAGCCATAGTTTAACGTGTTTTAAATTAATAAGAAAGAGATATGTTAGATGATATGAAAATATATGCACCGGAAGAGATAGACTAAGAATATATAACGTATCGACAGTTCAGTTATACATTCATTAATAAAATAACAACACTACATATATACATCTACCACTTAATTACGTAATATATGAAAAGGTTCGTCTTAGAACAATACTATATTTAGTATTATTACTATTACCA
>OZ025244.1:63095998-63105998 GCA_964019155.1 Osedax fenrisi
TATATATATATAATAAAAATAAATATATATTCGTATGAAAACTATATTCTGAATACTAATGTATAGTGTAATACGTTCATGTTCCTTATTTACATATTTACCGAAACCATCTTCTTACATCTCACTCGAGTCGGTAGCAGTATTTTACACACACACACACACACACGCATATATTATTCAGTAATTATATTTAAAATAGTAAATATGAACTTTGTTTTTATAATTTTAAACATACATTTAGATACGTGAGATTGTGTGTATAATATTTTAATATATAATATATTTGACTATAATAATCCTTTATTTCTAATTGTAAAATAGGTTCAGGCGGAAATGAAAATAATTTTAAAAACTATTATGCATGCACGAAAAGATGCAAAAAAAATTGAATGACACCGTTTTAAATAAAGAACAGAAATTATAGTCAATATCAATTATTTAATAAATACACCTACCTTAATATCTAAGTTATAATAATCATTCACAACCATGTTACTTATTTAGTAATTATCGTTACTCATATATATATATATATATATATATAGTTACTTATTTTATGAGTTTATTAATAATCTATTATAATGTATTCAATATGTAATTAGTTATGATAATATAACAACTATATATCTATATATATATATATATATTGTTCGGAATGCAAAATAAACCAATGCGTTTTTTTATTAATTATAAACCTAATGTTAATTTTGGTACCATGTCGTTTTAGTTATCAATTTATATCTATTTTTTTCTTCGTTATTTTGTTTATATATTTATTTTTTGTTTACCTAATAAACTATATATTATTATTATTATACAAAATAAATTCCATAATTATTAGGCAAATATGAATACCTATATAATAAAATTTCCTAAATTTTACTTATAAATCGATTAATATTTGTGATAAATAGTATTATATATATAATATAAATATTAATGTATATGATACATACTATATTAATGATACATACTAATATGACGATGACGATGCATGCTTTATTTAATAATATAAATATGACCCCTTAGTCCCCTTCGATTGTACGGGAATAAAATAATAATATAATAATAGATAAATAAAACTGTTTTGACGGATATCTGTTTATGATAAAAAGAACGGCAAGTAATACTTTGATGATAGAGTGAGATATAAAGTAACGAATATATACATTATAAATTTGTAGATTGGAGGAAGAGGGAAAAGAATATGTAAGATTTAGGAATTTGATGGATCAGAATTTATAAAAAGCTCAAACATTTAGGTATGTTTTGTAAAAGTACCGGGAAAGGAGCGGAACAATCTTGTAGCAGAGATAAGGCCACGTGGTTTTCCTTATAATTAGATAAGATATCCAATATATATATATGGTTTAAAGAATGTATTGATGTATGTTATTGGGAACGAATACACGGTTTACCGCTTAGGGAGAATGGTAGCCACATTAGGGATGAGTCATGATAATGTATAGCATAGTTATACATTGGCTTCATATATATAGTTATATGTGTATAAGTCTTTAATACTTTGTCATCGCATACAATACCTAGCTTTTTGAAAGTATAGGATAGAATAGGTTATAGTATTACAAGCAGTAGGACACTGGTTCGAGCCTCGTCCGGACCATTAATTCATTTTATAAAATGGGTCTTAAAATATTATTTAGAAGTGATCTTATATAATTGTGTATAATTAAATGATCGGCTCTCGTTAAAACCATGGATGCCTTAATATGAGAGCGGCTTCGAAGGGACATTATAGCCATATATGGTTATAAGTGAAAACTTCATCTAAGTTCCTGGATGGGATGAAAGGACTCCACCAAATAAAAAATAACAAATAGGATATACTCATAAAATTTAGAGTAAAATGTTGAAAATAACAAAATAAGTAGAAACATTAAGGAATACGTTTAAAATAGTAATTTATATGTCGTATTAACACTTTATTTGAACACTTAAATAAATCATAAATGATTTCTCAAAAGTGTGTGTTTATAAATATATATATATATATATATATATATATATATATATATATATATATATATAGATATTGAATACAATTAATAATAATAAAATAAAATAGAATACATCGTAAATAAATTAATAAATAAAATAATAATGAAAAACAATATTAGTATTACAGTTTGCCACTTGAGATACATTGTTATATACATATCTTGAATATTGTATGTGATTTTATTGATCTAATATAGGGTGGGTGTGAATTCAATAGCCTAGGACCAATATAACTCAGGACCCGAGTATCAATTTTTGAGGGATGGATAATAATGTTAGATAGATGATGAAATGAAAAGTTTTTAAGAGATATAATGGAAGATATTTGTAATAGAGAAACATTAATATAGGAAGGGAAATTCGAAGAGTATATTTAGGAATGAACAATAGATAGTATGTGATAAGCAGAACGTTTGTTAAATGGGAAACATGGAGGTAAGTGTTGGTATGAGGAAGTAGAGGAATGGTCCCAAATACGTAGGTTATATGTTGTACGGATTGATGAACGAATAACTCGATTTAGAGGAGAGATAGGATAATGGAAGATTGACGAGGAATGAAGAACAGTAATCTATACGGTAGAGGACAAACATATTAACTAGAATTTTAGTAAGAGATACAGTAATTGATTTTCGTATTTTTCAAATTCTAAAGAGATGATAATTTTCCGATTTAGTAATGGCAGTAATATGAGGAATAAAGATTAGAATCAAAAAGTACACCTAAGTTGGATGCATTAAAAGAAGGAGAGATTACAATGTTATCAATAATAAAAGTAGGGGGGTAAGTTGGCGATGGAGAAAGATTCAAAAATGTAGTTTTGGAGTTATTAAGGAGAAGATTATTAGAAATAAGCCATTCTTTAATATCATTATCACAATTGGATAGTTGATTATTGAGACATGATGATGAATTAGTTGGAAGAAACATATATAGTTGTATGTCATCTGCATATAGATGGTAATATATATTTGGATATTTAGATATTACATATGGTAGTGGATATAAATAAATATAGAAAAGTGAAGGACCGAGTACTGATCCCTGGGGAACACCATATTTCATAGGAATAAGGGAAGAGAAATCATTTATATTTTTACACTGCTACCATAGTCAGATATGAAGTAAACCATGATAGGGCAAGGTTTCTAATTATAAGCAGGTATAGACGGGACCGTATAATGTGGTGGTAAATCGTATCATTATCACAGGATAAGTCCAGCAGAACTAGTTAACAGCAATAGGGGAAAGTAACCGAATACGGACAGTGCCCGAATACGGACACTCTCGGTATCTCAGAAACCATAAATCCTACAAAAAAATGTTTAATTAATAAAATATTCATAATTATATAAATAGTCTAAAAAAAGTATTTTTTATTTTTTTATTATTCAAAATATTGCTGATATATCCAATAAACTGATTTTTTTATTATGTTATTAAATTTATGAAAAAAAATGCCAACTTAAAACCTTCTCAAGAATATAAAAATGTATCGATATAAAATATAACATTATATTATTAAAAAATAAAGCATTCTAAAATTATATATATATAATTTCTATATTTGTTATCAAATATTCATTAAGTTATAAGCATATATCTAGAGATCATATAAGTTCCTAATACGGACACTCTAGATGTCTTAATACGGACACCCTATAACTAATCAGCGCGCAGCGTATGAACCATTCTGATATTCATAAAAGTATGGTGCGTTATAATAATACCACCAATAAAGATAAATCTAAATTTTTTATTATTTAGATACTTAAATTATATTATTAATTAAAAAATAATAAAAATAAATAAATTATTAACTAATTGAATTATAATAAATTGTTCATAAAATTAATTATAAATAATATAATTGTGATCTTTCTTATTGATTCATCAATAATATATAGTGTATCTAGGGTGTCCGTATTATAACACAGGGTGTCCGTATTCGGACATGGGTACCGAATACGTACACCCTCGTTATCTATGGAATTAAAAGATTAAATAAAATTTTAAAATCACAATAATATCTATAATCATATAATATTAATATATTGTATTTTTTGAATAAAAATAATGAGTCCATTGTTATTACAATATACGTACTATTAAATAATGTTTTAATACAACTTACTCAGATAAATTCCTTACATAAACATTAATAAATACCAAATAACATATTTTTTTCTTTACACCACTATAAATCTATAAAATAAAAATACCACATTCATACCTAATAATACATATTCTCGACTTAATCGTACACCTTTTGTTACTACTATTAGTATATATATATATGTTAATCGTCCAATATATTCATCATGATATTCACCGTATACATATATATACATAATATAAAGTATAATACATTATTCGGTCATTGTAAATTATATTCTCCTAACTTGAATATGAATACTTGAATATTATATACTTAATTTACTCCTTCCATCATTATTAAATATACTAAACCATATCATTAAATCTTCAATCATATAATTAAACTATAGAAATATAATATAAGTCTACATATAGCCTTATATTAATCTAGTTATCAACTATACATTTCTAATATAAATTTGTTTAATTTTAATAATACATCTATATTTAAACTTCGCTTATAACTTAAATCATAAATATTAAATACAATTATACATTTATAATCTAATTTATCACATTGTTAAATTACCATAATTGCAGTTAAGTAGAATATAATAATGTGCTTTTTAATATTATATATATATATACCCATATACATGGATATATTTATTAAAACCACGATATACATTATATACTGTATATATATATAATACAAATACAAGATGGAAACGTCAAGAAAGCAAAGTATGTACATGTAACATGCATGCTATAGGATAACCTAACTAAGCCATGACAATACATTACAATTAGTAACATAGTTATTTTAGTTTATTTATACATTAGTTGTCTTATGAGTTGATGTGTCGCTTATTAAATATTCAATAGGCATGAGACAATAACTCCTGTTAACTTTTACAATAAATAATACAAGATAATAGATAAAAATTATATAGTACATGTTAAATATATTTTAATATTTCATTATTTCTAAATATTAAATATTATTTAATATACCTAAATAAATAAAGTGATCTTATTTATCTCATTTAGCCCTATCGTAGTTAGCTCTATCATAATTAACCCTATTTGAGTTAGCCTTATCTGAATTTGCCCGATCTCGGTATCATGTTTTCATATATTTCATATATGTATACATTCCTCATTACCGCACCTATTAGAAAATAATATACCCTCTATGATTTCAAATATTGTATTAATCCCGTATTATACATAGTTCATCATCTTCCTATTGCTTACTTATTATTTCCTCCCTACTTAACATTGGTATTACATCTATACCCATTTCTTTAACACTTACATTACCTGTAACTATAAAACCTCTTGCATTAATTGCTACAGTATGTAATCTAGATAACGCATCTGCATTAATATTTATATTTCCCTTTCTATATATATATATATAATTTAGTTTAAAAGGTGCTAAATTCGAAACTCCCCTTTGTTCATATGTTCGTTTGCGCACTTAACCTGTGGGTTTAATTTATATACGAGAGTGCAATATTATCTGTATAAACATCGCATTCACTCCCTATTAAATAATGATTAAATGTCTTAGTAACAGCCAATACCAGTGCATTAAACTATAACATCTTAGACGAATAATCAGATTACCTCCAAATTGATGGTACTAATTTACTAGCATATAATATAACCTTCATTTTACTTTTACTATCTTGGCTTAATACAGTTCCCAACCCATAATCCGAAGAATATATATCTAACCTAAACTTCCTATTATAATCTGGGTATCCAAGTACTCGGGCTGAACACAGTTTACTTTGTAGGTCCTAAAAAGCCTCTAAAGCCCCAATATTCCACACTATGATAATTGTAGTACTTGATATCTTCCCTACTACTTTATTTATCTCAGTATTCTTTACTAAAATTAATTCATGTAGTGGTCTACATAGATTAGAAAATGTAGGTATATATTTACCATAATAATATGCAAAACCTATAAACGAACGTAATTGTTTAATAATACGTGGTTTATCCCAATCTCTAACTATAGTTATTTTCGTGGTTTCACAAATCAGTTGGTTTCAATATAGCAACATATGAGAATAAACCAAAGGTATACTATTAGTTTATTCTCATATGTTGCTATATTGAAACCAACTGATTTGTGGAGCCACGAAAATGTGTCACTATTTAATCTAAGATTTACAGACTATAGCCTTTCTAATACAACTTCTATTATATTGCGGTGTTCTTCGATTGTATGTGAATATATAAGGATATCATCCAAATAATAAATGATACCCTTTATTAATTCTTTTCGAAATAAATTTGATATAATCCTCTGGAAAGTTGCTGGCGTATTCGCGATACCAAATGACATCCTTTTGAAATTGTAGAGCCCAAAAGGTGTGGAGAATGCAATTTTATTTTGTTTATCTAATACTACTGGTATCTGACTGTATGCTGACTCTTGATCAAGTATGATAAACCACCTTGATCCTGCTACAGCATCTAGAAAATCATCGACTCGAGGTAATGTATATCGTTCCCTAAGTAATGGACCATGAACACTTTCGCATTTATCTTTCGGTAATCTACTCATATCCTTAATTCTCCAGATTTCTTTTTAATTAAAACGATTGAATTATAATTATTTTATAATATATACTCGACAACTCTTCTCTCATTCCTATCTATTTGCTCCTCGACCGCTTTGATCTCTGTTGGTGGAATCCTCCTATATGACTAACTTATCGGTATATCATTTATCGTTCTTATACTATGGCTACCAGCAGATGTTCACTGTTATCAACTACCGCACATTTTCCTCATATTTGTTTAATAAATGTTTTAATAACCTTTTCGCATTACTATACATCGTATACTCCCTACAGGATATGGGTGTTAGGTTTATATGGAATGCACATTTACAATTATCGAGATATAATACCGATAGTATATACAGAAATACTATATAGAGTATTGTATACAATAAGTTTAGCAACATATATATATATATATATATATATATATATATATATATATATGAACTATCAAAAGTAAACTAACAAACTATAAATAAATTTAAATATATTTATATATGTATTTATATGTATGTTTATAGATAACTATATATTATATACGAAAGGTTTTGTATATTAAAATGTGTTCGTGGGATTGTAATATAATATGAATATGCTATATAAGTAGTAACATTTTTCTCTTGTGTTTTTTATTTATCTTATATTTTGTGATATGTTGTTTATTAAGTTTTTGATAAACACAATAGAAAAACAAGAACCGCCTGGAGTGGAACGCGGTACCTCTCGCTTACTCGCTGTTGGTTGATTAACTGAACCTATTGACCACAGATAAAGGTGTTCGAGCGTGTGCGTGTGTATGTTAATATTGTAATATATGCATTCAATAGCTTGTTTTAAAATATAAATCTAGAGATGAATATATGTGTTGTTACAACGATATCTTTAAATTCTGGTGACGTCACTGATGCATAGGCGATAATAGCGTAAACGTTATAGTATAACTGTTGTTTACATATATGATATATATATATATATATATATATATAGGTAATATACCTATAGGTAATTATAATTATGTATATTAAAATTGATTAATTGTTAATTAATTTACATTTCATGTATATTTATCACATAAACATATATATATATATATATATATATATATATATATATATATTATGTAGTTGGTGTGTCTATAGCATACTAGTTGTGTGTATGCATAATGCGTATGCCTATATGTATATATGTATAAGAGCGTCAAGGCGTATGTACTTTATTGGGACGAATTAAGGGACTGGTTATATACAGCGGCGGTTCGCTATATATAACCAGCCGTCTACACATGGGGCGGTCACGCGAGACTGCTTCGCAGGAATGTATCTATTACTACCTCGAATGACGTACGGTTCGAGTCGGTGACTTCTTCTCTAACCTCCGTCATATGCATTCCGTGGAGTAGCTGCGCCAGGGTATGTTCATCCGGCGATGTATATTTACTAGGTAATGTGTTGCGTTAGCCTTTTAATGTAAGTTGAAACGTTTTCCTCGTGATCTTGCGTGGTGTTACTTAGGTTGACTCTATAGGTGTGGTGTTGCCCAGCAAACAGTAAGAGCAGCATAATAGCAGCATAACAGCAAATGCTAGAGCCTCAAATGTTTACATTGTGCTATTATGCTGCTATTAAATGTCTATTATGCTGCTATTATGCTGCTATTAATTTGTAATGATATTATGCTGCTGTTATGCTGCTATTATGCTGCTATTATGCTGATATTATGCTGCTATTATAATAATAGCAGCATGATAGCAGCATAATAGACATTTAAAATTAATAGCAGCATAATAGCAGCATAATAGCACAATGTAAACATTTATGGCTCTAGCATTTGCTGTTATGCTGCTATTATGCTGCTCTTACTGTTTGCTGGGTGGACGTGACCTACGTATGTGGCGCTGAAGGTATCCCTAGATGATACCGTGATGATACCTAGATGATACCGTTGGTGATAACTTCGTATTGGCCACCGTCTCATATTCTTCTTAAAAGTTCGGGCTAAGCCATAGTTTAACGTGTTTTAAATTAATAAGAAAGAGAGATGTTAGATGATATGAAAATATATGCACCGGAAGAGATAGACTAAGAATATATAACGTATCGACAGTTCAGTTATACATTCATTAATAAAATAACAACACTACATATATACATCTACCACTTAATTACGTAATATATGAAAAGGTTCGTCTTAGAACAATACTATATTTAGTATTATTACTATTACCATTATTACTATAGTAAAACCCTAACAAACTCTACACACATATATGTATATAATGTAAAGTATTGCCATTATATTTGATAACAAATATAATTTAATTAGATGATAAATGAGTTAAATAGTTTAACTAGGCCAAGGAACGAAATAAAAAAACTGTTATAATTAACTTAAGCCAGAGAAAGATAAAGGAAGCTGGGACCACGGGAAGATGATACCAGTGTAATTAATGACTAGTGACGCTTCTAGATATCGGTAGCTGGGACCACGGAAAGATAAGGCCAGTGTAATTAATGACTAGTGACGATACTAGATAACGAAAGCGATACCAAGGAGATAATAGTGTGGGAACACATTCCTGAACTGTCTACACCAAGGGGCGGAACCATATAATGACACGCCCCTTTTTCTATATAAAAAGTTCACCCAAAGGTGATCTTCATTCCTTTTACTTTACTTTACGACACTCGCTGATCGACATCTAAGTCAATGAATACTGATATATAACAAGATATAAATCGTTAATAGTTCTCACTCTTCAACATCACCTGAAATTAGTACTAAGACCACTGACCGTAAGTTGACCCACTATCATATATTAATGTTGTACTAATCAACAATTATATATCAATTTGTTATAATAGTGACTTATATAAAATCTTGCATTAAGAAACGTGTTCATTCATACAAATAGCCTATACTCTGTTGAAAACTAGATCAAATTGTTCTCGTGAATTATTCTTGATTCTTGTTCCAATTGAGTAGATACTTTTGTTGAGGGTTTTAGTCGCATTATAATATACAAATTACAATATATATATATATATATATATATATATATATATATATTGTATTAAATATAATTCAAAATTATTATCCAATTTATTATATAATTTAAACTGATATTATATATTTAACTAGATATTATAATTACAATGTTATAAATTATTAAATAAAATAATAAATTAAGTTAATATAAATCTAATTAAAAAAGATGATAAAAATATATATACTGATAAAATTCATTTCATATATTTATTTTAATTCATTAAGGGTTAATATTATATATAATAAAAATAATA
>OZ025244.1:63110998-63115998 GCA_964019155.1 Osedax fenrisi
CCCTTCGATTGTACGGGAATAAAATAATAATATAATAATAGATAAATAAAACTGTTTTGACGGATATCTGTTTATGATAAAAAAAACGGTATAGTAATACTTTGATGATAGAGTGAGATATAAAGTAACGAATATATACATTATAAATTTGTAGATTGGAGGAAGAGGGAAAAGAATATGTAAGATTTAGGAATTTGATGGATCAGAATTTATAAAAAGCTCAAACATTTAGGTATGTTTTGTAAAAGTACCGGGAAAGGAGCGGAACAATCTTGTAGCAGAGATAAGGCCACGTGGTTTTCCTTATAATTAGATAAGATATCCAATATATATATATGGTTTAAAGAATGTATTGATGTATGTTATTGGGAACGAATACACGGTTTACCGCTTAGGGAGAATGGTAGCCATATTAGGGATGAGTCATGATAATGTATAGCATAGTTATACATTGGCTTCATATATATAGTTATATGTGTATAAGTCTTTAATACTTTGTCATCGCATACAATACCTAGCTTTTTGAAAGTATAGGAAAGAATAGGTTATAGTATTACAAACAGTAGGACACTGGTTCGAGCCTCGTCCGGACCATTAATTCATTTTATAAAATGGGTCTTAAAATATTATTTAGAAGTGATCTTATATAATTGTGTATAATTAAATGATCGGCTCTCGTTAAAACCATGGATGCCTTAATATGAGAGCGGCTTCGAAGGGACATTATAGCCATATATGGTTATAAGTGAAAACTTCATCTAAGTTCCTGGATGGGATGAAAGGACTCCACCAAATAAAAAATAACAAATAGGATATACTCATAAAATTTAGAGTAAAATGTTGAAAATAACAAAATAAGTAGAAACATTAAGGAATACGTTTAAAATAGTAATTTATATGTCGTATTAACACTTTATTTGAACACTTAAATAAATCATAAATGATTTCTCAAAAGTGTGTGTTTATAAATATATATATATATATATATATATATATATATATATATATAGATATTGAATACAATTAATAATAATAAAATAAAATAGAATACATCGTAAATAAATTAATAAATAAAATAATAATGAAAAACAATATTAGTATTACAGTTTGCCACTTGAGATACATTGTTATATACATATCTTGAATATTGTATGTGATTTTATTGATCTAATATAGGGTGGGTGTGAATTCAATAGCCTAGGACCAATATAACTCAGGACCCGAGTATCAATTTTTGAGGGATGGATAATAATGTTAGATAGATGATGAAATGAAAAGTTTTTAAGAGATATAATGGAAGATATTTGTAATAGAGAAACATTAATATAGGAAGGGAAATTCGAAGAGTATATTTAGGAATGAACAATAGATAGTATGTGATAAGCAGAACGTTTGTTAAATGGGAAACATGGAGGTAAGTGTTGGTATGAGGAAGTAGAGGAATGGTCCCAAATACGTAGGTTATATGTTGTACGGATTGATGAACGAATAACTCGATTTAGAGGAGAGATAGGATAATGGAAGATTGACGAGGAATGAAGAACAGTAATCTATACGGTAGAGGACAAACATATTAACTAGAATTTTAGTAAGAGATACAGTAATTGATTTTCGTATTTTTCAAATTCTAAAGAGATGATAATTTTCCGATTTAGTAATGGCAGTAATATGAGGAATAAAGATTAGAATCAAAAAGTACACCTAAGTTGGATGCATTAAAAGAAGGAGAGATTACAATGTTATCAATAATAAAAGTAGGGGGGTAAGTTGGCGATGGAGAAAGATTCAAAAATGTAGTTTTGGAGTTATTAAGGAGAAGATTATTAGAAATAAGCCATTCTTTAATATCATTATCACAATTGGATAGTTGATTATTGAGACATGATGATGAATTAGTTGGAAGAAACATATATAGTTGTATGTCATCTGCATATAGATGGTAATATATATTTGGATATTTAGATATTACATATGGTAGTGGATATAAATAAATATAGAAAAGTGAAGGACCGAGTACTGATCCCTGGGGAACACCATATTTCATAGGAATAAGGGAAGAGAAATCATTTATATTTTTACACTGCTACCATAGTCAGATATGAAGTAAACCATGATAGGGCAAGGTTTCTAATTCTAAGCAGGTATAGACGGGACCGTATAATGTGGTGGTAAATCGTATCATTATCACAGGATAAGTCCAGCAGGACTAGTTAACAGCAATAGGGGAAAGTAACCGAATACGGACAGTGCCCGAATACGGACACTCTCGGTATCTCAGAAACCATAAATCCTACAAAAAAATGTTTAATTAATAAAATATTCATAATTATATAAATAGTCTAAAAAAAGTATTTTTTATTTTTTTATTATTCAAAATATTGCTGATATATCCAATAAACTGATTTTTTTATTATGTTATTAAATTTATGAAAAAAAATGCCAACTTAAAACCTTCTCAAGAATATAAAAATGTATCGATATAAAATATAACATTATATTATTAAAAAATAAAGCATTCTAAAATTATATATATATAATTTCTATATTTGTTATCAAATATTCATTAAGTTATAAGCATATATCTAGAGGTCATATAAGTTCCTAATACGGACACTCTAGATGTCTTAATACGGACACCCTATAACTAATCAGCGCGCAGCGTATGAACCATTCTGATATTCATAAAAGTATGGTGCGTTATAATAATACCACCAATAAAGATAAATATACATTTTTTATTATTTAGATACTTAAATTATATTATTAATTAAAAAATAATAAAAATAAATAAATTATTAACTAATTGAATTATAATAAATTGTTCATAAAATTAATTATAAATAATATAATTGTGATCTTTCTTATTGATTCATCAATAATATATAGTTTATCTAGGGTGTCCGTATTATAACACAGGGTGTCCGTATTCGGACATGGGTACCGAATACGGACACCCTCGTTATCTATGGAATTAAAAGATTAAATAAAATTTTAAAATCACAATAATATCTATAATCATATAATATTAATATATTGTATTTTTTGAATAAAAATAATGAGTCCATTGTTATTACAATATACGTACTATTAAATAATGTTTTAATACAACTTACTCAGATAAATTCCTTACATAAACATTAATAAATACCAAATAACATATTTTTTTCTTTACACCACTATAAATCTATAAAATAAAAATACCACATTCATACCTAATAATACATATTCTCGACTTAATCGTACACCTTTTGTTACTACTATTAGTATATATATATATGTTAATCGTCCAATATATTCATCATGATATTCACCGTATACATATATATACATAATATAAAGTATAATACATTATTCGGTCATTGTAAATTATATTCTCCTAACTTGAATATGAATACTTGAATATTATATACTTAATTTACTCCTTCCATCATTATTAAATATACTAAACCATATCATTAAATCTTCAATCATATAATTAAACTATAGAAATATAATATAAGTCTACATATAGCCTTATATTAATCTATTTATCAACTATACATTTCTAATATAAATTTGTTTAATTTTAATAATACATCTATATTTAAACTTCGCTTATAACTTAAATCATAAATATTAAATACAATTATACATTTATAATCTAATTTATCACATTGTTAAATTACCATAATTGCAGTTAAGTAGAATATAATAATGTGCTTTTTAATATTATATATATATATACCCATATACATGGATATATTTATTAAAACTACGATATACATTATATACTGTATATATATATATATAATACAAATACAAGATGGAAACGTCAAGAAAGCAAAGTATGTACATGTAACATGCATGTTATAGGATAACCTAACTAAGCCATGACAATAAAATACAATTAGTAAAATATATTGTCCTATGAGTTGATGTGTCGCTTATTAAATATTCAATAGGCATGAGACAATAACTCCTGTTAACTTTTACAATAAATAATACAAGATAATAGATAAAAATTATATAGTACATGTTAAATATATTTTAATATTTCATTATTTCTAAATATTAAATATTATTTAATATACCTAAATAAATAAAGTGATCTTATTTATCTCATTTAGCCCTATCGTAGTTAGCTCTATCATAATTAACCCTATTTGAGTTAGCCTTATCTGAATTTGCCCTATCGTAGTTAGCTATACGGAGTTAGCCCTATATGAATTAGATCTAACTAAATTATCCATATCTGAGTTAGCCCTATCGGAGTTAGCATTATCTAATTACATTCCAAATATTGATATAATATATTGTATTATAAATGAAGACATGAAATATGGACAACATAACAAAATAGTCTCATAAAAACGCCAGCAAGAAGCACTTCGATAATAGAAGATAATAACGGACAGCCGTTAGATGAAGAACACTCTATTTTAAAGCGATGGACAGAATACTGTCAAGAACTTTACAACTATCCTATAAAACCTGACTATAACGTCATAGTCAGAACATAGATAATGTAGATGAACTACCAATTTTAAAATCAGAAGTAGAAGATACTAATCAAAAACTAAAAGAAGGTAAATCTTCTGGCATTGAAAACATACCTGGTGAGTTACTAAAATAAAGAGGTGACGTAATTGTTAATGTTTTCACAGAATTATGTCAATTATCATGGTCTAAAAAATAATGGCCAATACAATGGACAGAGTCCCTAATAGTAAAAATTCAAAAAAAAGGCAATCTCAGAAAGTGTGAGAATTATAGAACTCTGAGACTAATATGCCACTCAAGCAAACTTCTATTGAGAATTATATTGAATAGATTAACCTCGCAGGCTGAAGAAGTACTTTCGGAAGAACTAGCTGGTTTTAGGAAAGGAAGAAGTGACACTGAACAGATATTTAAATGTAGAAATCTAATAGAAAAACACTTAGAAAGCCAAAAGGATTATATCACAATTTCATAGACTTTAAAAAGATTTTGATATAGTTTGGTATGAGGGACTCTGGTCA
>OZ025244.1:63120998-63235998 GCA_964019155.1 Osedax fenrisi
CTATGCTTAATATATGCGCTATATACACTATTAGATCAGAAGCTAGTGTTCATCAATATATACAATATATATATATATATATATATATATATATATATATATATCAATTAACATTAATTGAGGGACAACTATAGAAAACATAGGTCTTATTTTGAAACATTTAGAAGTGATTAAAATAATAATATTCATAATTATACATATTTATTTATAAACTTCGAAATAAATTTCTATTTTTGAATTGAATTGAAAATTGGTTATTAAAAACAAAGTAATAACATTTCTGACCAACGACGATCGCGATAGATTATATCGTAATCTATCACCACAAATAGGGTAGTCTCCATACGGATATCGGATACATCTATAGATATCATAATAATACTTATTGATTGATTGTTACTTTATTTAAGAAAATATATAGTCGAAATATATACTCTAAAATATAAAGTATGATTATTTTCTAACGACAACACAGGTTATAGAAATAAACAAAATGAACGACTTTATTATTACTATCAATGTGGCGCACTATTATACTATTCTCCCCTACAGATCGGCTCGGCGTGCAAGAGTAAGCCTACCATATGGATAGACGGTGGAATACACGCTAGGGAATGGATCACCCCAGCCACTGCCGTGTACATGATGGCCAAGGTTTGCTGTAGTCCACGTACAGTAAGGGCTATCGTGTTACTTCTGTTTACTCTATTTAGTCCGGCCCATGAATAGAGTTTAAGTTTAATATGAAGAAAACGTACATACATTTAGCTTTTAAATCCGTTAATTTCGATTATAATCGGGTATACCCATGTCATCGAAGTTTATCATTAGTAGATAGGAAAATCAACTGTGAAATAATAAACATAATAAAAATGAAGTTTGCCAAACATCTAATAAAATGAACAACTAATGAGTTTATCATCTATTAATAATATAATAAATATAATCTAAAAATATTAATAAAATACTAAAAAAAATGACCACGTCGCGCTTCTGATGCAACGTAGACCTGTATACAGCGGTTACAATGATAGGCATATATAACTGTACAAACTTGTTATACATATATCTATACTTATACACATACACATACATATACATACTTAGTATACCTACGCCCCTATCCTATTTACACACATACCCACACCATAAAAATACCATACATATAGATGTAATACATCCAGAACATACCTATCTACCGCGTATCACTACCCCACTTATACCTTACATACCTCCTACCCCTCTATACATATATTATATACATACAACCAACCTTTACCCTACCTATACCCGACCATCCCTACCTACTCCTCACCCTATTCTACTTACGTATAAACCGCATCATACCTATGCCTTACTTATATCCTACATATATCTCCTACTTACCACTTATTATATACCCTAATCAGCATACCACCCCCTGTTTACCACCTATACTATTATTCCTAACCCAACCCAGCCCTACCCACCCCTACACCCCACTACCCCATCCCTTAACAGTTCATGGAGAAGACCCCCGAGATGACGGAACTCCTAGAGCGCGTCACTATTTACATCATGCCTAACGCTAACCCTGATGGATACGAGTACTCCCATACTCGCGTAAGTAAACATGCGATGGGCGTGTCATATACGACCGTAACCACGCCCATACGTACATGTAACGTACGTGTGGGCGTATCTTGACTGTAACCGTGATAACGATGCGCGCTCTTGCAGACTTTTAAATATTAATAATATTTATTCTTAAATTCTTTTTAATATTCTGTACTTTATTGTTAATTCATTAAATAATGTAAAACTATTATCATATATTTTACTAATTGTATTAATAGTATACTATAATTCTATAATATAGCGCTTCTATTTTAATTAAGATGATTAATACATCTGAATACACTTATTAATATATGTTTAAATATATCTATAAAATGGTGTATAAATAAATTATCGGCTTTAAAACCATGGGTGGCTTAACATAAGAGCGGCTTCGAAGGGATATTATATCCATGTAGATATAAGTGAAAACCTCATCTAATTTCCAGATTGGGATGAGAGGTACCTCTCATAATTACAACAACAATAAAAGCAATAACCATGAATGTAGTATACGGAATATTGCGCGCACGCCATTCCAAATTCATTGTATGACTAATAATCATCATCATAGTAGTGATGGAACCATATCACCACAATTCTATCTGTAATACTGACATATTGACCGCTATCCCCGCCCCTTATAGGACAGAATGTGGCGTAAGACCAGACAGCCTCACGGACGATGCTTCGGAGCCGACCCCAACCGTAACTGGGACATACACTTCGGAGGTTAGCACGGGTAACGAGGCAATACTATCCGTAGCAAGGCCTTAAGTGTGGCCTAATTAGAGGACCCCGTGTTGCCCATATATACGTATTCACTTCTAACTGTATTTAGGCATATATATATATACATACACACACACACATATATATATATAAACATTTGATATCTCAGTTACATTTCTTCCATTCTTGAAATTTGAGATATAAATAGTTGACGGTAATGATGTTCAGATACATATAACACCGTACATACACACACACCTATAACACCGCGTACACGCGTATTCACATGTCGATGGCTTAACACACCCATGCGCACACTGTACGCGATACAGGTGCCGGAACAAGCGACAACCCCTGCTCGAACATGTACCACGGGCCACGTCCGTTCAGCGAACCGGCCATTAAAGCTATCTCGGACTTCCTGTACAAACATAGAGACACTATGATTCTCTATCAAAGTATGCACTCGTATTCGCAGGTTATATGCTTCACATACACTAACGCATACATATATATATATTATATTAACATTAGATACTATACATTTAAATATTTTAGATTGAAGTATTGAATTAATTTAATTTACTTTCTAAAGTCAATAAAATATGTACTATTTTGTTGTTAACATATATGTTAACTAGAGTATACTCTCGGTATTAATATTAATCGTGTACATACAAACACACACATATACACATGTACCTTACTATATCATTAGGTGTGGCTGTACCCGTGGTCTTACGATAAAACGGTACCCAGAAATGTTAACGATCTTGTTAGTATTGTTTATTTCTCTCGAATTCACTATATCTATCTCCTTAGCTCATCCTCTCTATATATATAATAATATTAATATTAATAATTTATTAGAAGAATTTTTTATAATATTTTTTTTTCTTGTTTATATTATATATTTCGGTGTTAGTCTATAGACTTTATAAAGGGCTTCAAAATAATATCGAATTTTTGTTATATCTGTCGATATGTTTGTTATCGTATATATATATATATATATATATATATATATACTATAAAATTAACTATATATCTAATATATTAGGTATATATTATGTATACATTTATCTTGACATACAGAACAGACTAGGACGTATTGCTGCCGCCGCTCAACTTAGAGAAACTGGACTAAGATACGAAGTAGGTCAAACTTCGACCATCATGTGTTAGTAGAAACATGTATACAAAATGGAGAATTATAATTATTGCGATTATTATTTCGTGATTTTGTATTAATGTATATTAATTATTTTTTAATTAATATATTCAATAATATGTTTTTTAATATTTATAAATTATAATTGAGTGAATTCATGCGTTTTATATTATTAATCAGCAGGTATTTAAATACGAACTAATGATTTATATTTAATGGTGAATTAATATTATAGTAAATATAATTAGACCAATTTAGACATATCTAATATATATATAATATATATATATATATAATTTATAATTAATTTTTTAATAATTAATATTTAAACGTATTACTTATTTTATATTTTATAATTTTTATATTTTTTGCGATAATTGTGTCATAATTATTTAAATTAATCAAACAATGACACGTACTAAACTATGAAATAATAAACTATATTAACTATTGCGTAATATTACGATGTATTAACTATTGCGTAATACGATGACGTAATAGACGCTGCCGCTGGCTCCTCCCACGATTGGGCGATGTCTAAAGGTAACGCCACTTACGCGATAAGCGTCGAACTACCCGATACCGGACGTTACGGCTTCCTACTTCCGGCCAGATATATAGCCGCCACCGGAAGAGGTTAACCACTACGTATTCAGCGTGTACGGCGCACGTATTTCACGTGTTATCAGTATCCTAGCCTGTTGTATACAATGTATAATAACTTAATGTATAGAGATAATTATAAATTAATATGTATACATTTTCATTTATAGAATTTTTCATATTTAACATATTTTATATTTTATTTTTTTAGAATTTTACAGATTCATAAATATATCGCTATTAAAAATAATATAAATATTGTTATCTATATACAATTATATATTTACTTTTGGATGATTGATAATGAATATATATATATATATATATATATATATATATATATATATATTATAAATGTATTATTTTATTGATTCCTATTTTATTACAGGTATGGTTGCCGCAAACATTGCAATGATTAAAGAAGTTTTAAGATTAACACACAATTAATATTAAACATTCGTTTACATATTATTAACGTTAAATAAAAGTATTCATTCATTAATGTATTCATTCTTCATTGATATGTTATATATTCAAGAAGCTATTAAATACTATAAGTCATTTAATGTGGACTGGCAGGGAAAGGTAATAGTAGGCCTTGAGAGCATTGTTCATTATCACAAGTAGCTTATAAGATGAGATATAATGAACAGAAATCTCACAACGTCTGCATTTTTCAATTTTTAAATATCAATATTAGTAAAAAAGTATGATATTAATAAAGGTGAACAATTAGAGAACATATCATAATATTAGTTGAATGAAAAGTTAATTATTATCTAATCGTTCGATGATGATAAATACGTAGATTAGCAGAATGATGTTAATAGTTCGGGATTAATGATTTAGAGATGGATTAATGGTAATACACAATGTATTAATTAGAGAAGATTCTGGAATGGCATATAAGTCGATACGGAATTATATAGGAAGTAGAACGAGATATAACCATTGAAAAAGTATTAGATATATAGATAGATAATTAATAAATAGAGAATATATCTAGAAATACGGATTGAGTTATATGGCGATACCGTATTAACCCATCATTCCCTATACATTCTTAATATACACGTTATTAATGTTAAGATATAGGTATCATAATACATATAATTTAATTATTTGTTAAGCAGGTTCTCCACAAGAAAATAACAACTAATTCTATTACAGCTATAGTACTATAGTATAAATAACTATAGTACTAGTAAACACCAGGATATACTCTATAACTCAATCAATAATAAGTTATTGTAATAGTAATATATGTGATATGGTACCGGCGTATTCTTATTATAATACTAATTAAATATGTATAAGTACAATTGTACAGTTAACTGTATATTACCATGTATGACCAGTAGATAAAGTTTTCTATAGATAATAATATATATATAGTGCAAACAGTAATTAAATAAGCGATGAAACTTTTTATTAAAGTAAGGTATTACGTCGTATACAATATTAGTATTATATTTATTATAATTTATTAATTTATATTTATTATGTATATAATATATATATATATATATATATATATATATATATATATATATATATATTGTTATTGTTATTGTTATTTTTATTTGGTTGAGTCCTTTCATCCCATCTAGGAACTTAGCTGAAGTTTTCACTTAATAACATATATGTCTATAATGCCCTTTCAAAGCCGCTCTCGTTTTAATGCTTCCATAGTTTTAACGAGAGCTGATCATTTATGTATACAACATTATATACGATAATTTTAAATATTATTTTATAACCTATTTTAATGTCCTGACGAGGCTTGAACCCGCGTCCTACTACTTGTATTCCCTATATATAACTATAGTATCCTGTTTATTATTAGAATATATTTGTTTATTATGTTTATCTTAATGTTAATGGAAATGATGTTCACGGCCTACGACGATGGAATATGTGGCATGGCCCAATACTATAGGACGTTTAACAACGAATCAACAAATGAAAGATGAGAACTATTGTTTTAATTTGCAAATAAATTTAAATTACTACTAGCCAAAAATCTCTTCAATGATACAAAATCTAGAATTAGCATCTGTAACTCTCCACATTGATTAACACATAATCAAATTGAATACATTCTAACTCCTAAGCGATTCAAATCTAGCATAAATAGGACATCCACAAGAACTTATCCTGGTGCGGAAATAAAGTGATCATGACCTGATATTATGCAATATCAAATTGAATCTAAGGATAAAGAAAAGAATGAAAGGAAATAGAATACAATTTGATTTTGAAAATCTTAATAACCAAACATCAATTGAGTTATATAGAAATATCCTACAAAATTAACTAAATAATCTAGACATATATGTATAACAAAAGTCCCACGACGATATACGAAATGGTAGATACAAGTATTATATCCGCCGACTAAAAATACATGGAGATAGGATGCATCCTTACCGTACTCCTTTACTGATCGGGATGTTACTTGTTTCACCGTACTCTGTCCTTCGATTCTTGAGTTGTGTATATATTTCTCAGCACTACTATCAGATGCTCGGGTACTCCAATGTCTTTGAGAGTGCATATTATTTGATGATCTATACAGTCGAATTCCTTTTAGCAGTCAATGAATCACATAAAGAGTACTCTTTGATGATCTCTAGCTTTTTCCATCATCCATCTCAATGTGGTATCTAGTTCCTCTACCTCTTCGAAACCCAGCTTGTTTTATTGGTAGTTCAGGAATGAGAAAGGTATAAAGTCTTTTCTGAAATCTTTTCTCAGAAGTATCTTACTTGCATGTGATATTAAGGCAACCGTCGCAACCTGAAGCTTTTCTATAAAATATATTTCGGATTACTTCTTTCACTTCTATTTCTAATACATCACGTTCATCCTCATTACATTCTCATTACATTCTCCTTAAAACATCATTTATATTATGATCTCTTCTGTATAGATTTTCTGTATATTGTTGCCATCTCTTTTTTATATCATTTTCTTCTGAAACCACTCTTCCAGTACTTAGTTACATAGCACCATAACTTGAGCTGCGTGATCCTGTTATATATTTTATTTCTTTAAACAGGTCTCATGTTTTACCCATTTTATTATTATCTTCAATTTGTTTACATTTATCTACGATACTTTGTTCTTTATCCTGCCTTGATTTCTTCTGGAATGCTGCGTTTAGCTTTCTATATTCTTCATATTTTCCTTTACTGCGCATTTCCTTTTGCTCTTGTGCAATTTTTAAAGCTTCCTCCAATAGCCATTTAGAAACTTTCTTTCTTTTGACTTTCGGGACCTCTTTATACGCTGTCTATCTTAATATATTTCGAATATCATTCTAGAGTTCTTCAGATTCTCTATCTTTTATTATAATCTCGTTAAACCTATTTTTTATCTCTACACCGTAGTCAAATCCGATTTTTCAACATCGTATATTGGAGATTGCTTTGATCGTTATTTCGTTTTAGTTTGTTCTTTATGTCTGCTATTAGCAAATTATGTTCAGTGCCACAACTAAGTGCTCATGGCAGTATTGTAACTCGCTTTATACTGCTTTTCCATACAGTTTTGCATAACATATAATTAATTTTGTTTCTAGTAATTTTGTCCGGCGATATCCATGTGTAAAGCCTCCGTGGGTGCAACTTAAAGAATGTATTCATGATTCGAAGGTCATTTCTAATACAAAATTCTACAAGTTGATCACCTCGCTCGTTTCTCTCCCCCGGATCAAAGTTATCAGTAATGCCATTTGATATATCTTTCCAAACTTTAGCATTCCAGTCTCCTATAATATAAAGACTATCTCCACTAGGTGTCTGGTCTATTACAAATGCACTGTCTCATAAAAATCTTCTATATCCTATTCCTCTGAGCTAGATGTCGGGGCATATGCTTGAACTACAGTTATGATTATTGGTTTACACTGTATGTGTAGTGTGGCAATTCTGTCATTTACTGGGTTAAAACCCATCACACATCTTCTGAGTTTATTATTACATATACATGCCACACCATTACGTTTTAATGTCTCCTGTCCGTAATAATAGATTCATCTGACGTAAAGTGTCCCATTCCTGTTCATTTCATCTCACTAATTCCTAGCAGATTCACATAAGTATTTTCCACTTCTCTCTCGACTACTTATAAATTATAATTATGTAATGTTACTTTTTTTTTTGCTATTATATATCTTTCCACTATTATTTTCAGATTGGCGAGCTGGACGAGACGCGTTCGACTTCCTCCGTTAGTTTAAATAGGGTTTACCGCGTGAAGGTGGAGTTAGGACTTGGATGTGGATTTAACTATTGGCAATTTTACAATGTTTACATTTTTACCAATTTTAAGAGGCCCCTATTCTTTGTGTCTGCCCGATCGTACCACGTCCAATTAAAACCCCCACGAATGATGTACACTTTATTATACATGGCATATTATATAATTCATAATATAATATAAATAATAGTAATATAATGCACAAGTATGATATATAGTTTAAATTATTATCATATTTGTTAATTTGTAATTTACATCGCTACGATAAGATACTGTCCCTGATTGTAAATACAGAGTGCAACTGTTTCTAAACATATATATATATATATATATATAATTATGTATTGTATTATTTTTTATAAGTGTTAAAATAATATTTTAAAATTAATAATATTATTTAATACAATATTAATTATAAATTAAACCGTTATTTTTATTATAAGTATTCTATATATTATATTAAAAATATATGATGATATTTTAAATACATATTCGATGTCAATTTTAAACAAATGTTTTTAAATATATGTTTCGAAACATATAGTCATTATTATTAATATATATATATAGGTCAATATATTGAAATATTATATACTTTTATAATATTTCATTCGTGACTGAATTATAAATAGTCAAACTTGAATTATTTTGAAAATATATAATATTTGTTATAAAAATACATCCCGATATTTAGAAAGTTAAATAAATATAAAAGATAAATTAATAAACACTAAAAAAATCATACGCTTATTACAATCGTGCGTAGAAATGCAAAATATTTAAATATTATATGTTGACTATTATTTATATAATAGCGGGAAGCGATTCTCGTTCATTAATAGAAATATCGGTAGACAGGGAGCCGGTCCTCTTTCTTAAAGTACCTCCCGGTTCCACTAGCTTCATCTCGGCACCGTGTTTTAGTGAAGATCTTCTTTCTTTGAAAGATCGTCGTTCCATTCGTTCGGGCGACGAGCGATCGCGTACGACTATCCTCCTGCGACTACGTCTACCCGATGACCTAGATCTAAGACGATCATCCATCCACGCAGGACCTGGTCTTCTGGGTAAAGACCTACTTCGCATGGTGGATTGCCTGCCGTCTACCAATCGTCGTGTACTTCTCCTTCCTTCCCCGTTATCGCCCAATGTCGTGTAGTCGCGGAGGTACCTCCTACTGCCCCCCGAATGACCTCTGACACGCCTGTCTAGAGTGTGATATATGGGCGTGTCTACCGGTAACGGTGCGGATATCAGTGGGCGACATTCTCGAGTGGGCGGCGGTCTCTTTTTTTCGATGCCGAAATCTATTTCCGGTTCAGTTTCCGCGCAGCACGAACAACAAGCTAGCGTATGATATATTGGAGATTGTTAGTATATTCTGCTTTTGGTAATAGTTAAAGTTACTAGAATAACTATAGTTGTTATATAATATATTATTTTCAATATTCAATGATTAATTGTCTACGATATACAAATTAATCACATATTTTTTTTGGAATAAAATAAAGAAAATAATATTCGAAACATATATTTGTTGTCAGATAATATTTGTATTCGTTAAATATATTATTGATAATATCTGTGGTTCCTAATATATATTAGTTTAATTTATAAATTAATACAATTAATATACAAATATATAAATATTAAAATATAAAATAATTGTACTAAATTAAATAATCAATAATCAATTAATACTATTAATAAATTATTGCATAATAGTAACCGAAACATGAAGGTGTCTCCACATACTTATCACCAGCTTTACAAAGACAACAGAACATACGTTTAAATGCCACCGTAAAATCGTTATTGAACATTGCGTAGATTAAAAATTGACCTATAAATATATTAATGAATTATAAATAAATAAAGGTATTAATTAAAACTATACATATATTAATTAATAATATTATATACATATAAAAAAGGCATCTTTATCGCAAATATATACAAAATATTTGTCTAAAATCGCATAATATACACATTTTTAATAAATAACCTATATCATAAAAATATATATGAAAATTGTGCATTACAAATACATTTGCTGTAATATTTATGTATATAATAATACGCTGTCGTATTTGTAACTATACACTATCTATTAAACCCTTTAGCATATTACAAACTTATTGTAGTAATTGTATGGAATTATATTAGTTTTAATATATGTGTGTATATATTTAAATAATCTACATATATATATATATATATATATATATATATAATATATATTATATATATATATATAAATAACCTATAAATGATAATCTAGTATATTAGTGAAACAATTGACTACTCACACTCATACTCACACGTATGTTTTTAATTGTGTTTTAAAATGTGTTTTTAATTTGTATAAACCTAAATATGTATATATTCATGATACTACATTACTTGTTATCAACGCTTGACTTATATTCTATATGCACTTAACGATTAATTTATTGGGTTAGAGATAAATTAATACTAATACCATCATTCTATAGAATGCCGTATATATAGAATAGAATTATATTATAGAAACTATGTAAATAATTATATGTGTGTAACTTATAAACGTATACTTCTAATTCAATATATTATCTACAATAACTCCACAGCTAATCGATGCTAATTATCAAAATATAATATATTAATAATTTGTATATCGTAATTGTTACTGTTTTCTAAATATTCTAAACAACGACACAATCTGCATCTGTCTTATGGAAAATACCGATAGGATAATAATGCATCACATCAAATGACTCATATGGAAACGATATTTATAGTAATACTACTAATATTATTGATTCGTAAAATGTATAACATCTTTAACAATTTCAGAAATATTTGTATTTATAATACACGCTCGTGTTTTAATATTAGGGTTGTGACATTTATAAGTATTATACATTCAAACTGGATGTCTAATATTATATAATTGACAAAAAGTGATATCGGTGATCTTCTCGAAAATACATTGGACCTTGAGAAATGGAAAAAAAACATGTATAATTGCCGCGATTCAAATCTCCCCTACGATCAACCTGTAACGGGATAAAGAAAGAAAGAAGAATACAATTATACAATAGTCATCTTTCATGATTACAATTCATGTGTAAGCATGTTTTATAATATAATATCATATTAAAGTTATTAAAATTTGTAATAAAATAAATAATATTATTTAAATTGATAATATTGGTTCCCACAGACTCCTTTTCATTTGATTCTTTTCTCCCTCCTTTAATTGTTGATATATATAGTTATATAATTACGTCTTCTTAATTGTCTTTAAGTGATCGTCTTCCATTTATATAACTGAATAAACTAATATTATTATTTCTCTCTTCCTAAAAATATAATTAATTTACTAAATAACTGTGAAATTATAAAAATAAATTAAATTACTTTTGATATGTGACATGAAATACAATTCCTTGATTCTAATGATTTTAACAATTGCATACCTATATCTATGCTACTTATTATAGGTAAACTTTTCGAAAATAATATATCTAAACAACTCATTAATTATATAAATGATAATATTGTTGATGTATACCGAAGGCCATACTACAAACATAGCATGAATGATATTTATTTCTGTTATGAATATAGCCGTATTCAATTATTACAACTTGTCCTTTCTCATAGAATATCACTAATAGGTATAACTGGAGATGGTTTCAAAATAGTAATTCTACTTATCAAAGATAGAACATATTCGTTAAGATTCATGATTGTATTTCAGGTGAGAATATTTCATTATACGGGATACAACATGGATCCATATTGGGTCTTTACTTTTTACTATATATATTTTTCCTTTGAAATATATAATAAAACAAATACCAAATATTAAATAGCATATATATATATATATATATGTTGATGACATTTAAATGTATGCCATATCTTGTCATCATGATCATTTAGTATTATGTGAGAATAATATGTTCGTAAGTATCTATTATATAATAACTTACTTATAAATAATAGTAAAACTAAATTATCAGTGAAATTACTGGCTATTTGAGGTGCTCCAATGGAAAATATCTGAAATTTATATAGTGTCGATGTAGACCGAAAACCACAATGAGGTATTTTAGTATTTATGCTGCCTCGAAGTGGAATAAGCTACACCTGGTGATAAAAAGTACTTATTCCATTTCAATATTCCGCAAAAGACTGAATAAACATATTTTATTATAATTATATTTTGTAATATTATTATTTGATCATAACATCGTATTAGAGAATTTAACTATTATTGAAGTATCTAAATAAACTAATATATATATATATATATATATATGTATAATAATAGTTTTAAATAATATTGATCTAATATATGTACATTACCGTGCACTACGATAAAGGTATTTCATAGTTTAGTACACCCTAAGTGACAGTACAAAAAGACAATAGTTATGATTTTAGATAGTCATTACTATAGGAATAGTGAGGGAAAATAGAAATATTCAGAGAGAGAGAGAGGGAGGGGAGCGATGAGATATATGATATATCGTATTCGTATGTATATATATATATATATATATATATATATATATATATAGAATAGGCGACAGCAACAGAAAATATAATATATTATTGTTAAGCCCTTATTTAAGGGTTTAATTATACTTTTATTTATACCAGGGATTTTTAAATCCTTTAAAATGATAGTACTATAATAGAAAACTACCACAAAATATACAATTATTCTAATAAATATTATAATATTATTCTTATTATTATATATATATATATATATATATATATAAATATACAGTATGCTATCGTATAGTATACTAACAGGCGATAGCTATGACGTAGAGAGCTGTGGTAACCCTGGCAAGTGAATACGGAACTAAACTGACCACTGACCCGGACTCCCTGACCGCGAACCATTCCGAGTAGTAATACTAGAGGTCACGCGGGTATCACGTGTTAATATCACGTGGCTAATTATAGGGGATGCGCGAAAAGTTCGTGAAGGTAATATATATATATATATAATTTATTTCAAGTTTATGTTTAAAATATAATGATACAAATATATATTATTTATAATAATATTATGATAAAATATAGCATACATGCTCAACACACGAAATTGATAACATTGATTACAACTATTGATCATAGCCTAATTGTTATTGTTATATCTACAGCGTTATACAACGTTAACGATTAGTGGAGTTAACTAACGATCAGTGCATGATAAGGAACTCTGAACAGGAAGAACGATATAGATGTCGCCACCAGTGCTGCATTCTGTTGAGCTCTCCTCTCGTCCTGATCTACGGGCCTCTTGGCTACAACTATAGGCCTCTCTGTGGACTTCGCCATTCTGCCGCTACGATAGGGCAGGTCAATGTCAGCATTGTATCGGAGTACATTAATGCTTTAAATGTGCAATTTACATAGAGTTGTTTTCAAAAAAAAACAATATATGATTATACGCATAGAAATCTAAGGGGCGAAGCCTTTTTATAAATATTTAAAGTATTTAATTATAAGTATATATGTGTATACACATACACACACATATATATATATATATATATATATATATATATATATATATATATATATATATATATATATATATATATATAAGAGAGAAGCATAGTATATTAATATATATTCATTATTAGAATAATGTACTAAACGAATATTACATATCATACACGACATAGTGCACTACAATCACACAGTGTCCATACGGAAGCGTGTCTACATCATGAACATGGTACCCGTACACAGTTTTGCATAGGTATTATTCTTTGTTTATTTCTATAACGTATGTTATAGTTAGCGAATATTTATACTTTATACTTTCGATTATATAATGTGACTATATATTTGCTTAAATAAATGACCAATCAAATACGTGGATACACGTTATATAAGTGAACATATAAACCACTATGGTTAATATTACACATTGTCTACATAGACAATTGTCTACATTTTACACATAGACACAAACACACACGTCGTACGTACACAGTATACAATTGAAGAGCTAAACCACTATGTATACCATTACACATCGTCCACATGGACACCTGTCTATAGCCATATATCCATATAATGTATACATTATCTACGTAAACACGTATGTCATATTGTATACAAGTGAAGAGCTAGACCGTACGGGTATGGTATACAAACCGAGCCGCCGCTGTCAACAGTAACGTAACCAGAGAGAACACGATCACTAGGAACAAAGGGCACACTATCAGCGATATCACCTGCGTTACGTAAGATAACAATGCTTTAGGGCAGACGATAGCCACACGATAACTATATGGTACATAAGTAGTATATTAATAATACAATAATAATTAGTATTATTTGTCATAACATTTTTGTTATTATAATAAATTAATATAAACAAAATTAATACATATAATAGGTTACTATTTCTTCTATAAATTAATACTTTAATCTTTAATACTGCTAACATACTTCTCAAAATACAATATATATATAACTTTATCTACTGTATACGATTAATAGCTGAACAATACCCATGTACTAACATACCTGTATATTGGGATACCAAGTTGTGAATATACCACCCACGTCTATTCTCTTGGAGATTACAATAGCCGTTCTATTTATAGAGAACAATTGCATTCCAGCGAAACAATGGTCCTGCAATATTTCAATATTATAAAACTATTAAAAATAATTATATTTTTTGAAATAAATAACTTAATATACATATTTATTATTAGTTAATATATATATATATATATATATATATATATATATATACTGTATTGGTTATAATATATGATTATTGATTTGTAGCCCACGACAATACAAAACAAATATATAGTTTTGATTTAATGATATTATTAAGTTCTTGATAAAAACAGTTCTTGAATATGCTTTAATATTACAATTCATCGTTAAACTATACATAATTGCAAATATTAAATGTAATATAATAGTTTATTTACACCAATACCCTTAATCGAAATTATAAAAACATTATGGAATGTGTAAACCATAATTATTTTTTGTTTTCATTTATTATTTATTATTAAATTATCATGCCATGTCATTTGATTTTTATTTAATACTATATAAACTACATATATATATATCTATCTATCTATCGAAATAATCAATCTTTAAGTATATGAGAAAAAATATCTGAATAACATGTAATACATACAATACGGGAACTAATTCAAACTTGAAGTTGCGGTCGAAAAGAATTTACAGTTATAGAAAAGTAGATCGAAGGTAAACGAATTAACCGAATCTGGATATCACGGGAGTGGACCATCGATATAAAGAAAGTGGATAAGCAATTGACGCACGCAATGCATGTAAAAGATAGACACGTGAATGACACTTTTATCGATAAATTTACAAAATGTTATCAGTGATTTTGATTGGATATTAGTCATATTATATATGTAAAATATCAAAACAGTAGTCTTTTCGTCGAAATAGATTTAAGTGACTTCTATCTATATCAATGGATTTAAATTATAAATATCAATAAAATCAATAAAATAGTATTATATCTTTAATTTAAATACACAAAATTACGAGGAATGTTGATATTATGTATTTTAAATATATAATTTTATTTTTAGTATAGATAGTACATTAAAATTGGTAGTGATTATCAATATATATATGATAAATACATATTATTATAAATAAAAAGTAGTGGGCCAGATAGTGGGTTTCGACTGCAGCGCTCGTAGCGGATAGTGCCATACACTACATTCAATTGCTTATCCACTTTCTTTATATCGATGGAGTGGACGCATTCAAGATATAGATGCATGTGCCGCGGTATATAAATATTCGAGTTTTCCGATAAATTAAAACTTCTGGATCAACTTCATAAACGTACCTTATATTTTTATGTTTTATTAAAAAATTAATAATTTATGGAGAATTTAACATATTTAACCTATTATTTAACGCTACTACCAGAGAAAACAACTGGCTATTCGAGACATTATCCGATTGAACTCGAAAATGGTCTGGGTTGACTGAAAATTACAAAGAGGTCTTTCAGGATGTCCGCTGCCTCGATATGGTACAAACTACCTCTAAGAATTCTCCTTCAATTTCAATCTTCCGCAAAAGTCTTAAGAAATATATTTTATTATAATTTTTTTGTTAACATTATTATTTGATTACACTTTAGAGAATTGTTTTGACAATTATTTAAATATCTAAATAAATTATTATTATTATCATTATTATAAAATTTTCTAAATGTAAGATATTTCAGATATATTTATGTATCGTTAGTAACCGCGATAATGGTAGAGAGAACTTTAATGAGAAATCGAATATCATATCTATTTTTATTATATCTATTGAATACATTCGAATTACAGTAATTATGAATTCTATGATTAATATAGTATTACATATGCTATTATATTAGTAACTACTATAATACCTACATATATTTAATATATATATTACTAGATTACTATATATATTATTATTATTAGAATTATTATAATAATTCTAAATAATTATATAATAGTTTAATAATACTAATACTATATGTTGTATTACAATCGGTAATCGAATGACATGTCATTTTATAAATAAGTATTAGCCAATTAGATGTAACTTTTAATCAGATATATCTCATTCATAATACTTACGATTTAAACATTTGTTACTATCCTTACCACGTGACTGTAAGATACGCCCACAAATGACATAATCGAAAACTCAACATATATATTAGTTACTATAGTAGCCTATCTATACTTGAATCTCTAGTTATGATATTGATTGAAAATGTATAGATTGAAGGTCATACTTCAAATTGTATTCGAATTACTACCGAGATTAATGAAATGTTATAATTACGTATTAATTAGCCTAATTGATACGATGTAAATTTTACATTTAAAAAAACGAAAAAAGGTTTACTATAACACTATTTTCTATAAATAGTTTACTATACACGATGAAACTTATAAATAGATTAAAAACCAAAATAGCATATTGAAAATATACTATAGCAGGTATTTTATATACGGAAAGCTTATTATAAGCGGATTTTACTCTGTATATAATTCCTATATATAATCTAATTCATATTAGGTTTATACGTATATATATATTTATTTTTAATTATAATTTTAATTTTTAAATTAATAATAATATATTCAAATGAATTATATATTTCCATTAAAACACACCCATACTAAGAATTGTGTAGCTAAAGATATTTCTGATGTTAAATATAAGTTAAAATTTGCAGATATAGTACATAACATGCGTATGTTATATAACAATAATAGATGTGCATACAAGTGCTAAATTTGGAAATAGGTTTTCTGTTTAATTAATTATATTAATAATAATTAAGTATATATAACTTTATAGCGAATAAAATAATTATATATATATATATATATATATATATATATTATAGTTGTATGTGTACAATTATATTTGTATTGTATATAATGTTTACTAATGCATCTGCAGACAATAATTGGATATACACTTGTAGTCTGTATTATTATGTAAACAAACTATGATTATATTTTAATATATTTTAATAATATTACATTACGTGCTATAAATAGTCTGAAATCTAAATAATATAATATATATAAATATAATCTTGTATATATATGAACTATAAAATAATTAAAATAAAAACATTTATATATATATATATAATAACATATTCTGTTTTAATTGTATATTTCTAATGTTAACTAACCTTAACTTCTATGACCCTTAATTCTACTATGCTTGGTATGTCTA
The DNA here is from genome assembly GCA_964019155.1 of Osedax fenrisi. NCBI lineage: Eukaryota > Metazoa > Annelida > Polychaeta > Sabellida > Siboglinidae > Osedax > Osedax fenrisi. Next base: position 63,139,147 of record OZ025244.1, read on the forward strand.
TGATTGTTGTGAATAAAACATTCAAGAAAGCCCATAATCTAGAAATAGGTGTATTATTATCGCTATTGTATTTATATATATATATATATTTATATAGATATTAAATTATAAAATAAATATGTATTAGTAATATTTATAATTTTATAACACATTTAAGATAGATTTAAAACAATACCCCATTTATAAATTTAAATATAATGCCACTTTTCAAGATCACACACAACCTAGAAGCGGATATCCTCGTCCATTTCGGAGATCTGCTCTTGCTGATATCCGGTTGGTTGGAATAGTTGATGACGAGGGCGAATGCTAACAACCAATAGCAGCTGTGCTTGGTCACCTGTCGTTGTCATGACATTAGCTCGTGAAATGTCTTCATTAACGTTTACAATATTAATATATTTATAAATTATATTAATAACTTATAATATATAAATTATTCGTATAATTTATATATATATATATTAATATTATTAATTACAGGTTTTCAACATGTTTATTAACACATGATAACATATAGCATTCAATACTGTTACAATTATTAATTATGAATTAATGATTTAAACAAATATAAAATTCTATTTAAATTCGCTTAAAATTAAGTTTTTGTATTTTTTGAGTTCTCTTAAATGTTTGTGTATTTGAGTTTTTTGTGTTTTACTAGATTATAATTAAAAATAATTATTGGACATATTACATTTAAATAACATGCTATTATATATAATATGAATCATTTATAATTTAAATAAATAGTATATGAATTAACACTTTTAATAATACATTAATTTAATAAATTAATTTCTTCACTAAATATTAAAAACCAAAAATATTAGCTAAAACTCAAAAACGTAGTTTGTTAAAGATTAAAAGATTAAAAGATAATAATATTCCTTTATACATAATTAAGCATATGGATTTAGCATATTTAGCATATGGATACCAAATAGATATTGCATGGCTAAACTTAATATAGCTTATAATAATGCTTATCGTATTGTTATGAACTACAGACGTAGAAATAGTGCCTCTTTAATGTTTTTTAACGATTATGTTAATAATTTAACTGTTAAATTACGCAAGTCATATTATTCGCTATATAAACGAATACAATTATCGTGTAATTCACTAATTGTTCAATTATATGAATATAATATTGTGTTCCCATCGCCACTGTTTACCATGTGGTATAACTCATTGTTTGTATAGTATTTTAAATTTCGTTTCTTAGATTAATTGTTTTTTTAGTTTATTCTTTTTAATTTTCGTTTATATTCTATGGACCTCTGTATTTCATGTCTGATTTAAATAAATACATAAAAAAAATAAATATATATATATAGAATTAAGAATTTATATTCTAGTATTGAAAACTTAAGTAACGTTATTAATTTTAATAATTTAATAATTATTCATAAAATGTATAATATATGAAATAATTATAGAATTAAATTAATATTTACTTCTTTTATTATTTAAATAATTAATTATAATTTTTCTAAATAATTAATTATGTTTTAATAAATATAGCCTAATACATACATATATACATTATACATCATATGTTTATGTTACGTAAGAGTACAAACACTCATTAGTCACAAGTTGTGACTCACAACATTTTAAGTTGTATATATTTACATTATATCATTTTCATAAATCAATTAATTAAACCTACTCGCATATAAAGTTGGTATATTTTTTATGATATAGTACACGTGTATTTTTCAATATCTATATTTGTTAGTGTATGTTTAGATATAATGGGTAATACAACTAGTAACTATTAACTCATTATAGTAACTAGCGATACACATTGCTACTTGTTGATATGGTTTGTAGATACGTATAGGTATTGTTCTATACGTATTATATAAATATTTGTACTGGCATTAGTTATTGATGTTACAGTATAAACGCGAATTTGCGAATATTAAACACTATTTGCGAATAATAATCGTGGAATAAAAATGTTAGATGTATCGGAAAATACAGTTTATCGAGGAAGGTTTCTCTTGTTTATTTATCGTGAAATTAATAAACTTAATAAACATTACATAAAAACCCAAGAAAACTAATGTTACATATTTGTTTTATATTTTCCTGGGAACCTCACAGTTATTTATAACATATACAAGTCTAAGATTTCTCGAGGGGTCCATTTGTATCCACTATTATTATATGTGATTCAATAAATAAATATTATTATTGTTAGTCGCAAATGTGGACTCAGTTTTACAGTGGTTTAATCTGGTAAATATACGTAGCTTCTACCATTATGTATGTATATGTGGTATACTCACCTATACTACTACTACTACTACTACTACTACTACTACTACTACTACTACTACTACTACTACTACTACTACTACTACTACTACTACTACTACTACTACTACTACTACTACTACTACTACTACTACTACTACTACTACTACTACTACTACTACTACTACTACTACTACTACTACTACTACTACTACTACTACTACTACTACTACTACTACTACTACTACTACTACTACTACTACTACTACTACTACTACTACTACTACTACTACTACTACTACTACTACTACTACTACTACTACTACTACTACTACTACTACTATTACTACTACTACTACTACTACTACTACTACTACTACTACTACTACTACTACTACTACTACCCTGACTACTACTACTACTAACATGGTGTACACAGGTAGCTATAGCCGATACCAGGGTGTAGGTGTACGAGTAGGACACTGCCAGGGGGAACACCTCTATCTGACGGAGAGCCGACGGTAGGCTATGATAATGAGGATAAAATGACGATAACATCGATGATAATGCCGATGATAATGATGTTGATGATATTGTATACTATACTATATTATACTGATGATGTGAACACTATTATAGTGTCGCTATTAAACTAGTCTGAGCTTATAGCTAAACACGAATTAAGTATTCATACACTAACTATATTAACTATAACTATTAACTATATTAACTATATAACTAAACTATATTTTCTAGTTAGAGATATGTATACAATATAATATTAAATATTTATTTTACAAAATGTTATAGATAATATTTTAATCAATAATTATAAATGATAAAATGTTCACTTATAATTGCTTAGGACTTTATTTCTTCAAATCAACGGTTTATTAATATTAATGAAGTCTTCTTGTATAAATCTCAACATGTTCAACTATTTGGTAAACTTCTTTAAACATATTTGACATATATTACATGTACATGTGCTAATGCATACTTGTTCCTTCTGATTATTACATATAATAATGATGTAGAAATAATATTAATGTCATATGATTACATAATATGTAGTGATAATAACGAATGGACATGACATATATGTAGACTATAGTCTATCATATTGTCATAGCATACAGTTATACATATATATCTCAGCGTATACAGGTTGCATGATGACATCTTGACATCGAATGATACTCTTTCATGGTATTAATATGGTATATCATAAACACCAGACTTCAATATTTAGTTTACATGATAAATCATAGTCGTTAATCTGAGACTTCAAACCAAGCTGAGACTTATATGATAAGATATATCCATCCACTTAAAAGTATTATATGTAAGCGATTTCATGATGTTATCATGTAAGCTGTATATGCCGAGAAGTGTGCGTATAATTATAGTGATATATATCTATATATATCTATAGGCCTATAGGCTAGGATAATATGATATCTGGATATATTATGTCATGTGCACATGCATGCATGCGTTATTACCATTACTACTTGTGTAACAATATGACATTATAATTTATTATTTCGAGTATAATGCTGTCATTATTAGCAGTATAGGTAGTAATGATAACTATATTTATAATAATCAACTGATTTATTATTCTTTTATATTTTTTATTATTTTTATGTTTTGTTTACACAATAGAAAACAGTTAACGTTATTGTTATGTCTACATACAAATTAAATTAAATGATATATATTTATATATATATGTATATATTACTATACGTACACGTACACCACTGTCGTGTGACCTCGTACTGACCTCGTGATCAGCGTCAACAAGTCCATTACGGCCAGCGCGGTCAAGAAAACGTTAGTGGCGTTATCTCGTCTCATCTCGGCCCGGTTCAACACGAGTACGATGAACGCGCAGCCTAGGAACCCGGTACCGAAGCAGACGGGAGTTAGTGCGTAGTCGGCCGCCAGGGAGAGCGGTGTCTCCACCTGGCGGAGGGGGAACTCGCCACACTGTTCCATCGCGGTCTGCAACGATCTATGTATAATCATGGTATATCATCGAATATATCCATATATCCATATATATATTTACTTATATATATATATATATAGTATTGTTTCACAGTTCGTAATATAAATTATCCGATAAATGTGTATTAATTATCTCTACACAATGTTCAATATAATGTATTCTATAATATTAGGTATAATCGTATACACGCGTCTCGTCATTACGGTATAGGTAGTATGTAGGTGTGATTGACAACTTTATATGTAAACCATTATACCTATGATTAATAATGAAGTATTGTGTATTATACACTATAGGTTTATTAGATATATACATAATATATATATATATATATATATATATATATATTACACATTTGAATTATTGTGAAGTTTAGATAATATTGTGGCTATCACACGACGACTAAGAATTTGCCGCTCATTGGAAAATTATTACACTAGATATCGTAATGAGAAAGTTAACCACATGAATATATATATATATATATATATATATATATATATATATATGGCCTGGTGTATATGGCTCAGTGGAACAGTAGACATCTAGTAAGCGAGTTCTCCCGGGATCGACTATAGGCAGTTTTCTCTTGTATATATCAATAACTTAATAAACAATTAATCAAAACACAATAACACAAGTGTTACTATTTGTATTGTATTCGATATACATATACATATATATATATATATATATATATATATATATATATATATATATATATATATATATATATATATATATATATATAATTATATGGGATATGGGCAACCCCGAAGCTTCCTTCACTTATATATTCCCTTTGAATATCCTTCTATACACATACATGTTTGAATGTATAATATGTAATTGCATTATTATTTACTCTGGCCAAACACCTCGAAAGTCAATTTGACTATTTTGTTTAGCCATTTATTGTTAAACATTTTTGTGCAATAATAAATTATCCTTATCCTTAAAAAAAAAAAAAAAAAAAAATATATATATATGTATATATATACGGGTTTCACTTCATATGAATGTAATTCTTAGAAGAAAAGTAGTCAGGTCCATCGTTATAAAGAAATGTATACATGTATATATGTGTATTTTGTATAACAAATTGTTCGAATCGTACACCCGTATACAGCGTATAGTACAGTGTACAATGTACAGTGTACAATGTACAGTGTACAATGTACAGTGTACAATGTACAGTGTACAATGTACAGTGTACAATATACAGTGTACAATGTACAGTGTACAATGTACAGTGTACAATGTACAGTGTATATTGAAGTGCACTGTACATTGGTATTTAATGTACAATATACAATGTACACTGTATTATTAATTATTCTTAATTATCATATGTGTAGTAACCTATCGAATAAATTATTGGCCGTGGATTTAAATCTACAGCCAATAATTTATTCGATAGGTGTTATTATGCAATGTACACTGTACATTTGGTTAATGCACATATGGTAATTAAGAATATTGTGAATAATAAATGAGTTTCCACATAAATAATATCGTGGTCTACTTAATAGGTAAGTAATGTGTTAGGTAGTACCGTGTTATTGTGGTCTTTGATAAATAGCAACAAAGGAATACGGGACAAGTGATACACATGAGATAACAATACATTCGTGTACACCAGACAGGAAGTGAAAACAAGCAACTACTGTATACAGTATATTGTTATCGTTATTTTTAATTTAGTGGAGTCCTTTCATACCATCCAGGAACTTAGATGAAGTGTTCATTTATAACCATATATGGCTCTAATGTCCCTTCGAAGCCGCTCTCGTGTTAAGGCATCCATGGTTTTAACGAGAGCCGATAATTTATGTATACATAATTATATAAGTTTACTTCTAAAGTATACATTATATACAGTGTATAAATAGTCAATTACCCGAAACTACCCGACACTACTAGATACCATTTACAATACTAATATACACCTGCATATACACATATGTGTATACTCTTGTTTATGTGTGTGTATGTGTGTGTGTATGTGTGTGTGTGCGTGTGTGTGTGGTGTATATATTAATCATATCACCAGTAGCATATCTAAATACGGCTATTACATGAACTACAATACATACAAGTGTATACAAATGTATACCCCACTATATACAGTACCCGGCAGATACCCGTATATTATGTAAACACTGACTATAAACACTGAATTCGCTGACTAGCATTACGTCACGATTAGTATTATGTTACATCATTATGTTACATCATTGCCGATACGTTATAGTCGGGTAGTAATGGACGAATTAGCAGAGAAAGTAATTAGCGAATTCCACGATTTGGAGCGGAAATAAAACACCGAAACAATCATAAAGCGATACTTGTAGTGTTTACGTATCACTGAATTCGGAATAGGGGTGTCACTGAATTGGGTATTTGTAGAATATATCGAAGGACACTTGTCCTCGATGTATCCTTGTAGTTGTATGTGTAATCTAAGTTAGAAATATACCTATATAGAAATATATATATATATATATATATAGTGTATACATCAATATAGGAATATATAGTAATTATAATAAACATATAAACTACTAGCAATTTATGAATTTATATATATATATATACAGTAAAACCTCTCTATAAGAAACTATTTTTTTTCAGTACTTTTTTTCTTATAGAGAGGTTTTCTTATAAAGAGGTTTTTACTTTTCCAATGATTTTAAGAATTAATTTATAATTGAAAATGCATTATATAACCTATAGGTTATATATATATATATATATATAGTATATCTATTTTGTATACTGTTTTAAATGTATATTGTATTGTTTGCACTTGTAGAAATGTAAATACATAATGAAATTTTATTAGATTTACATTCGAAATTATAAATTATGAATCATCATTGATGAATATAATATAATGAATATTATAATAATCTATTATTTAACAATTAATTGTATAATATAATAAATTATATCATCAATACATTTAATGATATAATAACATATATTAATTAATTTTAATAAATTTATGGATATACAATAACAATTATTAATTCATTTTAATTCATTTTGAGCTATTTATGTTATATAATATTTGTAAGTAAAAAAAATATCTTATATAATAATTAATCTCTATAATTTTTATCAATATACAATACTTCTATTTATATATAATTATTTTGTATACAATAAGTTTCTTATAAAGAGGTTTTTCTTATATGTTTCTTATATTTTTCTTAAAATATTTTCTTATAAAGAGGTTTTTTTAATATTGAAAAGGTTGAATTCCAACCAAATGTGTGAACAAATTTCTTATAGAGAGGTTTTTCTTATAAGGAGGTTTCTTATAGAGAGGTTTTACTGTATATATATATATATATATATTATTTAAAAATGGTTTTCAAATTGTTATATTTGTGTGGAGTCCTTTCATCTCATTCTATTATATTATATAATTGATATATATATATATATATATATATATATATATATATATATATATATATTTAAAGTATGTATTTAATTTATTATTGATGAAGACATTGTACACTTGTTACATATATTCATACGTGGATACTAACTATATCTAGTATAATATACTATAGTATATTATACGTTATCTATACCATAGTACATTGCTCTAATGCACTATTGTCTAATAGACTAACACCTTGATGGGTTATTAAAAGTTAATAGTTGACCAATTACGTAATAGTTCATAAGTTTTTCATAAATTTCATTTCCACCACCTATTAACATTGTAACCTACCCTCGCTTTTCCTTCATTTTTATTGTACTCTATTTATTTTATTTTTGTTTCCTTCTCGTGACGCCCATAATCACTGCGTGATTTTTTAGTCGATACAACATTTAAAATAAATAAAATAAGTAAGATATTACATAACGGCAATACAGATGTGTATTACGAGTGCAGAGGTCACGCTCTCTATAGAGAGACTATAGAGACTATAGAGAGCCTATAGACTCGTAATCAATAATTATGAAGTGGAAATGGTTTCAATCATACATTTCAGTATACAAATATACTACCTATATAATTATATATTACTATGTGATATACGTATAATACTTATAATTTAAATCCACATATGTTATTTGATTTAATTATGTAATGTCATACTTATATATATTAAATATAATATAATGATAAATATCCTCGATAGCGAACCGGTGAATCGAGAAATAATAGAATTTAAAAACATAGAAACGAATAGTAAAACGGAGACGCCGTCCAATGAAATCACGGCGCGGAACAAACCACTAACGCGTCTTAGGGTGCGTTTTTTGTAACGTACCACAGTCCCATAGTCCCACTTGAGTTTACATGTATAAGCATACATGTGGTACTGTGGTACTATGGTAATGTGGTACGTTACAAAACACGCAGAGAAAGTGCAAGACCCCCCTCGGAGAGTATAGAGCTAACTAGATATCCATATATGTCCTTCCTAGATGTCCATATGACGGGCTACGGAGACTATTTTCGCCTTAATGACGCCTTAATAACGCGCAGCTTCGCGATTTATTTGTCATCGGAACAACTCAATATCGTAAAATAAGCGTTGGATAGGTGTAGGCGAATTGTATGTTTACCTGAGCAACCGTCCCCTGAAGCCTCCGGCGCTTACCGTTTACAACGTAATACTTGACGATACCGAGACTTCGTTATAGCCGTGCTATGGTACCGTACGCATGCGTCACTATGATTACGTACTATACTGGATTGTATAGCGGTGACCACTGCAGCTATACTATAGTGGCATATAGTCCACACTAGAATATTCCACCACTCGCGAGAAGTATAACAGTAAATATATAGTTTGTGCGTATATTTATATATTTAAAAGATCATAATATATAATAAACATATATCGGAACTTCAACAAATTGAAAGTTATACGTACTGCATACATCAAGATATCATAGATAGGTGATTCTAATAGATAATACTATATTTTAAATAAACTAATAAACGATATACCTTTAGATGTGCTATTAACCTATAATAGGTATACCTATATATATATACATATAGGTGAATAAATAAATATATACGTAATTACACATATATATATATATATATATATATATATATATATAGACACATACACATAATTGTATGATAACATACACATACATATCTAGTTAATATAATTATGTCATTCTAAATAATATATATATATTATTGTGTATGTGTATGTTACCAACTATAATAATGATGGGTATACAGCGAAAACCGACCTGTATTCTATTGTAGAATGACGAGAGTGATGAGGGTACAACTAGAGTATTGTTAAGTGGCCGACGGGGTGGAGAAGGATGAGGGTTTACATTTGGGGCCCGCGTGCGAAGTGTATGCCGCGCTATCTCGTTATCTCTCCGGCCGGTAAGTGTATTAAAATGGGAGGCGGCGTCGCGGGGGGAGGGGTAGGGGTGGAAAGGGGCGGGATGGGTAAACGGCGCCTAATAATGCACTCCGATGGTAACTAGAATATTCTCGAATACTTGAATGGGTGGCGCCACGTATCTTCCGCGTTGTATACTATAAAATATAGTATATTTAATCGTTCTACGTTATTTATACTTATAATATTATCGTTGAGAATTTGCGACTAGTAAGTGGGCGTTACTAATTGGAAATGGGCGTGGTAATGGGAGGGGCGAAACGTATCGAAGTTACGTATTTCTATTGTAGACTGTATTACGTTATTGTAATTGCTGTGTTTATTAATTAAACTAATAACCTAATATAGTAGAAATAATAATGCAATACGAAGAGTATACCCTAGAATATATTCTATGATATATTTGTATTATTGTTCTTTATTATTGAGGTGTCCTTTCATCCCATCCAGGAACTTAGATGAAATTTTAATTTATAACCATATGTTCCATAACTAAGCCACACATTATGATATATATATATATATATATATATATATAATAATATATAATAATATTTATATTTTGAATCATGTATAAGGATATATTTGAATCATGTACATCATGAATCCTAATAGAGACGTATAATAGAGAAGTCGTAGACTTGTACGTTAAGGCGGTTTTTAAATTATACTTTTTCTAAAATGGGAATTGAAACGCATACGTCTACCTAGAAGAGATCATTAATAAATGAACTACGAAAACAAAATTGAAATCGCTCAATTAGAAAATTAGGCAGGAAGGCCTAGAAATGTAACATGGGGAAGATAGGAAATTTATAATAGGGTGAATAGGCGTACATTTGTTTACTATTTTTATTACATTATACTACCATGTTAGATACATACTTTTTTTGTGTGTCAATAATATATATATATATATAAATATAAATTTAATAAAAAATAATACATTTTATTTTTTTTTGTTTTATTTCAAAGAATTTTTATTTCAAGGATAAACAAAAATAATAATTTGTCCATGTTATTATGTACTACCATTAAATAATGAGTAAAAAAACTACTGAATATATATATTAATATTGAAGGAGGCATATTATGTTAATATTGTGATATTTAATAAATACATGATCAAAATATTACCTTATATGCACTTTTTTAGTAAACAATCTTAAACAATTTTAGATCTCAAATATATTTTTGTGGTTACATTTTTTTTAAATTTTATTTATTTTTTAATGATACCTTAACATCATTGAAACACATACATTTTTTTTTTGGAATCGGAGCATAATTTCTAATTTTAATATAAAATTAAAAATAAATAAAATCATATATGATATATATACAATTTTATATTTTCAAATATTTACTAAATCACAATAACATAAAATATAAATCATAGAATTGTTTATATCATATTATTTATATATATATATACATAGTTACTAGTTTGATTGTAGATTCATAATGTATTAAGTGCCTATATTAATACATTCAATTTATATTTATTTATAACTATAAATTTATCACCAAGAAATATTCATAACTGTATAATTACATTAATAGGGAAATGTTAAAAAGCTTGATATTATTTTTTTTTCATATTATATAAATGTAAATGTATTATAAGAAGTATATATAAATATATTAAAGTTGATTTATAAATTATAAAAATAAAAATTTCGAACCAATCGAACCGTACTTTTCAAATATCTTGTACGAACGAACCGTACTTTTCAAATATCTTGTACGAACGAACCGTACTTTTCAAATATCTAGTACGAACATACTGTTACTTTGTAAAAGTGTACAGTTACATCATTAGTAATCATATATTATCACATAGCTAATCTAATCATTACAACTTATAAATAATTATATCAAATCATTATATACTTATTCATCCATATAGATGAATCCTTATTTTATTAAATACAAATTTTATAAAATATATTATAATATATTATAAATATTTGTGTTTTTTTTCTAAATATAAATTAAGTTCAAGATATTTTGTTATATGTAACATATAATTATAAACATATTTAATAATTAATTGTTTTATAATTATTAGTTTGTATTTGTACATCGGCAGTTCTCGATGACTTTGCAGTTGCACGATGCGATGTCGAATAAAACATCGTATTTTTCGAAGTGATTATTTATAAGATCATCAAAGATTATTCTAGTTGATTTCTTTCTTAGTGTATTAATATGTACCATGTATCGATCGAACTTTATATTGATACCATTGTCACTTATTACTGGAATAGATGATCTGTTCCATATTCATTTTATACTTTTTAAAATGTCTTTGAATTCCACATTCTTATTGTAATCTATGAAACATAGATAATGCCGAGCAATATCTATGTATGTTGGCAAATTATTAGTATTCATTTTACATTTTCCAAATCCTTTAATAAATGCTGAATTGTTTCGTAATTTCATTATTATATAATATAAGAGTACAGGAAATAAGAATAATTTTGAATTTTAAAATGTAAACAAAAAAACATACATGCGCACTGATACTTTAGGTAAACAAATATTTGTTCTTCAAAAAAACTATAAAAGTCGAAAGTGCCGGTATAAAGCAACTTTAAAAAAAAATGCTCTACACATATTGTTTATAACTATATAATACATTATATTATGACCATGTCAACGAATATTTAAAACTTAAAACCACGTTATTGTACATGTACATGTAATAAATAACTGTGAGGGGCCCAGGACATTACAAAAACAAATAGGAAAATGTTGTCTTTTGTTTTAATTTAATGTTTATTAAGTTTATTAAGTTATTGATAAAATAAGAAACAAACAAGATCCATCTGGTGTCGAACCAGCGAAATATACTAGATATATTACATGTTGACTGTTTAACTGAGGCATAGATCCATACTATACTATATATAGTAACACATACTACTAATTTAATAGTTACTTATAATTTAACATAATACAACTATTTAATATTTAGAATATGAAATTAACATATAATTTATTTTATTTAATTCTAATTAATAATCTATTATTTTATATTATTATAATATTATTGATAATTAAAGTTTTAATTTTATTATTATAACAATTTTAATTGTATTATATAATACAGTAGTAGTATATACTACTTATGTATTATATTAATAATTGTAAATTACTCCTCGTTCGATAATATATATATATATATATATATATATATATATATATATATATATTTATATATATATTTATATATTATGTATACATATGTAATAATACTTTATATTTCCAATAAAATACATTGATATTTAAATTTTATTTTGTATCATTCACATTTTAATCTTCTGTGCGTAAATCAAATGATTTACATTTTGAATTGGAATACATATTAGTTGTATAATTACATTTGAACAATCTTTTAAAATCTGTATTCATTGAAACTAATCCATTCACCCTGTAAATAAATAATATGTATTTATAAGTGTGTGTTACTATATATACAAATTATAATATTTAATTAAATTGAATTTTCTACAAACATTTTATAAACGAATAATAACATGAAAATACTAAATATATAATTAAATAATAAATGTAATAAGAAGAATCTATAGGATATAAAAATATAATTCATGGAAAGTAGTTTCATAAATATATTTTTTTTATAATAATTTATAATTATATACTATTAATGTTAGAAATGTTATAATTTATTATGTGAAACATAATATAGAAACTAAAGAGAGATTAAAACATACTAACAATTATAATTATATAGAGTAACATTTATACAATTAATATATATTATATATATATATATATATATATATATAATTATATCTTAAGTAATATTATATCTATATTAAACGTACATTAATGATATCTTATAAGATACTATAGTAGATAACAATGAATGTATCATGCTAATACCTTACATATCCGTAGTCGTGGGTGCGTCCGTCGTATTGACTTGAGCTAATCAGCACTCGAGGTTCACAGTGCGACTATTGATCACGTTACATACGTTAGATCGTACGCATATGTATATTATATGTGAATTATCGATATTTGTGTAACACCAACGTGCTTTAATATAGTGATATGTATACGTGTATAATTATTTAAATTTAACATCATATTAGATTGTAAAAATTACAAAATAAAATAAACACGAAATGTAATGTAATAATAGCAATAATATGAAATATGAATTTAATATATATATATATATATATATATATATTACAAATGTATATTTATATATTAATATGAGTATATATTGTAATAAATATATGTGTTTATATAACAAATATTGTAATATAAATGTTTATATTTTAATATAATTATTATTTTATGTTTATAATTAGCATGTTATTGTAGTAAATTGTTACTTGAATTTAAGAGAGTAATGGTAAATAATAATTTAGATAATATGATAACAAAATGATATTATTGAAAATTCAGTGAACAAATTGTAGATTATATTAATTTTTTAATTAATTTTATTAAGTACATTACTTGTATGATAAAGTAATATATATATATATATATATATATATATATATATATAAATATATATTATCTCCCTACTATAATTAATACTTCGATTAATAACTCTCTATTTGCAGATTATAATAAATTGTAATTGTCATTCAAATTAAATGATAGTCTCCTTCTAAAAAAAACTCTTGATTATATCATCAATTGGATGAAAACATGGGAAATAGAATTGGCTCCGAAAAGTGTGGTGATGCGAGTTGGAAATATATTTCCCGCTCATGTATATAATTTAAATGGACATATACAATTAAAAGTATACTTTACCAATTCAATCTAGTTTTATATATTTGTGTATTACATTTAGTGATACTACGAGTTTCAATAGTCATATTAATAATATTTGTAATAACACCTATCTAATCATTAATATATTATTCAGATGCATCATTTCCAATAATTATATATATATATATACTTAAAGAATATATTACGTATATACGACGTACATACGTACATTGTACATCATTTTATTGAATCTGATTCTTCTGTTTGAGATCCAGATCCATTGTATATCATTAATTCTAACCATATTGGAAATATTCAAAAATATGTCACTAAACGATTATTTGCCAGATGTAATATTCCCAAATCTTCTTACACCGATTGTTTTATGTATCTCAATATTAAATCATTATCACTTAGCAGGTTGATAACAGAGCTGGTAAACTTAAAATAAAATGAATGGATCTGTGGATGTTGATACGGACAAGATATTCGACGTATACAGCTATAGCTGTAGAGGGCCTTCATAACAGATCAGAAAGATCCTATGCAGAACTAATGTACACCTGAATTACTTCGGCAAAATAGTATCCAGGAATTCGCTCCGCATCGATGTTGCATCCCGTAAATCAATAGTCGGTTTCCCTGACGAATTAAAACGTACGTCGTTGATTTCATCTCGTTTTAAAAAATACCCATATTATTATTATTAATAATATATCTTTATTTTTATTTGTTATTTTCTCTTACATAGGGTGATAATCCCATATTATAATTTTTAGTTTAGATCTGTCTTTGTGGCATACCTGTGATAATTTATTTAGCTATTTTCGATTTGTGATATGATCGTGGAGTTTGTGTGTCAATATATTTTCTACAGGCTCTAGAATATTCCCATGACATAAAAATTGGTCGCCCCTTACTAGAATATTGAGTCATCGCAGATCAAAAATCACCTTAATTACATTATATATTATGCATACTAATTCATAACTAAACCTGTAATCTTATGTTAATATTATATATATATATATTGTTATATTAGTGTACTTATGGCATGTGTAAACCATTATTCTTATTGTCATTTATTATTTATCATTAAATTATTGTTTCGTGTCATTTTGTGTGTCTACTCAATAAACTATATATTTATCTATATAGAAATTTAAATTAAGTATATAGATTTATATATTGTATAACTATATATATATATATATATATATATATATATATATATATATATAAGTGTAGTGTATTTATGAATTTATATATATATATATATGTATATATACTTTTTTTATATTATATATATATAATATAACTAAATTATATTTAATTTATAAACCTCTGCAAATGCTATAAAAAAATAACGATCGTATTGGTCATTATCTGTTTGATGTAACTTATACTCCTGCATAATAATTATAATATAACACATATAACACGTATAACACCTATATATATATATATATATATATATATATATATATATATATATATATATATATATATATATATATATATATATATATATATATCTACACATATAAAAGAAAGTCTATTTAAATATATATATATATATATATATATATACTCTGGTGTGGATATATAAACTCCCATCCAGCATGTCCCAGTGTAGTGTATAGGGGAATCGATCTACATATACGGAGTGTTAGTTGCGAATACAATAATAATATATTCAATAAGCAGTCCTGAACAAAAAATCAGAGAGGTACATTATAAATATATATTACTCTGTTACCACCCGCACCAGGATAACGGTTCAAACCATTCCTATTAAAATTAAAAAAAGAAAAAAGTACCATAGTAAAAATAATAGAGAAACGAAACGCAATGAAACAATTATCATTGAAAAAGACAATGTTAACACAAACCAACAAATTGAGTTTAACAAAGCTAGAAAAATCTCCAAGATATATATATATATATAAACGAGTAAACAAAATATTTGCAAAAAAACAAATAGATGATATCAAAAAATCTGCAGATAATAAGAAATTCGCTATAGCATGGCACATTGTAAACAAAATTACTGGTAGAAAGATAACAAGTATATCTAGAATTAAAGAAAAAATGACAAATGCATATACATAAATGGAAACAAAATTTCTCTTTATTACTAGGAAAAAATCCGATAACAACCAATCAAGACATAGTAAAAATAGTGGACAAAGAGCTTCAAATTAAGCAAGGTCCATTTACTATAGAATAACTCTGAATAGTACTCAGAAAAACAAAGACAACTAAAATCGCCGGATTAGATGAAATACCAGCCGAAGTATGATAATTTCAATCACACATTACTAGCATTCTGCAACGATGTACGATACTCTCAGAAACCAATTGAACACTGGACGATAGTGAATCCTCCCATTCCCAAAGAAGGGTTACCTCACTGTTACAGACAATTATAGAGGTATTACACTAACATGCATCGCAGATAAAACATATAATACGCTACTAAGAGAAAGAATACAACCTACCCTAGATAAGATCATCAGACCAAATCAAAATAGTTTCAGAGATAACAGATCAACCGTCCGACACATTCTAACTGTAAGAAGGATAATCGAAAGTTTTAAAGAAAATAATATTGTAGCAAGCCTAATATATGTAGACTTATCTAAAGCATTCAACTCAATACACAGAGCAAACATGTCACAAATGCTTAAGTCATACGGTATTCCAACGAAGATAATCAACGCAATTGTGATACTATAGGGATACTATAGAGATACTAAATCAATGATACGGTCATCTGATGGTTACACGGAATATTTTAATATAAATACAAGTGTTCTACAGGGGGATACTCTGGCATCAGTATTGTTTATTATTACATCCGATTACGTATTAAGACAATTTATCGAGGAAAATAAGGATCTAGACCTAACACTATAGAAACAAGGAAGTAGAAGATAGCAAGATCCAGTAATTAAATTTACAGATGCAAATTATGCTGATGATCTTGTAATATTTGTAGGGGAGAGTACTCGAATACCATAGTAATCAATCACCATAACTTTATTATTTCTCAATTAAATATTACCAACTTTTATTTATAAGTATTAAGTAGGTAACATATAATAGTAACATATAATAGATATTTTAAAATTTAATTTAGTTTATTTAACTCTGAGATAACAGGGGTGTCGATATTACAGGCACTACCTCGAATACCGACACCTTGGTACATAATATTGACCCCTAAATATATTGATATTTAGATATACCATATATTATTTAATATCCACTATCCAATCAGAATTGAATGCGCGTTACTTTTAGTTAACACACGCAATTCATACGTTTTTTCCTAAAATTAATTTTATCATAACGTTAATTGTTAATTTTATCAGCACATTATAACAAAATAACGCTGATTGGTTAAAGGATGTCGATATTACGTGCAATTAGGGTGTCGGTATTATGAAAATGTATATTGCTTATGTAAACGTCAATAACTTTTTAAAAAATTATCAAAATTACAAAATATTTTCGGCACATTCTAATATATAATTAGTTCTATACGATGTATTTAAAATATTTAAAATATATATGTTTTCAAATAATTGAGAATCGATATTGTACTTCAAAAATTTCATAAATTTAGAGTTGTAACGAAAAAATCAGTTTTTTTTATAATTAAAAAAATATAAATATAAAAAAAAAAATTATACTTATATAAATTAGAATTATATTGATTAACATTTCATACATTAATTATTTGTTGATTGGAATTATATTTGAGAAGATCTCTACGGTGTCGATATTACGTGCATGTCGATATTAGAGCACTCTCCCCTAGATTCTAGCAGAAATGCTGAAAAAAAATTGCGTATCTTATAAGAAAATGGGAAAACAGTAGGTCTCAAAGTAAATGATAAAATGACATCAAATATTAACATAAACTAGAATAAAACCGTAAAATCTATATATGGGGAATTCTTGAAAAATGTCGATAATTTCATTTATATCGGAAGCGAAATAGAATATACGATAAAAAAATCAAAATAATAATAGTTAAACCTGTGCAGCTCTAGACAAATTAAGATACATATGAAAATCACAACTTAACAAAACTTAAAAGAGGAAATTATTCAGATCCGTAGTATAATCAGTTGTATTAAACGGCTCTGAAGTTCGGACCCATTCTAAGAAACAAGAGAAAAAGCTATCTGGAACTTATACAAGAATGTTAAGAGCGATATTAAATATATCATGATAAGAGTATCCAACGACGATTCGCCTAATGCGTACATTACGTATACGAAGAACACGTTACGCAGGCTATTGTTACCGAAGTGAGGACAAATCATAAAAGATGTTGTTGATGCCGAAACATGGAACAAAAAAGCTTGGACGACCTAGAAAAACCTATGTAAAACTGCTATATGATGATACAGGAATGACGACTGAAGAACCAACGACAGCAATGGAAGAGAGGATGACGTCGAAGAAAATTGTTGAAAATGCTTGGGAAATAATCCCGATCCGGTAAGTAAGGTATATATATATATATATATATATATATATATATAAAGTATTATGTTATTGAATACCTTAAAAGACGTGTCAATACTTTCCAAATCAGCAATATTTTCTAATATTCTTTCAAGTTTAAGAAAAAGATCATTCTATAATATGTATTATATAAATCATAATATAATACATTAATACAAATTGTGTACATTTTACAAATGTAGTTATATATGTATATGAAATATATAAGATAAAATAATAATTATAAATTATGATCAAACTTCCACGTGGAATAATCTATTATATTTATAATACTGGTTGTAGACACAGTGCACATGATTTTTTACATCTTCATTTTTATCTTGTAGAATTGCATTGGTTACTAAAATGTATGTATATAATAAGTTTATTAAAAAGTATATATATGTACGTATATTTATATATATATATATATATATATATAAATATATTAGTAAATAAATGGTTAAAATATAATATATGATATATTATCATATTATAACTAGTTAGTAGACGATACAAATCAATCGATAGGCATTTTTTTTAAATAGAGCAATACAGTTGACAATACATTATGTAATGTTATATAATGTTATAGTTTAACGTATAAAGCTAAAATATATAAAAATAATTTCTACTAAAAATAGATAATTTATAAGTTAATTAATTTGTTGAAAATATAAGATTTTAATTTACAGGATTTTTTTTACGGAGAATTTCAACCAACTTTACCATTTTCCGAGATATTTTCTATAATTAATGATAAATAAAAAGTAAGCACATTACGTATACTTATTTGAACTATATAAATAAATAAATAAATTAATTACAAATATATATTGTTTATAAATGTAATATTGTATTTTGTTAATTAAATATTTCTATATATTTTACAATTTGTTAATTAATATGTAGATACATATCCTTTATTTACATAGTAACCACATTATAGTCTAATCATTTAAGTAAGAGTACTCGAATGTAGACCACTTTTAAATACGGCTTATTATTAGCATAAATGAAAAAGGTAAAATATACTTTTTAATATAAATAATAAAATCTATAATCTTTGCAAACTAATTTTCAATTTTTGTAAATTATAACTATTTTATTTAATATTATTTTTTTCAGCTAATTACTTACTAATCAAAGAAAATATCTAAACTAATTTATTTTATATAAGTATGTTTATTATATTTCAATTTTAATATATTCTGATTGTCGATTTAATTTACTATAATAATAATCTATAAATTTTAAAATTAATTATATTTTAATATTTTAATTATACTAATTAAAAACATAGCAATATAACCTTATGTGGACCACTTGAGTTTTCATTGAACATTTCTCAATATTATATAAATTCTTTGCGTACTTATACTAATTCATTACTAATATATTATATTAGTTATATTATAGTATTATATGTTATATGCTAATATTGTAAATTTTAAATTATGTGATTTTTGTAAAATTAGTAATATTTTATTATTTTAATTGTTATTCTTTAAGCAACTACTAGGTAGCGAACAAGAAGTAGAAACAAACAGATTAGAAATTAAGGCCATCCAAGCAACTCTCTTAAACATAAAAACTACACTCTTCACATAAGAAGAATACAGTAAAGTAAAAGAAAGACTAACATATGGAAAAGCCTCCGGACCCAATGGCATACCACCTGAAATTCTTAAATAATGTATCTTTGACAAAATAATATTGGAACTATCTAACAAAATGCTAACACAGAATGAAATCCCTAATCAATGGTTAAAATGCAATATTATGCCTTTTCCAAAATCAGGTAATCTCGAAGAAGTCGGAAATTACAGAGGTATAGCACTTTCTACAATAGCATCAAAAATAACTAACAAAATGATACTAAACCAAATACAACCACACATAGACCCCATTTTACGTTACAACCAAAATGGATTTAGACTTGGAAGATCGAAAATATCTCACATTCTCGCTCTTAGACGACTAATCGAAGGAGTAAAAAGCCACAACCTAAAACAATAATATTCGTCGACTTTAAGACAGTATCAATAGGTAAAATAAGATTACAGATCCTAGAAGCTTACGGAATTCCAATAATACAAATCATCGCACTAACTTATGAGAACACACACGCACAGATTATAACACCAAATTGAGAAACAGAACATTTTGAAATCCCTAAAGTAGTTCTACAAGGAGATACACTAGCTCCATACCTATTTGTAATCACTCTTGATTACGAGATTAGACAAGTAATTGAAGGTCGTGAAGAAGAACTAGGGTTTGAATTATCAAAAAGATGAAGTTCTCGTCATCCGGCGATTCACCTATCCGATCTAAGCTATACAGGTGACACTGCATTAATATCGCAAGAAGTGGAACAAGATCAAATAATGCCAAATTCTATCGAAAAAGAAGCCTCCAAAATCAGATTACACATTAACGCAAAGAAAACTGAAGTCATGTATTTTAACCAGAATACACCACCCAACATAACATCTGAAAATATTGATCAACTGATCAATAATGTTACACATTTTAAATATCTGGGGTCGTAGATGTTAAGCTCAGAAAAAGACTTCGAAAATAGAGAAGCGTTAGCATGGTCCGCCATACACAAAATGAAATAAATCTGGAATTCGAAAATGAATATAAGTCTAAAAATAATAACCTTTAAAGTCACAGTCGAACCAATCCTACTCTACGGAAGCGAAACCTGGACAATAAATGTATATCTACGTAAGAAAATCGATGGCTGTTATACGATATTATTGAGGATAGCCTCCAACATATCATGGAAATAAAAATTAACCAATAATAAATTATACAGAGGAATTCAAAAGATCTCAGAAATAATAAAGCAAAGACGTATGAGACTAGCAGGACACTGTGTAATACATCCTGAAGAAGTTTCACATACTTTAATTCTATGGACTCCAAAACAGGGCACACGAACTAGAAGGAGACAATCAAACACATTTATCGACACACTAAAATACGACTGCGAATGCGAAGAAGGCGAAGAAGATGAACTGTGAAAATTAATGATGGACAGAGAAATATGGAAATCACTTGCAAGATCTGGTCCTGCGAGAGCTTGACTAATGTAAGTAAAGTAATTGTTGTTAATTGGATTAAATATAATAAATTGATTAATTAATTAATATTTTTAGTTATTTGTATACCAGATTAATAATACAATTTTATATAGTTAATTATTATAAGAAAAAAATTATGTTTTAACTTAAAAAAAAGTGGTCCACATTAAGGTACATTTGGAAAATGATCGACATTTTGATTTATTGATATTGGCTTATCGATACATATTTTGTAAGGCAAACTCATATTTAAAATATAATATATATAAAATAAGAATAAATGTAAAAAGAATTAATTATAAATTTCATTTTTCAATGAATTATTTTTATATGTGCTTAGGTGGTCCGTATTCGAGTACCCTCCTCCTTAACTACTTTAAAATTATTTATAATATTAATATTATTTAAATATTACTATTCTATTTGATTGAATATGTTACAGTGGTTTTAAAAGTATTTGCATTTCTTATTTAGATATAATTACATTTAGTAATTATTTCAATTTATAACAACAAATAAATAAAAAAAAACAATACAAATAAATAATAATTACAAATATCATAGAATTATATAAATATTAATTCGATCAATACGATATCATTGAAATACATAGTATATATTATTTATGTATATTTGTAATTAGATATATTATATATCATAGTATCTAAAACTTATTTTATCCCGTGCACTTAATAATTTGCTTTTAGTAGTAGGATCTAACAACCTTCATTTTATATTAGCTACTCATGTAAATGTGCATAGTATATAGTTGTGTTCACATTCATACAGATCAGAAAAGTCTTTCTAATTACAGAACATCCATGTTATCTTGTACGTTACACTTACTTCAAAGTTTGACTATCGGAACACAATCTGACCACCAACTGACTACATACATTAGCGAATAACTCCCTGTAAACCTCTTAACTAAAGGGTACAAACTAAATTTAGTCGGTTTTCTTCGAGTCATCTCGCCGTATCGCATATATGATTGAATACACTCCAGTTCCGAAATTACCCATTAAACGACTAGTTTTTATAAATGTATTATTATATTTATTTCATATTATCAATACTCCCTAATAAAGAAACTGACGACAATATCAAAAAAGTATTTTTTTAATAATGTTCTAAAATATTTAAACTATGCAATATAAATAATCATTTAGTAATACCTATTTAGTTATAATTTAATCTAATCCTAATAAAATGGTGTTATTATTTCACTGATTAGATCACCTATACCGCGTTATAGCAAACAGGTCAGGTGATGGAGTATAGTATATGTAATGCTTTTTAGATATCTTTATCCCTTCATTACTTCCTTTCTCGTGTAGTAAATGTAGATCATTGTCTACACTAACTTTACATATTACCATAATTTAAAACAAAACCGGAATCAATGTTCTTCGTTGGTGAATTTTATGAATACGTTCAAAATAATGTACATGATCCTATTTTAGTACTTACTAAACCGTATAGCATCATCATCGCATATATTTCATATACATTTATTCATGATGTAACTTTATTATAACTACAATTTATAACAACAATTATAAATGCATTGCCAAAATATTTGGTGAATACAAATTTGTTGCTCCAAATGATTAATAGTATTTTAATAATGTCTTCCAAAACGAAAAACGTTACATGTATGTATATATATATATATATATATATATATATATATATATATATATAAACAAACATATTGAAGATAATGCATGTTTCAATTCATGTCCAATTAAATAAGCAAAGTTTCCATAATCAATATATCTATAAATAAATGTGTATTACAATTAATAAAACAATTATTTAAAATTAAATTATAATATACGTTATTATATACAAAATATATACTTACTTTTTATTATTATTCCAAAATATAGCATCATACACTGCTCTCTGGTTAAGTACTTAAAATGTATAATAAATATTAATATTTTTCAATATTTTGAATTCAAATATTTATATATATATATATTTTTTTTTTATATATAATATTTATATATATATATATATATATATATATATTTTAGATTTATTATTTTATATACATAGATAAATATTATTATTACTAAGTTTTTCTAATAATATATATATATTGAATTATAAAAGTGTCATACTTATCAAATATTTAGGTAAATATGTCAGTAACTATATATATACAACCATAAAGTATGAATATTATAGATATGTAGTATTTCATTTGGACCACAAATTACGAAATAATATACTTTATCATATAAAATTTAGTTTTTAAATTTCAAATAATTATACAGATATAAATATATCTGATATTATTAATATTTCGAATAATTGTAGAACTAGAGGTAATTGTAAACAATTAAATGTAATACATAATTATGGTAATACAATTAAAAATATAATTAATAATATATCAGTTAATATATGGAATTCATTAAATAATGATATAATACTCTTAAAATTAAATCTTTATCTGTTTCATCTTTTTTTTTAAATGTGTTTGTGTTATAGAAAATTCGGGTTTTTTATATTTATATTTCAAATATACTATAATATAAAATTAATAATTCATTATTATTACAGATAAAGTGGGAAGTATTATTTTATTTTTGTTTGTTCGGTATCTTTTATTTCTATTTTGATCATTTTTCATTTATTTTTACTATATGATTTATTTCTACTTTCGAATGTTTTTCGTTTATTTTTATGGTAAAATTAAAACGTTTTAATTTTTTAATTTCGTATTATTCTTTGTTTATTTCTATAATGTATGTTATCGTTAGCAAATAATTATACTTTATACTTTCGATTATATTTTCGGCTATGTATTTGATTAAATAAATTATCAATCAATCATAAAAATCTATAATATGTTAAAACTATATCTTATTAATTTATTTTTAAAATTAAATAATATAAATACATATATATATATACTTTAAGATATATTGTTTTTGTTATTAATGATCATATTCGATCGGTTATTATCCATCTAATATTATGTAACAATTATATACAAAATAGATGAAACATGTATACAATGTTATCATAATATATTTTCATAATCTATCAATAATAATTTATATTAATTTATTTTCAACATAAATAAAATGTAATAATAATATAACTAAAGTAAATAATATATAATTATAAAATGTATAATAATTATATACTTTTTTGAAATACACAAGATACATAAAATCAAATAAAGATTCTTTATGAGTATTAAATATTACTTCATAGTTCCAAAGAATATTTTTGTAATATTCAGAATTCCATAATATTACTGCATATTTAACAAGCATATTTAATATTTTAATATTAATCTAATTGGCATATACGTATTATGATTGCTAATGTTAAATACATATAAACGATCATGCAATACATGTGAATTAAGTAAACTAAGTGATCATAGGGAATATAAGTATAAACTATAATAAATAGTTTATATATAAATAATATTACATTCTTTATTTGTATATTATTTTTAATTATATTATTAATTCTGTATTCCGTCAATACATATGTTAATAATATATGTTATATTAATGATAGATATCATTTAATAATCTATGTATCATATTACATGATAGATAATTATAATATTTATATTTATATATATATATATAACTATACCATATTTGGTAAACATTTCTTGCATAATATTAACCATTTGGTAGACATGATTAAATGTAGATAATTTCGTGTCCACCAAATAGTTATGAAAATAATTTATCATTTTTGGTATACATTTTACTTATAATAATTTTATATGAATGAATGAATGAAATAAGTTTATATATATACGTCTATGGAGGATCAGTGAACGCCTGGGCTTTATTTGGTCGATACCTCCAATATGTTCATGTACAGATTACAATATTTGTAAAAGTAATAATATAATAATAATGATTTATGTGTTAGCATTCTTTGTAATATAATTAGCAAATGAAACAATAAAATAGAAGATACATATATATATATATATTTTTTTTTCGGACAATGGTTAGTTAATAACCAGAGCCAATTATCCCATTTATTAGCGAAAACATATTAATAAAAATATGACGAAGTAGGCAAGGGAGAGGCCAGGTAATTAAGGATTTTACAATAATCCATTGCAGCAGTATTTGCGATAAATATTTAGACTGCCTGTCATGACACGAATACTGAGTAGCGTAATATCATGCTTCCTCAGGCCTAACGAATATAGGTCTTTAGACGTTAGGGATGAGGGTATACCACGCCAGTTCCAACAAGAGGCACTTAGTTTAGCCTGCTTTGCACCAGTAAGTTATTTTGCGTAGGAGAGTATTTCAGGTTTGTTATAGTAGTCAGTTTTGTGTCGGTAATTAGTATCGGTATCTATTGTATCAGTTGAGATTTGCGTATCTATAATATAAACAATGTCATTTCGGTAAGCCAGTAAGTCAGGTTTGCGTAAGCCAAATTGTGTTCGTATGTGTGGTTCCACTATAGTTGTAAATTTGTACTTATTAAGTAGAGTGATTAAAAGAGCGTTAACATAATTATGCCTGTGAATAATGTTATTATAATTAAATCTACAGGTCTGCATAATATGATTTAGGCAGTCATATTTATAATTACACCCTCGCCTTAAACAGTTTGTATTTAAACTTGGAAACATACGTTTACATCTGTAATGTGTATATAGTAGACCGTGCTTTAACTTTACCATATCTACAAAATCGCGACCAGAAAACATCTTTATAGGAGAAGTTATCCAATTATTAATAAAAGGACTATGCGTGCCTAATTCTAAACCCTTGCCATCGACAGAATTAAATAAATATATTGAATGATATTTATTTATGGAGGTGTTATCAATAAACGTGTATTCATCGTATACTCGAGGTGTAGACCATTTTAGAATAACACTATCGGGAAGAGTTTGAATAATAGTGTCATCATTCCTTCTAATGGATGAAATCCTTTTTAGCCGCAGCACCGGTATTGCAAGAAAAAGACGAGTGATAGCTATCCAACGTCTGACGAACGCCCGAATACTTCTGTCCATAGTTTTTAATGAATTTAAATAGACGTTAGAGAAAGTCAATGTATGAAGCATACTTGGAATTAGATGATTTTTGAGCATAAACAATTTTTGTTGGGGTTTTAGAGTAGATTTAGATATTGCCAAGAGTTTCGATGTGAGGTCATCATTAATTGAATTATTTTTATTATCCAAAGCGCCTATGTTGATGCCAAGATATCTATAAGTGTCTTCTATATTTAGCGCTTTAATTGTAGAATTATCAATAGATATAAAACTATATGGGTTACATATCCATTGTTTTTTCTTTGGGTTAATAATTATATTCAATGTAGCGCATTTTGATTTGTTAACGTTTAACCCACATTGAGCTAGTCTAAATAAAACATGATCAACTTGATATTGCATCATTACATCATCTTTCGCAAATAAAACCAGATCATCTGCAAATGACATATGGCTTATTGTACTATTTCCTTGTAAATTAATACTATCTGGCATATTATCAGTTACATAATCTATAATGGAGTTAAAAAGAGCGGGAGACATTGGGTCACCTTGTTTTACTCCACGATTGACTGGTATACTAGGTGATACTCCATTTTTATTTTAATTGAGTTGAACAATCAGAATAAGTATGCATGATATAACTTGTATACATTTTAGGAGTCCCTACTCTTTCGGCTAATGCAACAATTGAGTTGTGAGATACCGTATCAAAAGTTTTAGAAACATCCAACAAACACATCTTTAATGGGCGTAATGCATTTTTATGCTGATATATAATAGATTTAAGTAAAAAGATATTCTCAGCAATACCATCACGTCGAACAAAAGCTTTTTGCCGTGGATTAAAACTAATTGTGTTTTCAATTCTGCGTGCCAACATTTTATGGAAAAGTCTACAGAATATCGATGACATAGTTATCGGACGATAATGGGACGGCTCAGTACTTGCTTAGTTTTAGGGATTAAAGTAGGAATTTAATTAGGCCTAATTTAAATGCGGAAGGTGCAGTCGATGATATGAGATAAATATTAAAGCGAGCTGTTATATTATTTAGACCAATTTTAGTTAAATCGCATTTTTTAAGACCATCTATTCCCGGGGCGCCGTCGTGTAATGTGCCGTAACATGACTTTACTTCGTTTATCGTAATTGGATGTATATATGCATTACTATTATTAACAAATATGTGGATGAATGGAATAATATGGCTTACTTATTAACTCACTCCAATATTTAAATTGTAAATCGATTGGCATTTCTTTAATTTCTTTTGTAATATCTTCGCTGTCGAAAATAGATTTAGCGAGCCTGGATCTATTTTTAGAATACATTTGTTGCGTTTTAGCAAATAATAAACACATTTGTTTACGCTTAACATTTCTATTTGATTGCACGCCTATATTATCATTACATTGTGTATTGTTAGAAATAATATTGTTACGTAATATTTTTGGTTTTTTTTAGATTGAATTATAGATGAATTAATTAATTGTTCATAATATAGGTCTATTAGATTTTGAATATTGTCGAAATTAAAATTCTGTATAGGTAATTGTAAACTAGGTAATATGTATTTTCTAGGGTATAAATCTAAGATATATTGTAAAATATTTGTTTTATTAGTTAAATCAATATTGTTTTGTGATCTAGGACCTGTAGATAAATCATAACAATAGCTATTCGAGACATTAGAATTAATCGTTTCGCATGGTTGCGTGTCATTAATAGTGTTTATATAAATGTTATTATTATGAAAAATGTTAGTTTGTATATTGTCAATGTAATCTGATAAATGTGGTGTATCTAAATGTATGGGCAAAGTGTCGTTAGGGTCATAATTAGTACTGTTAGTATCAGTAATGTTATCAGTATCGTATGTATCTTCAGTATCGTTATTGGGATTGTTAGTTAGTAGATTGTCTATGTGCAAAACAGGCTGTACAATATAATTTATATTAACGTATGTCTGGAGTGATCGAACCAGAGATTTGTACTTCGCAGATGACCGATGAGTTGTGATAGCCTGTAGAGACCTCTCAGTAAACTTCTCCGCTATCTCCTTATTGATTGGAAATCTCTTCGAGTCACTTTTTTTGGAAAGTATATCAATTTCGATTAACGCAAGCTTTCTCGAGACGCCTTCAGACCAACGCTGTCTCGACTGGGACGTGATGTTGTTTACTATTGTATCTGTGCACTCAATATGGTATGCATGTGCATGCATACGTCGACGATGAATAGCAAGTCCACGAGTACCCTTGAACTGCTTACAACAGGTTATGCAATATCCTTCATTGGGTTGTTCCATTAGGGCGTATAGAATTTATACGTAAAGTTGTATTAAACAAGGATCTAATTCAGCCAGTTAAGACTGTTATACAAAAACGGAATTAATGTATATGAATGTGAAACGCGACCGTTCACTGTGAATGACAGCGCACGAATGAATATATATATATATATATATATATATATATATATATATATATATATATATATATATAAATTAATAAAAATAATAAAACACTGTTCATGAACATAATTTATCATCATCCCAGTATTCAATACTCGTGTTTAACTTGGATCTAACTGGGAAACTGGGGGAAACTGGGGGAATCTAGTCCAAACTTAGATCTAGGTGGTGTAAACTTGGATTTAGCTGATCCATATTTAACTAGTTGAAACTTGGATCATTATACCACAGTTTGATCCAAGTTATTTTTTTAAACTGAGATAAACTTGGATTTAGCTGATCCATATTTAACTAGTTGAAACTTGGATCATTATACCACAGTTTGATCCAAGTTATTTTTTTAAACTGAGATAAACTTGGATTTAGCTGATCCATATTTAACTATTTAAAACTTGGATCATTATATTACAGTTTAAACCAAGTTATTGTTTTAAAATGAGATCAACTTGGATTTAGCTGACCCATATAACTAGTTGAAACTTGGATCAATATATCACAGTTTACTTACTTACTTACTTATGTTGAGCTCTCATTCGAATTTTCTTTTCCTTTATACTCCAAACATCTCTGTCCAACATCATCGTCTTTATCTCATGTATATCGTCTAGTCCTATGTCTTCTCTTAGATTATCTACAACAGTAATGGTTTTGCGACCTCTTCTTGCACTACCATTTGTCGGTTCCAAAAGGACAAGTTTATGAGCCATTTCGTTGTCATGTCTCATCAAATGACCTTCAAGTGTTAGTCTTCTTTCTTTTATTACTTCAGATATTCTTGAGAGTCCATTATATAACGTTATGTTATTGATTTTATCTTTCCAGGATATGTTTAAAGCCATTCGGAGAAGTCTGGTGTAACATCCATCTATTCGTTTATTCATAGTGTTTGTAGTTGTCCATGTTTCAGCACCATATGTGTATATTGTTTCAATCGTATCCCTGAATATTCTAACTTTAAGTGAGTCTCTTATGCTTTAAACACTGTACAGTATACACTGGGTACTATGTACAGTATACAGTGTATAGCTAACATTATTTTAACACAAACAATTATTAAAAATATTTTTAATAAATCATATTTCTATTCTATTATTTTGATTACTACTTTTAATTAAATACATATACTATATATATATAACCTAAAGTTATAAGTTATATAATGTATTTTCAATTATAAATTAATTCTTAAAATCATAGGTAATGTAAAAACCTCTTTATAAGAAAACATCTCTATAAGAAATTAATTATTGAAAAAAAAAACAATTTATTATATAGATGTTTCACTGTATATATATTTATATATATATAAATTTAATTTAATTAAGGAACACATATTAATTGTAATAGTATTATCAAAGATTTTGCGAAGCAAAGATATAACACTCCTTATGCATGCAACGTAATTTCGTAATATCCCCTGTCGCTGCTAGCAGTAGTATCGAAATCATTGAAATAGATTTAGGTTCGGCTCTGTTTGCATACAACAATGTTTTCATTGCTCTATTAAATTACATGCAATATAAATTAGCTTTTACTTACTAAATATATACTTATAGCATTTAAAACATAAATATCATATTTATTTGTTATATATCAGTAATGAACATTTAGTTTTCATCATATAAATATTAATTTAAAGCATATTATTTAACATTTTAAAAGTGTATAGTTAAATACGAATTTACATTATAAACAACGCACAGTTCCTAAAAGTAACCCGCTATAGATGGTACCAGGGTATTTTGTATACAAATTCGAATTACACGATTTCGCGTAGTGTTATATCTTTCCTTCGGAAAATCTTTGGTATTATATTATATTAATTAATTATCTAATATGTGTGATTATAATATCCAACCTTTCATAAATATTATCATTATCTTTAGTGGTTGTATGTTGTTTACTATTTATAACCTTCGAAGTATATTTTACACATTATAAATGAATAATATAATTATTTGAAAACTTTTAATACTAAATTTAATACAAATAATATTATTTATAACCTTCGAAGTGTATTTATTTACTATTTCAAACCTTCGAAGTGTATTTATTTACTATTCAAAACCTTCAAATACTTAATTTAACTATATGAAAACTTTGAATACATGATTTAATACAAATAATACTATTTATAACCTTCAAAGTGTATTTTACACATTAGAAATGAATAATATAACTATTTGAAAACTTTGAATACTTAATTTAATACAAATAATATTATTTATAACCTTCGAAGTGTATTTATTTACTATTTCAAACCTTCGAAGTGCATTTATTTACTATTCAAAACCTTCAAATACTTAATTTAACTATATGAAAACTTTGAATACATGATTTAATACAAATAATACTATTTATAACCTTAGAAGTGTATTTTACACATTAGAAATGAATAATATAACTATTTGAAAACTTTGAATACTTAATTTAATACAAATAATATTATTTATAACCTTCGAAGTGTATTTATTTACTATTTCAAACCTAAAAATGAATAATTTAATAAAAATAATACTATTTGAAACCTTCGAAGTGTATTTATTTTTTATATGGCACAACAATGTCTATAAAACTAATATAAGATATCAATATATATATATATATATTCTGTATATTAATTTTACATTCCTATATTTGTTTTACATATTCTCATATTTATTAATTTAATTCAACTTACAGAAGCTGCATCCCAAATACACAAGGAAGCCACTTCAACTGAAACAACAAATATTATAGAAATTTTTTTTTAAAATAATAAAAGGGTTAACAAATAAATTAATGTTTTACATTTTGTATTTATATTATATTTACAATTATATTAATTTAACTCAAAATAAATATAATACATTCATATTTAGTAGTAAAATAATAAATATTAGTATAGTATTATTATTGTAATATATATTGAAATATATTTTAATTTATAAACATAAATATTTATTTTAGTAGAGTAGTTATAATGAAATGTTGATATATATGTATATATTCTTTGAACGTTATGCTAACTTATAATTAAATAAACTAATTTCTGAAAACTTCATTGGATTTAACCGGTCATGAATTTGTATTATCCTCTATTAATATTGATGTAAGCTATCATTAATTATATTATAGTTATTTTAATTTTGCTAACTTATTTAATTTGGATTAATCTCGAGCTGAACTTGGATTGAACTTAATTTGTCTCGAGTTGAACTTGGATTTAGATCGATGTAAGCTGCATTTAACTCGAGTTAACTTGGATTAATCTCGAGTTAAACTTGGATTTAACTGCGATTTAGCTCGAGTTAAACTGGGATTTAACTAGAGTTAAACTTGGATTTAACTGGGATTTAACTCAGGTAATCTCGAGTTAAACTTGGATCTAGCTGGTGTTAAAAGTGTTACCAAATTACCGAGCTAAACACGAGTTTAAACTCGAGATAAATCCAAGTTAAACATGAGTTTTGAATACTGGGATATTTCAATACATTACATTAAAGTAAATAATAAAATAAGATAGTAAAATAATTATATAATATTAAAATGTATTAAAATATATACTAGTAAAATATGTAACCTTATAATATTGTAATATTAAGAACTTGTTAATAAAAATAGTAAATTATTATAAATATGTGTAAAATAAAATTATCTAAAAGTATATTATAAAATTAAAACTACTAAACAAAAATTAATCATCTTTCAATAAGACGTGCAATGGCGCCACATTCCTGTCAAATTAAAGATGACTAATAATAATACCAATAATTATTTAAAAAAATATTAAAAACAATAAAGGAAACAAGATGTAAAACAAATATAAATATTAAAAAAATAAATATTAAAATATATAAAAAAAACTAATATTTACTTATAAATGAATATTTTAATGTTTTTTTAAGAATAAATACATTATTAATATGATTTTTTCATAAAAGATTATTAAAAATTAATTCATTATATAACTTTGGTCCTTTAAAAAATATTGTATTTTTTAATTTATTTGATTTCATAAGTGGTAGAATAAATTTATTTTTTAGTTTATTTAACTTGAAATATGAGTTAAATCTAATTTATATTTATTATTTAAGAAATTATAGATTAATAATGTGTGTCTATATATAATTAGATCTTCAAATTTTAAAATATTATTTTAAAAAAAATGACCAGTATGTGTTAGACGTATTAATGGTAATTTTGATTTATCTATTATTTGTTTATTAATAATTCTTATAACTTGTTTCTGTAACATAATTCATTTTGTAATATTTGATTTATAAGTATTTGACCATACTTCATTCCCATATGATAAATTAGATAAATATAACGAATTATATAACAACATTAATTTTTTTGTATCTAAAAAAGATATTTTTTTTATAGTATATATAATTTTTGACAATTTATTCGATAAATAATTTATATGTTTTTTATAGGTCATTTGGGAATCTAAGTAGATCCCAATACATTTATAATTATTAACTATATCGATTTTAATGTTATCTATTGTAATATATTTTAATATAGCACAATTTATCTATTAATATTTTTGTTTTTTCGATATTTAGCTTAAGCTTATTTATATCAAACCATTTTTTAACTTATCCATGTAATATTGCAAATAATATGTCAATAATGAATCATTTTTAGCAAATATAGTTATAGATGTATTTTCTGCATATAAATTGATATTAATATTATTTACTTTTTCATTATTAAAAATATTAGATATGTCATTTATAAAGATAATAAATAGTAGATGTCCTGGAACAGATCCTTGTGGCACTCCATATATAATAATCTTTCTAGATGATATATTATTATCAATTCGTGTTATAATATTTCTTTTTTTAAGATAACTTTTAATAAATAAAATTTGTATCACCTCTAAACCATATACATTCTAATTTAGCAAGTAAAATATCATGATCAACTACATCAAATGCTTTCTTGAGATCTAAGAATATAGTAGCTACTTTTTTTTTTGAGATAGTTTATGTAAAATGAAATGCTGAATATTTAATAATGATAAGGTTGTATTTGATCTGGGAACAAAACCATATTGATTTTTGTTAATAATATTATGCTTAAATATATATTTTGATAATCTATTATAAATAATTTTTTCAAAAATGTTAGATATTTGTGGTAATGAAATTGACCTATAATTGGATATTTGTTGTTTATCATTAGTTTTATATAAAGGTTTAATAATTGCAATTTTCATATTACCAGGAAATGTATTTGTTTGGATACTTAAATTAAATATCTTTTTTAATGGTTCTAAAATATATTGAATAATATATTTTATTAAGGTCATATCATGATTATTTATATCTAATGATCTTTTTGATTTAATATCCTTGGTCACTTTAATTATTTCATCATTGTCAATTGGTAAAAAGTAAAAACTATTAAAATTATTAGATACAAATTCTTTAAAATCATTTTTATTTATATTATTAATTGAATTATATATTTTACTTCCAATGCTCGAAAAATACTCATTAAATGCATTACATTGTTCGTACCTTTCATTCATTTTAATATTATTATCTATAAAGTATTTGGATAATCCGAGTCTATAGGTTTTAATATTTTATTAATGACTTTCCAATTTTCTTCTTGTGTATTTGCAGAAAAAGATTTTTATAGTAATTATTTTTTAAATTTTAATATTTTTATTAATTTAATTTTTTAATTTTTTATATTTACCAAATATACAATTGTTTATTTTGTATTTTTTATATAATTTATTTTCTTTTTTATTGCCTTTTTAAATTTATTATTTAGCCATGGATTAAAATTGTGAATCAATTTAATTCTTTTTTTAACAAAAGGACAGTGCTTATTAATACTATTAGTTAATATATCAATAAATGTATTCTATAGTTCACAACAATTCTGATTATTTAAAATGGTATTCCAATGTATTGTACATAGTTATAGTTTTAGATTATGTAAATTTAATTCATTAATATTTCGTGAATATGTATATTGATCTTTTCTTTTAACAAATATAATTAATGAATTCTCACTAATATCTGTATGTATTATACCTCGTATTACATCAGAACAATTTGTAAAAATATTGTCTAAACTTGATATTGAATTTTGGGTGATTCTTGTGGGCATATAAATTATATTGGATA
The DNA here is from genome assembly GCA_964019155.1 of Osedax fenrisi. Lineage (NCBI taxonomy): Eukaryota > Metazoa > Annelida > Polychaeta > Sabellida > Siboglinidae > Osedax > Osedax fenrisi. The sequence goes on from OZ025244.1 coordinate 63,174,851, forward strand.
TACCTAATTGGGTCAATATATTTTTAAACGAGTTAGATAATACAGTATAATTTAATAAATTAATATTATAATCGCCACAAATATACATTTCTCTACTTATATATTTATGAAATAACTTAAACAATAAATTAATAAAATTATTTCCATTATAATCAGGTGATCTGTAAACATATGATATAATTTTAAAATCATTAGAATTAATAATTATTTTAATTGATATAATATCAATATAATCCATTATAGAACAGAGATCTTCAATTATGCAACAATCTATCAGTTTACTAACTAATATAAGTAGACCTCCGCCTCTCTTTTTATTGGATAATATTCTATTTTTTATAAAAATATTACAATTAGGGAAATATATATCTGGGTAATCTTTATCAGTAAGCCATGTTTCCGTTAATATAATAATATCAGGTTTACGGGTCAAGTTATCGATACATATTAATAATTTATTTATATTTTTATTAAAACTTTTTTTATACAATTTACATTATTAGTTTCAGATATATTTTTATTGACTTATTGACAATTTAATTATTGTATTTTCATTAGTTTTTTTCTAAGTTTTTATTTAATATATTTGCATATGATTCTGTATCATTACATTTATTATTATTAATATTTACACTATTTATTATAGATTTCAATTCTGTGATATTATTTTTTAGATCAATAATATACTTGAACTTTATTTGTATATTGTTTATTAATACTCTTAAAATCTAGAGAATAAGTAAGTTTAAATAATGATTGAATTAATACTCTATATTGGATCCATAAATATAACTATTTAGTATACATAACATCTTAAATTACATATATAGTATTAATGGATATATATTTATAAGTATTAATATATTTCGATTGTATACTACTTATTGATCATATATATATATTACATACAACAATTAAATTTTACATTCATAATCAATATATATATTTGTAATTGATTAATTAATGTATTTATACTTTTATATGTTTAACATAATTGAACATTCGCGTAATTTTTGTTTATCATTATATATATAGAATATATCTCAGAAAATTGTAAAGTTAGAGCGAATTTGTATGCTAAAATTTCCATAAAAATAAATCTTAATATTGTCTACAAAATAATAAATTATACATAATTGATATTTGGTAGATATTATATGTATATGTGAAAGAGTATATTATAATTAATTAATATGTAATTTTTCACCTTCGTGGAATTATTTCTATGTAAAAAAAATAATATTACACACAAATGGACGTCAGATTGTTTATAAGCACAGTTTGCAGATTGAAAACCGAAAAATGTGTGTATATATATTTATAAAAATGTCTACCAAATAAATATAATTTATATTGTCTACCAAATGGTTATTATATGACTATATATATATATATATATATATATATATATATATATATAATTACTTAATAATAACCTATAATATCGTCCATATAAAAAGCATTTGCTACATTAAAATCATAGTCATTTATTAGTGATATGTTCTTCTTATTTAATGACCTACATTATATTTGTTTAAAATAATTAAATCATGGTGATAAAAAGATATTGATTCAGTTAAATATATTATTTAAGAAATAAATCTACGATTAATTTGAGGTATGGAAGTGGAAATGTAACTTGATGGAATGCGAGAGGTAGCGTGACCGAACACATTTAGTTATGTTCTTACAATACATTAAAACAAATACAATTATATATTACATATTTATTTTTGTATTTTCCAGGAGTCACATGGATATATATATATATATATATATATATATATATATATATTGTTAAGGGAAATGTTGTTAAAACTTTATAAAATATCTTAGATGGTAAAGACTCCACTAAATTAAAATAACAACAAATAATAATATATATATATATATATATATATTTATTTATTATAATATTATAATTTATTAATGTATATTAATTTATAATGATTGTTAAATATACTAACTCATCATTACGGATTCCATTGAAAACTTGTATTAGAATACTAATAATACCTGTATATATGTTGATATTTTTCTTTGGAATTGTAACCTATATTTTTAGATAAATAAAATAATTATTGGGTTTATAGTTTAGTTAAACTAATAGTTGTATAATAATATATATATATATATATATATATATATATATAATGCATTGATCAGATAATAATTGAATATGTAAATATATATTATTATTTTTACGAATACTAGGATATGTATCATCATATAATTTAATGGGAACATTTTATTATACAGATTTGAAATATTTGTTCATATTTTTCCACTAAATTTTGAAATGTTAAAAACAAATATTTAGCTACATTTGTTTGTATTTTATCTAACATTTATGTTATTGTATATATTGACAAAGTATAATTAGATATAGCTATAATTAATAAATAATAGATATAAAACAATAAAATACCTATAAAAGCCTGGTCGGGTACGACTATGTTAAAATATGTTTTGTATTTTTAATAATTATTTTACGAATAAATGTTGTTATTGTTATAATATTTAGTTTGTACACTATGGCAAATATAAAGTTATTTAACTCGATAATATGGAGCTTCAAAATAATAATTAGTCCATATATTGTTTCTATAGAATATATGGAATTTTATGAGATAATAATTAAATAAAAATAAAATGTTACATTTGTAAATGTAAAATATTACATTTGCTTCGATACAATAAATCATATACATTCTAAATGTTTAATGATTTAAATGTAATCATATAACATTAATTTAAGTTATAAAAATGCATCTACTTGGTAAGTTGTTACTTCATAATAATGAAACTATATTATATTTTAAAACATAGTTTATTTATTCTATTTTCCAGTTATTTCATAGAAGTATAATAATACGGCTCAAAATAGATTGTTATAGAAATATTATACGGCATATACGTAGATATTATGTTAGTATTTACATTTATACATATACCACATTTGTGATAATAATAATTCTAAATTAAATAAAATGTATCTCGCAAGATCAGAATTGCAGCTAATTTATGTAAATATTAAAACATGAAATTGTGTTAAATACAATTATGTTAAATGAAACATTTTAATTGTATATATATATATATATATATATATATATATAATTAATTGGAAATAAATTATACGCAAACTACATTTATTTCTATATAAAAATAATATAAAAATAGTTGTGTTATGTCGGAACTAGTTAAATTGTACATAAGTATCTAACGTGGTAGATATACCGATGTACAATAATATACAACATTCTAAAATATAGTTGTTACCATGTATACGTGATAGTTAGACTCATACATACGTTACTCGTAGGCTTATACTTACAAACAAATTAGTGATTCTCTATCAAAGATGAAACTTAATACGAAATAGATTCATATTAATTATAGATATTAGAAAGAAATATACAATGAAGAATATAAGGGAATTGGTGAAATACTGAATGTTTGGTAACATCATAAACAATCGAGTATCGTGAAGATATCATGTAACGAATATTTCTCGAGTCGGGTGACATTAATATTACCTAGAATTAAATGTATTGATATATAAGTGTATACTTTCATAATATGATAGTACATATGTTTAATATCAACGTATACTTTAATTAGTTGTTGCATTATTGTAATATTTAACAATATATATATATATATATATATATATATATAAAATAGTATTTTATAATATAATAATATTTATTATTTATATTAGTTTAGAGACTCCATGATAAACCGTGGATTTCTAGTAATATTATATACTTATATAATCGTATACATTTATGATGTAAAAATTATCATATTATTATACACATTTTTTTATTTATACATGTACACATTATAATTCACTTATCACTTATCTCAAGATTAATAATATATTATTTAATTAAAATAATTTAAAAATTAAAGAAATTAAATCAATACACCCTATAGGATGTACTGATACTATAATAAAAATATAAATATCACAATATATATATATATATATATATAAATATATATATAACATACCTTATTTATATAGTTATTACCGATAGTCAAAGTATCTATATCCTCGTATGTATTATAAATCGTAATATATTTTGCCTAACATGTATAATTAAATATATTTATATGTTTTAATATTTATATAACTATATATAATGAACTTTCTAAAAGAAATATCATCAATGAAGGGGACCATAGGTATCCATTTTGTAACCCTTATTTTTTAAGATAACTATAAATTATATTAATAAGACCTTACATATTTTAAATATTAATTTTTATCTTATACTTTTTGATGTCGATAAATCGATAAGCATAGTGAACCATGTAATAAGATTATATTTAGAAGTTTAAATTTAGTTATATTAAATTTAAATGAATGGTTGACAAATAATAGATTACTATTAAATATTGATAAAAAAAACTATCATCTTATAAAGATGCAAAATTATTAATGGTATATGAATTAATTCAATAGAAATTAAATTAGAATCTAGGTTATACTTTTATTTGGAATTATTTTATACAATAATTAAAATTTTAAATAACGCATAAGAAAAATACAATTGAGGTTATAACATGTTATTTATATATTAAGGGGATCCCGCACATAACACGCAATTTGCCAATTTCGTGTATTAATAGATAGGAAAAACATAGGTCCACTAACACAAATAGAACTGATATTCTATTCATTGAATTTACATAATTTTGTTACACAAGTATGTATTGTACACATACACATTCATAGGAAATAGAATTTTATTTTTAATATTATTATTTATTATAATAAATATATCTAAATTAAAAATTAACAATAATACAATTATGGTATTTCTATAGAAATTATCATTTTATACAATGAATATAATAATTATATTAATATAATAATAATTATATTAATTAATATAATTAAATTCTATATAAAGCATACAAAACTGAATATTATATTTATAATAGTTGTTATGTTCTATATGTTTAAATGCACATACCTAGTGCGAAATAAGTATTCTGAGAAAACAGCGTTTGAAGTTTGACTGCATGAAAATGTAATATTGAATATAGTATAATATCATTACATTATCGTCAAAAAATAAAATTGTTATGCAATTTCTAGAATGAATTTATGTCTATTTGTTTTACAGATAATAAACAACACTACAGTAAGTATTATTATGTAATACAAAAAAATATGAAAATAAATAAATTAGCATCACTTAAGAAAACTAAGCTATTTACAAAGATATATTTAAAGCTACTTTACAATTCCTTGTTGTTGCGTCATATTATGTATTATTTAGAAATGTGGGGAAATAATATTAATGACAGCATGAATTATAAATAACAATATTTTTTAAATTGTCAATAATATTGCTATGTTAACTAATAAAAAAATGTATATTTAATTTAAAATATTAAAATGTAAAGATTTAATAATTTATAAATAAATATTTTATTTATACACAATGTACATTTCTGATAAAATTCCCAATCAGAATATAATTATTATATAATAATTCTAGATATAATAATGTATACACAATTAATTGTCATAATTTTAAATTACCTTATATACAATCAAGTCGTTATAATAAATATTTTTAATAATACGTTATAATACATATTTTTAATTTACTAATTGATATATATATATATATATGTTGTTATTCTTTACATTTTAATTATTTATATTTACATTTTTTTAAATCTCGAGAATCTAACTTATATATATATATATTTAATATGATGATTGGGGAAGTTATCGCAAAAACAATCAATTAATTCATTAATCATCCATCCTATATCATGCTTATGATTAAAAATGTAAAAATTAAATTAAAGCTAACACAATCATAAGATATTATATAATAATGTTTATTAAGTCAGATTTGGATAGTGTCTAAATTTAATATATTGTCAAATAGATATACAAAAATTTAAATAAAAAAAAATATATTTTCATATGTCAAATATATTAAATAAAAATGTAAACTACAAATAATAGACTAAATATTATATATAATTATTTTAATATTTTTACAAAATAATTATAAAGAATGAGCATTTATTATATCTATACTTAAATATTCCAAAGTCTTGGTCCGAGTGTAAGTAAGGTATTATTCATATAATTATATTTAAAATAGATTGAATACAATTACAGTTACTCCTGGTATTACATTTTTTAAGACGTCAATCTAAAATAATTAAAAATAATGAATGTCACAATTTATAAAAAAATATTTTATACATGTAAATGAAAGTCTTGTACAAATATTATATAAAGTAATATTCTATTTTTCTTAAATAGAGTACCAGTTGAAAAATCATTTGTTTTATTAAAAATTATTTTTACAATCTTTTATAGAATTAAATAAATACTATTTAAATTTGATACATAACTATGACCCAATATTTATATACAGTACATTAAATGTAGATAATATAACGTATATTATAGTTTGACCATGGCAGATGTATTTACAAAGTATGAAACATTTATTATAATCCATACAATTTTCAAAAATGTATTTGTAAGATAACCTAAATGACATTTCCAATGTAATATCTAGATTAATTCCAAAACATTTTGTTGAAGTTACTTGAGATAAAGTATATTATTTATATATACATTACATATTATATCATTTTAAATGACATACAATGCGTTTTATCTATATTTATGGATAATTTATTAAGTTTATACCATAGAAATAATTCAGTTTATGGATAATTTATTAAGTGTACCATGCTGATTGTAATTTATAATTTAGATTATTAGATGATTTATCATTAATAAATACTTTAGTATCATCAGCAAATAATATGAATTTATTTTCTGGAGAACATAATATAATATCATTAATAAATATAGAAACAATGGTAATGGTCCAAGAATATAACCCACAGGTCACATCATAACAAATGGTATATATATATATATATATATTAGAGTTACTTTCCCGAATTTCTGTCTTTCGTTAATATAGCTAATCAAAGAATCAATAGGTTTCCCTCGTATTCCATAATATTCTAGTTTTTTAATTATAATTCCATGTTTTACAGTAACAAAAGCCTTTTTTAGATCTACAACCCATCCTACCAAATATTTATCTAGTCCAAATATTCTATAACTTTATTTTGTAGTGCTTCAATTGAGTTTAGTTTACTTATATTTTTTCTGAAACCAAATTTCATTAATTATATTGAATTTATTACAAAAAGATAAACAATCTATTTGAAAATGAATTTTCTAAATTTTTTGAAAATTTCAAGGTTATTAAAATAGGTCGATAATTATTAAAATCGATAAAATCACTAGATTTAAAAATAGGAATATTTTAGACCTATTTAAAAAAATAGGAAATAATCCATCATCAAATGGTTTATTACACATATATAGTAAATGATTTATAATAGAGGATGATATTTCTTGAATAATTTTATGGATCTCGATGAAATGTAGGTTTACAATTATTAATGGCTAAATAAATTTCACTAGCTGATATAGAAGATAAAGCCATAGAATTAAAATATCGATTATTTAAATAATCAAGAAATGATTTATTAGGTATATCATCAATTGTATCAGCTAATTATTACCTATTTGAGTAAAATGATAATCTATTTTATTATAAATTGTATTCTCATGAGAGCACTATAATCTTTTCCATTGATCTTTATTGTAATTTTTAATAAATTAGGTTTTCTAGTATTAATTAAAAAATGTAAGATAGACCATGTATTTTTAATCGTCTTACTATTAGCAAGTATGTAGTATTATAAAATTATTATCAAATATGTATAATAATTTTTTTTTGCATGTTCATATTATACTATATTAAGCTTATTTTTATATTTTTTGTATCGATTAAGTTTTCAAAGTTCTGTCATTAATGAATTTAATATATAATTTTTGTTATTGTACAGGCATTTTTAATATTTTTTGTAAACCTGTGATTTTATACGAATATTTATTAAATGTTTAATTTCAATACAATATTTGTCACATAATTTGAAAAATAATTTAAAAATAATTCCATAGAATACTTCACATCATCTGATTTTATAAATGACCGGTATGTTTTGTCAAGGTTATTTTTTAAAATGTAATATATTAGTTTGATTATCTATTTTATTAAAATTGTAATATTAATTATATTTATTTTGTGATTTTCTATATCCAATATAATAAATAATGGAAAATGGTCAGTTAAATCATATGATAAAATACCTTATCATATATTATATAACTTTCTATTATACAATATATTATCTATTAATTTTGCAGTTTGTTCAGTTATATGAGTTGGACTATAAATATATTTAAATAAATTGTTTAATTGAAGAGTATTTATACTTTTATTTGTATGTATATTATTATCAAGTAAATCAATGTTAAAGTCACGACATAATACAATTTGCATATTTTGAAATTGATTAAAGAATACAATAAAGGTATTTAAACATAAATAAGAATCTTTTTTTTAATCATGGATATATTGAATAATAATACTTAACTACTTACATACTTAGTTAATACTTAATTCTATATCGACTGTGATACATTATATAAATGAGTTACTATATTATACATATTTAATTTGTGTAGTTTTTAATTTACTAATATATAATACAACACCTCCGCCATATTTGTTTACTCTAAATAATAAAAGAGTAGTAATCGAGTGTACTTCTAATGTTGATTATTCTACGACTGCATATAATCAATAGAAATCCTCAATAGGGGAAAGTCCCCGATTACCGACCCCCTCCTAATACCGACCCCCTATCGTATCTCAGTAACTATAAGAGATATCAAAAAATAATATATACACGAACTGTTAGTAATTTAATGATAAATATGAATAAGTATTTTGTTTTAACAAATATTTAATCCTACAATTGTTATTTGATAAATTGTAATATTCTGTTTTTACTTTTTAAATATTTGAATAATACATTTTTTTAAATCATTATAAATACTTTATTAATTAAAAGAAAATGTAATACTGTACATAATACTGTAGATCAATAAAATGTTTATAAAAATAATTCAATTTAAATAACTATTAATCAGAATATCTTAATTATAGCAACCCATATGTTTTTCCTAATAGCGACCCCCTAAATTACCCTTATACCGACATTACCCCATTATATTGATATTACCCCATGTGATTTATAATATCCAATCAAAATATATCCGTATTTTACTTTAAAATATTTCATAAGTTGATTGTGTATCATTGATATAGATTAAGGATTCATGATTCCATTCGATTATATACATACTGATTAATAACTAAATATTAAATAATAATATACACTATTTTAATATAATTACTATAAAGTTTAAATTTAAATTTAATATTACTATTAAAACATAAATGCAATAAAAAATAATTGCGTGAATGTTATAATTAATTATATTTATGAATATCTACTATGTTGATTAGATATTATAATACTAAAATGTATACCTAAAATGTATATCACAATTATTTTAGGGGGTCGGTAATAGGGGAAGGGGGTCGGTATTAGGAATAGGTATCCGATTACCGACTCCCCTGTTTATTCTTGTAAATATAATTATATCAACAATTTAAAATAGCCACATTATTCATTACCATAATATTACCCTATTTACAAAATTTCAAATAAATATATTAATATTGAATACGTTATTACAAATAATCATTTAGGGGTCGGTAATCGGATACTTTCCCCTATATAAAAATCAAAAAACAACTAATAATAACAATGATAATTGACTAGATCATTTAATTAAAGCATTCTATTCAAACTCTAGAAGTTTATGCAATAAACTACCTTCATTATTGGCTATTATTAATTTTCGTGAATATGATATCCTTATTTTTACTGAAACATGGCTTAATTAGTATATTACTAATGGTATGTTATCAAATAATAACTTCTACGATTTATTTAGATTAGATAGATTAACGATTACACATGGTTGTGGTATTTTAATTTATATACAACATTATTATCAGCTCCATGCATTATGCTATACTATTTCTCATAATTTTGAATTATTAAATATTGTTTTTTTTTAATTACCTACTTATAGTTGTATATCGACCGCCATCTATGCCATTCAATGAATCTATAAAATTGTGTAATATTACCTATAGTAGCTCAGATTACACTAAAACCAACATTATCTATAGTGACTTTAATTTAACTGGAATTGACTAGATCAATGGTCTGGGAATCTCATCTATTGAAAAATATTTCTATTCGTTCACTCAAAAAAATGGATTATTGCAGCTAATTAATTTTAATATACGTAATTCAAATATTCTGGACTTAATTCTAACAAATGATATTAAAAGTATATCATCTATCATATCTTCTAATCTGATAGAATATGATTATTATTGTAGTGATCATATTTCCATATTATCTTGTTTAATTTATCCTCGTGTTATTAATCGACCAATTTCAGTTCTCCTATTTTACCAATTCCAAATTACCTTAAATCAGATTATTATAATATTAAAAATAATCTGTTATTAATTAATTGGAATACTTTGCTAAATTCGTCCATTAATGGTTCTGATTTTCTTACTATATTCATTAATACGATTTTATTTATATGTAATAAACATACTCTTTTACCTAACATTATAAAATATGGATATCCTATTAATATTAAAAAATTATTATAATAAATGTCGATATCTTCACAATATTATTTGTGATTAAAATAGTCGTGTGAATTGGCGATTACCCAGCTTGATGTTGATATCAACATTAAGAAATATAATATTAACTGGAATCTAAGTTTATCCTCCAATAATAAGTCCATTTTTTATAAATTCATTAATAAGAAATTACATTCATCTAATTTTATATTACCTCTTTATAATGAAATTGAAAATTCAATATAATCATCTGATTTTGACAACGCTTCTTGTTTATCGCATCAATATAGTTCTGTATTTGATAAAAGTTATAATATTAATATACCTATGTTATCCATATCATCTCACATATCATCTTCACTCTCCTCTTATCCTACTACTTCTGAGTTATTACGTACATGTCTATGTTTATTACCTAGTAAATTCAATAATTACCTGACACTATTCCGAAAGGATTATTAAATAAATTATCGTTTGAATTATGTCATCCGTTATCGATACATTTTTTATCACATATTATTCAAATTTTCAAAAAAATGTGACGCTACTAAACCAGCAAATAATCGGCCTATTAGCATTCTACATAGTACGCTCATTATTTTTGAAAAATTATTTCTAATAATTTAACTTTCTATTTGCGTTCAAATAGTTAAATGCCAATATGGATTTTTAGCTGGAAAGTTAACCGAATTTCAACTAATATCTTTTTTTATAAAAGAATATATGAAGTTAGAGATGCATATCTAATATCAAATATTTCATAAATTGATTTAGCTAAGGCTGTTGACAAAGTATCACACTATAAACTGTTGCATAAATTATATTAGTATTGCATTAGTGGCAACCCTTATAAATGGTTTTGATTATTATTTACTCAATAGAAATCAACATGTTAAAATTAATAATAGTTTCTCTAACTTCTCGCCAGTTATATCTGGTATTCATCAAGGGTCTGTTATTGGTCCGTTTTTATTCTTAATTTATATTAATGATTTACCTAATATTATTAAACCACCCATATATGCTCATGTCTTTGCAGGTGATGCTAAACTTTTATATTATTTTAAACCCACAGAAAGTTATTTACCTTTACAATGTGCTCTTGATTAACCTAGTGATTGAATGAATATACGGGAACTAGAACTTGCTCCTACTAAATGTGTTGTCATGCGAATTGGTAAAAAATACCCTGTTCATTCATATTTCATAACTTATTTTAACTGCCTATGCACACCTCCTTCAAAGATTTAGGCATAATATTTAATGATAATATGAGTTTTAAAACTCATATTAACCCTATATGTACTAAAGCGCACTTACTTATTAATAGATTATTTAGATGTTTTATCACCTATGATTATATATATATATATATATATATATACTTAAAGCCTATTTATCATATGTTCGCCCTATTGAGGAATTAATTCTTGTAAAACAGTAACACTTTTCCGTGAAAAATTAATTCACACCAAATGTATCAATCATGTTATTATTCCGTATTAAGTTTACCAATATATAGTATTTTATATTCTGCTTGCTGTCATAAGTTTACGGTCGATTAACGCTAGGAGACGTCAACAAAAATTCATATTAGGGACTCATCCAACCTTGGGAATTGATCTATCCCATATGGGCCTTGCCAACCCGAGACCTTGAGTTTTATTACCCTCTCCTGTTTAACAACTTGCACTCTATGATCTTATATATTATTTTAATGGCTCGTATAATCCAATGTTTTATTTTCATTTTACTTATCTGTTTATTTCTTATTTTTGTTGTAGTATTGTGTCGTTTTTTTTTACTGTTATCAAAAAGTTAAAAGTAATATAATACAAGGATATAAGTTGTTGCTATTATGGCATCTTCACGTGAGTCATCATCTAATAATAATAAACCAGTAATTTTAAATTATTATTCCGAGAATATTTATCATATTAATCTGATCTTATATTAGCTGCTATTATATTATTCTCTAGGAAATTTACTTTATTATTATATATTACTAATTCTTCTTTTAATGATGTTATTACCCCTCTTTAAGGTAATAAAGCATCAGTAAAAGCATGTTCTATAGTTATTTTCATATCTATGATTAATTATTCCCACAAAGTTGATATACTCAATACAAGAAAGATTTCTTTGATAGTTGATCAGTTATTATTCAAAATATAACTACATTTAATATATATATATATGTGTGTGTATGTGTAAATATACATATAATATATTATATATAACACTGATATACATCAGTTACTGATTGATATATCCATTTTTATTTATATAAATAAAAATAAATAAATGCAATTAATATTAGTCTATTATTTATAGATAGGAATATATATGAAAGTTACTTATCATATTATATTCAATTGATGATATAGTAAAACTACAATTTATACAAATCAGTAAAAAGAAATTAATAAAACAAGCTAAAATACTGATGCATAAAATACAATATAGGAAATGACAATTACAATGTTATAAATATCATAAAAGTAATCAATATAAGGTGTACATAAAATAAATATATTAATGTAATGTTAATAACTTAAATTTAAATAATATATGAATTATAAATAAATATTACTTATATGAATGGTGATATTATTGAATTTTATAAGATAAAAAAAATATACGTATTATAATAAAATATATATAAATAAGAAGATAAATATATATATATATATATATATATATATATATATATATATATATATATACATATATATGTGTGTGTAATATTATAACCAATTTAATAAAATCTGTAAAATCAGTTTCATTTTTAAATATCCATTTATAATTGGATACTTTTTTTATAAATAGTTCATGCATTTTTCTTGAAATTCCGTTAATCTAATAATGTAGTATTAACTAATTAATGTGTATACATAAATAATTAAATGAATGAAATGAACAAATGAAAATAGTTTATTGAGTACAATTATTTTACTGGTGTGTATTTCATATGTGTTATCTGTTTCATATGTTTTGTTATCTATATTCTCTTAGTTATATTAGCGTAACTAATATTATTATTATTTGTTTGCTCTTCTAGATTTTTAATATTATCTAGGATGCATATTTGATTTAAATTTATTTTATTTTTTATTATTATAGAATATTAGATTGTTTGTTATTGTTTGACTTATATTTGCTATAATATTGTTATTTTCTAAGTTAATATTTGTTAAATGTAATAATATTTTATGTTGATTTTATAGAAATATAAATATATATTTATAGTATTTAGTTTTAGAATTACTTCATCTTGTTATTTAGTGTTATTAATTTTGTTGGTGGCATTTATGACATTAGTAAATTATAAGTAATACAAAATAGTAATAGTAATAATAATAATACGAATTGTAAATGTATATCGAGGTTATAAATTATATAAAACTTATACAAAAGAATAAAGATATATGTAAGTTTTATAATAATCACGATACATAAAATTATAACACGTTAACACTTTTTCTATGATGTACTTAGCTATGGCTTAAGCCGTACATCTTCAAATAGGTACCTGATACATGCATGCATACTTGTATGCATTTTCATTACATTTATTAAACTCGTTACATATCATATATCATTTATATCATAATATGATAGGTATTTTTATAATCATTGTGTATAATATTAATAAGATTTTATTATTATAATCGTGTAACATATTATAATAATTATAATTATGAAATTTAAATTAAATTTTGTATGATTATTTGATTTTCATGCGTTAAGCGGGTATTCATTTATTGACTTCATACATAATTATATATAAAATCTGCAAGTTTAATTAAATAATTGATTAATTTCAAAATAATATTTAAATGTATTTATATAATACAAACTTGTAGAGAGTTATTCCTTCTGGACAATTACATGTACTATTAGAACAACATTCATCGATAAATTAAGCATTTTAAAATATTTAAAAATAATAGCGTTCTTATAGTTGTCGTAATTTAGAATTATATAATGTATTATATAATCAAATTAAATGTTGTAATTATATTTCAGTATATAATATACATTAATTTAAATGTTTATTTATCTAATTAAGTTGTAATATTTAAATATTAGTAATGACATTAACCTAGATAGTTCTATTTACTAATTTAAAATTTTACTGTTACATTTTCACATTTTAAATTACTCATATAAAGTATTATTTTATGTAATTAAAGTTTTTTATTATACTGTAATTTATATATTTAATACAATTTAATATAAATGTTTATTTTTATATAATTTAAATATAATTTATAAACAAATTTATAATATCTAAGAATTTTAAAATATCACAGTTAAATTGTAATTTGAAATTACCTATATAAAGTATTATTTATAAAATTAAATGTTGCAATTATATTGCGGTATAAATATATAAATTAAATTTTTATTTTTATATAATAGAAATGCACATTATAAGCGTATATAGAAAAATTAAAACTATCTAAGAATTTAAAAAAACACCGATAAATTATAATTTAAAATTACTTATATAAAGTATTATTTAAGCAAATTACGTGTTGCAATTATATTGAATTATAAATATATAATATAAATAAATATAAATGTTTATTTTGATATAATCGAAATGCATTTTATAAGCGTATATAGAAAAATAAACCAATTGTATATAACAAATAAATATTATTTATTTAAATCCAGGATTTAAATATTTGTTATGAAATATCATGTGTCACGTGATGTCGGCCATCTTAAGTTTACAAAAATTAGAAATCCAAAATCCCCATTCCAGTTACCATCCATGGGTTACCATATATGTTGAAGTTAAACCACGTGACTACCATACTATGTAAACTATAAATCTATGGTATTAGGTTACTTTACCATATTGTTTATTTACATAAATGTATACATATGCATATATATATATATATATATATATATATATATATATATATATATATGTATATATATATGTATATACATATATCTGTTTCATATATGTTATCGTTACCAAATATTTATACTTTATTCATTCACCTATATATTTCGGCAATGTATTTAATTAATTATTTGATAAACCAATAAATAATAATAATTGTACAAGTATGATATAATAATAATATATTAAATTAAATGTAACCTTTGTTATATTCATTGGATACAATATACTTTCAATTTTTGAAAATAAAACTGGAAATAGTTTATATAATAAATGTGATCTTTTTATTACTAGTATATGATTCTCTATATATGCTTTCGTTTCATTTTTATAAATATAAGTAGAATTATGATTAAACATTAAATCTAAAATTATAATTGACTTTCTTTCTATTAATAAATCATCGAAATTTTTCATTTTTTCACCTATTTAATATATTTATATTTACATATATATATATATATATAATTATATATATATATATATATATATATATATATATATATATATATATATTTATCTTTGTATAATAAAAACAAATGAATATTGTTATAAATGATATCTTAATTTGAGATTGCTGATAATTTTGTATATATTTAAAACTAAGAATATTAGTCCATATTTCATAGCAAATTTAGTGATATTTAAATATTATATATATATATATATTAATAGTAAATATGATTATACATAATATATCCATATTACCATTCAATCTTTGAATTTCAACAAAATCATTAATGATATTAGGATTTTGAAATATATTGTTATTATCTGTGAACATTATATCATACTATTATATATATAATGATTTATGTAAGTGTTTAAATAAACTTTCAATCAATCAATCAATCAATATATATATATATATATATATATATATATATATAAATATATATATTTATATAGAATATTATAGAAATAATATTATTATTGTATATATTATTATATATGAAATTATATATGAAATATATGAAATATTATAAATTGAAATGTAAAAATATGCCCATATATTGTTATAGCTTTATATTTATTTTGCATTTCACAAAAAAAATCAATAGAATTCATTGAATATGATTATTTTTGCGTAGATTTATATGGAGTAATGTATTGACTATCTAGAATTGCGCGATTTAATAGGCGGCCTGTGATAATCTCTTAAGGGCATAAATTTAAACTTGATAAATTTATTAAATTATATATTTGTCTATAACATATTCAAATATTACATCATAAAACGATCAATAAAGCATAACAATCAAACTTTTACAATTCGTTTACATTTAAACATCACCTTTTTTGTATATAAATATTTTAGCAATTTTTAGCATTTTTTCAAACATGATTATCTCAGAATAATTATTTTAGCCTAATTTTATATCTTAAAAATTCTATTACTCTAAAAATTATGCTCATAAATTTATCAATTTTTTAGAATCCATCACTTTATATATCTATGTCATAACATTGTATGGATTATCAATAAATTTCATTATATCATATATAAAAATAGTTTCAAATAAAAATAAATAAAAATAATTTGTTTACCATTACTAGATGTATTGTATTATTACTCGAACATAACTAATTATTTCTTATGATCCATACAATTTCTATTTATAAATAACATCCCACACTACATTATGCCTTTTACAGAATTAAAATAACTAAATTATTTTATAGACTAATATACTTTAAAAAAAAACCTATATTTTTACATTGAATTCTCAGGTCAAGCGTATCCCCTTATGTAGCGTGTTTCAATGATATGGTTAGGTAGGTTGCATTTTAATTGTTATCAAACTGATTATTAAAAGTATGCAACCAAGCGAAAATTCTTCAATTAAGAATAGCTCGCTTACAACAAAATACACTACCCTCAAAACAATCGATATACTTAACTTCATCATCGTTATCTATCATATTATTAATCATAATGTTAGCTAATGTTTTGTGAAGCAAATATATAATACTACTTATCTACATATAGTATTGAATGTTGACTCATCCCGCTGTTAAAATGGTATCGAAATCACTGAAATATGTTTAGGTTTGACTCGATTTTCATACAAAAAGGTGTCATTTATTAAATAACACAAAATACAAGTTATTTTACTTACTTCACATATATTAATCAGATTTATTATTTCATGTTGTAAAGATGAAATAATGGAGAAGTTAAAAAACAAATGTATTCGTTTTTGCGAGAACTTTCCCAATCATCATATTCTAGATAAGTTAGATTCTCATGAGTAAAAAAATGTAAATATAAATAAATAAGATGTAAAGAATAAAAATATGTATCAATAAGTCAAGTTAAAAATAAATTATGTAAAGAATAAAAAATATGTATCAATAAGTCAAGTGTAAAAATAAAAGATGTAAAGTTATATATAAAAAATCACAGAAACGAGTTGAATTCTGAATGCCGAACTATAAAAGGAATAGAATAGCTAAACAATATAAATGAAAAAAAAAATAAAAACTAAAACAAGCAAGATGAAGGTTTAATAAATAATACAAGTAAACAAAAATATAATTAGATAATAATTGTTTAATTGATTTTCATATTTTGATAAAAGATGTTTTTTTAATATTTTTTTAAAGTTTTTTATATACATTTTTGTGAATAATAATTATTTAGACATACATTATTCCATGATTTAGGGCATTTAAATGATAATGATTTATGATGACGGCTTGATTTTATATAAGGTAATTTGAAATTATGAAAAGTATTTTTGTATACATTGTTATATATTGGAAATAATAATGATATTCTGCTTGGGCATTTCTTTAAATGTACATTGTGCATGAATAATATATTTTTATAAGTTATTAAATCTTTAAATTGTAATATATTAGAACATAAAAATAAATTGTTAGTATTAGTCAAAATAAATATATTATTGACAATTTTAAAGATATTTTTATTTACAATTCGAACAGCCTTTTTTTGTAGAGTTGAAATACATTGAAGGTTATTATTAATATTATTTCCCCAAATTTCTAAAAATACATGATATGAGGCAAAAACAAAGAATTGTAAAGATACTTTAAAATATATATATAACATGTGATAATTTTAAATTCAATTGTATTTTTATTATGTATTCATTAAAATTAAAATTATTATCTAAAATAACTCCAAGAAAAGTATAACTTGATACTAAGAATATTTCAGTTAAATTAATTGATATACTATTAATAATATTTGCATCTTTATAAGGTAGCACTTTTGTTTTATCAATATTTAATATTAATCTATTATTAGTGAACCATTCATGTAAATTTATAATAACTAAATTTAAACTTTTGCATAGAGTCTTATTACTTGGTTCACTAATAATAACCTATGTATCGTCAGCAAAAAGTATAAGATTATAATTTATATTTAAATTATGTAAGGCCATATGAATATCATTTATATATAAAATAAATTGTAAGGGGCCCAAAATGGATCCCCGAGGTACCCCAACATTGATGATACTTCTTCCAGAAAGTTCGTTATCTATTCTAGTTGATAATAGTCTATCTTATATATAATTAAAAATACAATTATCCTATTGCTTTATTATATATTAATAATTAATTATGCATCATATAAATAATATTTAAAAATACATGTTTTTACATTTGAAAAGTTATATTTTGATTCATATTTCGAAAACATATTTATTAAAAAATGAAACCCATAATGATAGAGATGTTTATATTTTGTGTACAAACTAGAATTAAATTATATAGCGAAAGTGTTATATATTTACTTTGAAAAAATAATTAACAAGAGTACCCTGGTTTGGTTTTAATAGTATTAGGATTCAAGTAGATATAATTCAATTATCATCGAAAATAATATATACAGATATATCTAACAATTATTAATATACATTGTATTACATATTTAAATATAAGTAGGAATACTCATGAAAAATACCTATTATATTTTATCAATTTTGAACTAATATATTTAAATTAAAAATGTATAATATATATATATATATATATATATATATTGCATGTATGTATACTACAAACATAAGTAATCATAATTCATTGGTAGAAAGATAGATAATCTTGAGAACATCATTGCAACCATAATGTCATTTAAGTCACTGGAAACAAATATATATATATATATATATAAATTCATTGTTTAGATATAATTAATAAAAATTAAAATGATATTAATACAAAGACATAATTATTACCAATCATAATAAGATTACAATTATGTATAACAGTGTTAATGCATATATTATGGTGCCGTGGTACGAGATCATATAATAAATATGCTATATAAGAGTTATACATACATTATGTATACGTTATTTTAATATAATGAGATATTAGCTATGATGTATATTGGATGTCTATATCAATTAGTTTTATTACGTGTATGTATGTATATACATCGTTGAAAAGTATTTATAATTTATATAAGTGGCTAAGTAAACATGCAATCTATTAATATATATATATATATATGTAAGCTAGGGGGAACATCCCGGCTACGTATACGGTTTGTACTAGATCATATATCACATAACAGTAACACGTGATTTATTTACTTAGAAGTACATAATTTCAAAATATATCATGTCCTCCATTATAGTTAACGAGATGTCAGATTTCCTCTACACTATTTTTCAATTTCCATATTACAATATTCATTTAATGTATTCACTATTAAATAAACATATAATACACATATTTATTTGTTACCCTTAATGCATTAGTCAACATAATGCGCTGCATATTACAAACAAAATAGAATAATTTAACTGTTTATAATACATTAATGTATGCTTTTCCTATAAGAATATCATATTAATATAAATATTACCAAATAAACATAGGTTTAGGCATATGCTATACAGCTACTATTACTTATTGAATGATACCGGGCTATACTATAGTGTATTATAATATTAACTATGATTATATATATTAATATGACCTAACTTAATATATATATATATATATATAGAATATACGATACATGTATATTTAATATACCCAAATATAGTACCATATCTATGATATAATAAGTAACCTATAGGTTACTATATTATACTATATTTACTTGATAATGAATAGCATATTGTTTAATAAAATAAGAATAATAACTAATTTGTATTTATCCGAGAATTATTTATGTCGTATATATTATACTGTTACAAAGCGATGGTGAGAGATTTGAAAACATTTCTCTCACTGTATTCGTTTGAACGATATGTATTCTATATTTATTCGTTCGCGATACCATATTTTCCCATGTTTATATGTTCTCCAACTTCAATGTTTCACCTTATAAAGTTCACATTTATTGATAAAATACAGTTTTTCATGAGTATTATATCAGGCTATACGAAACTCACAATATATATTCTCATCATTGCTATAGCAGGAACATTGCTATCGAGGAAGTATAGTTCTTCGAGTATCCGAATCTATTTTAATTTTAGTTATCTAAAACCAAGTTTAAGAAATCGTTCTGACATACATATAAATAAATAAATTCCATAACGAATATATATTCATATATATTTATTTATATAAACTATTACTTATATAACATATATATAAATATATATATTTATTTGTTTATATATTAACTTGGAATTATATGTAAAAAGGTCTCTTAAAAAGTATACCAAATCATTACGAATATATAATGTATTTATACTGGAGTATGTAGAGTTTTCCTGCAATTAAAGTATTATTTAAATATAGAAATTTATTATATTTTAAATATAAATATATATAAGTGATATTATACAATTGTGTATATATAAACGATCGGTTCTCGTTAAAACCATAGATACATTAACATGATAACGGCTTCGAAGGTATATTATATATATATATTATTACATAATATTGGGGTACCACAAGGATCAATACTTGGTCCTCTCCTATTTATAATATACACAAATGACCTATCATTATTATTCAATAATAACCAGCAAGTAACACTTATAGTATATGCTGATGATACAGCAATAACATTTACAAATGAAAACAATGAAAAATTAAAATATACCATAGATAATATGATTACAAAAATAGAAAAATGGTACACATTTAATAAACTTAAAATAAATATCAATAAAACTAAAATAGTCAATTTTAACTCGAGAAAATACAGTAACATACATCTAAAAATAAATAACATATCAATACAAAATGAAATAGAATATAAATATCTAGGAATAATAATTGACAAAGATATAAACTTTAAAAATCATATATTTAATCTTAATAATAAATTATCGAAAATACTTTACTCAATAAGCAGACTATCAAAATACATTAAGACAAAACCAATGATTATCATATATAACAGCCTATTCCTGCCACACATAATGTATGGAAATATAATATGGGGTAATATTTATAAAAGTAATCTTACAAATTTAATTCTTACACAAAAAAAAATCATAAGAATAATAAACAAAACCAAATATTTCAGAGAACATACAAATTTGCTATTTGAAAGGAATAATATATTAAAACTCAATAGTTTAATAAAATATAACACGCTAATATACATGCATGACCATCACAATAATAATCTACCACAAAATATTTATAACATACATAAAAAACACGAAAATAAAAATAAAAATAAATTAAGGAAATCACCTATCTACAAAATACCTTATACAAAAAAAAGTCAACTAATAAATAGTATCCTAACCATGGGACCTAAGTTATGGAATGATCTAAATGGAGATATCCAAATTACAAAAAACAAAAATTCATATAAAAAAAAAATAAAAAATCAACTCATTAAGATACAAAAAAAAAATTAAAAAAAATAAATTATATAAATAAATTATAAAAAAAAAAAAAAAATTATATATGTTAATTATTATTATTATTATTATTATTATTATTATTATTATTATTATTATTATTATTATTATTATTATTATTATTATTATTATTATTATTATTATTATTATTATTATTATTATTATTATTATTATTATTATTATTATTATTATTATTATTATTATTATTATTATTATTATTATTATTATTATTATTATTATTATTATTATTATTATTATTATTATTATTATTATTATTATTATTATTATTATTATTATTATTATTATTATTATTATTATTATTATTATTATTATTATTATTATTATTATTATTATTATTATTATTATTATTATTATTTTTATTTTATGTTTTTAAATGATAATAAAATATCTTATAAAACATAAGAAGAAAACGAAATGAAAAAAAGTAAAGTAATTCAACAAAAAAAAACGTTCCGGTGATGGTGGGCAGTTCTGGTGATGGTGATGCAGGCGACAGCATAGAAAAGATAATTATCTTCATCTGAAGCCTTTTAGAGGAAACAATAATATAATGAATTTAATAATTCACATGATATATATATATATATATACAACTTTCTTCTAATAAATATTATTATTATTATTATTATTATATATATATATATATATATATATATATATATATATATACAGTAAAACCTCTCTATAAGAAACTATTTTTTTTCAGTACTTTTTTTCTTATAGAGAGGTTTTCTTATAAAGAGGTTTTTACTTTTCCAATGATTTTGATAATAAAGATGGAAAAATATTATGTATCTTACATAATTCTTTTTCAATAAAGTTATTGTTCAGTAAACCTTCATCAACTTCTTGAATTATATTAGATTTAAAATGTATACTGTATTGTTTGCGCTTAGACATAATGAAATATGTATCAGATTTACATTAGCAATTATAAATTATGAATCATCATTGATGAATATAATATAATGAATATTATAATAATCTATTATTTAATAATTAATTGTATAATATAATAATTTGTATCATCAATACATTTAAGGATAAAATAAAATTTATTAATTAATTTTAATAAATGTAAGGATAAAAATAACATCAATTAATTTTAATAAATTTTAATAAATTTATGGATATACAATAACAATAATTTATTAATTTTAATTCATTTCAAACTATTTATGTAATATAAAATATTTGTAAGAAAACAAAATATCTTATATAATAATTAATTTCTATAATTGTTATCAATATACAATACTTCTATTTATATATAATTATTGTTTATATTTTGTATACAATAAGTTTCTTATAAAGAGGTTTTCTTATATTTTTCTTATAAGATTTTCTTATAAAGAGGTTTTTTTATGTGGAAAAGGTTGAATTCCAACCAAATGTGTGAACAATGTTCTTATAAAGAGGTTTCTTATAGAGAGGTTTTAATGTATATATATATATATATATGAATGAATGCATGATGTCAGTTTATAGACATACGACATACTATGTATATCATACGTATATTGAGGATTAGTGAAAGCATTTATTTGGTCCAATATGTCATGTGCCTTTCATTAAAATATTAGTAAAATAATATATAATATATATATATATATATAAATAAAATCCAAAACTGTGTAATAATAAAAAAAAATATGAAATATTATAATTGAATTTTTCGAACTCTTCATTATGGTTTGGGCCAAACTAAATAAAATATAGTAATCGCAAAATAATAATACAAATTGAATAAAATATTAAAAATAAAACTAATAAAATCATTAAAATATACAAACTATAAAACGATCGAGTTCCTTTAAATAATAACATTGGCATTTCCTCGGTGCATGGTTACGAGTGTAAATCCATGTTATGGATTTATCTAAAGACAACTATATATATATATATATATATATATAGTTTACATATGCGTATCATATCAATGTTTAGAAATATAGCTAATTAATGATACATCAATTTGACCCCGAGTACCAAATGTCTAGTAACGCATCGTGACATTTATTAACAATGTTCTGATATATACTTGTTCGCCACAAAACCAGCCTCGATTGTCGCATTTAATATAGTATACTATAATATAGTATACTATAGTATTTTGCAGCTGATATAAACACAGACGGCGGCTTATTTCCTAAATACCAGTTATTTACTAAAACATATAAACGTCATCTAATAGTAACCGCGATAAAAGTGGCTGTTTCTAAAGAGGCGCATAAACCTGCTGAAATAATTATATTATATAGAGATTATTAAGATATTATATACTTAATTATTCCTATTGTTCATATCTATCTCCACAGACTAAGATATTTATAAATTGCCAGTAATGCTTTATTGCAAGGTGCACCTTTATTGCAAGGTCCATGGACATGTACGAGATGTATTATCTATAGGTAAAACCAATATATACCTAACATTTGTTTATGTATTAATCTAAATTCAGAGGAATTAAAATACAATACCATTAGGGGGTTTGATACTGCAAGAAACCATGCACACTGTACATTGCACATGTATCATATCTCGATATATAAAGTAGTCTAGATTTATTTAGAGTAGTGCGATGATAAAGTTGGTTATATTTACTTTTAACATGAATAGTATTACTTAATTTCTTCTGTAAGCCAATACGTTCATCTATAATGACTTACTATTTAAACAACCCACAGATATTATCTTAGTAATTGATTCTTTCAAAATACTATTTATATCTAATGAAATGGATAACTATGACAACCAGATGTTGCCTGTCATACAGAAGATATATACGCTGCTAGAGTTACTATACCGAGTGTCTCATCTATATATGCAGATGCTGCTTTCACTGTTGCTTCTCCGAAGTACTGGAACAGTCTTCCCGATGAATTACGGACCCTATCATATTTTATTACTTTTAAATGTCGACTATATTCATATATGTTATCATTATAATTTCTTCTTTTTAAATTTATTATTATTCGTGTAATTATTTATTTATTTTATTATTTCAACTTGACGCATATACACGTCCATCGTTTTCAACTGAGTCAATAATCCTTTATATTATTATATTGATTGAATAAACACACCCTATAGGGTTTATATACCACCTAAAAGGATTGGAAGATTAGCCTGACATCCTGATTATTCACGTACACTATATTGACACACTTCTTCAAGGGATTTTCTTAAATAATTATCAAATTTATTAATAGTGTTAGATATGAATTAAGTTGGATAAGTTTTGAGAGAATTTTTAATTTTATAAATATATGCGCATGAACCAATACTAGTTAGGTCAAAGAGTGGGTTATCCATTTGTAAAATTACCTGTTATAATTTAAAAAAATCCTTAACTTTGATATCAATATGATTATTTATAAATTTGAAGAACCAATTGAGGTACCGAGTAATAAATTCATTATATAATAATATTATAACTCTAACCAGGAAAAATATCGAAATATAATTATAGACATTTTGCCACCAAATTTCACATTTGCTAATATTTATTTCAAGATCTATATTTGGATAAACTTGTAGAATTGTATACAAAGTTAATTCATTCATTTATATTTACTACTATTATACATTCATCATTAAATGATACATTAATGAATAAAGTATTTAATTATAAATATCTCGGTATTAATCTTAATAGCCTTTTTTATTTCAAAAATCATATTTATAATTTAAATAACAAATATCCCAAATACAATTTTTAATCTCCAAGTTGAGCAAATTCATTAAAACAAATACATCAATCATATATAATACTATTTTCCTACCATACTTAATTAATAGTTTAAACTATGGAATTATACTTTGAAATAAAATTAACTTCTATATTATTTTTTATATATGTTGTCTTTATATATTCTGAATATGTATCAGCTTCACACTTAGACTCAGACCAGATAATATAATATTTTTTGATATTTTAATTCGATATTTCAAACGATCATCTATGATACGAACGCTTTGAACTGACATATATATATATATATATATATATATATATATATATATATATATATATATATATATATAGTATTACCGGTTTATACATTTTGAGAATTTCTGTCACCTTAAATTATTTTATAAATATATATATATATATTACAAATGCAAGTTGTAGATATATAGATTAATATAATATATACTTAGATGAACTAAGTCTTACATAAAGACAATCGTTATATTTATATAAACTTAAAATTAAATATCTGTGTCATGGTCCGTTAATTGTATAAACCTAGCTAAGTCAATTTGTTGCATAATTTATATTATTAGCTATTTACATGTTGTTGCATTATTTTCCTATAGATAGAATGCGGTGAAATATACTCACACTCGTTACGGTATCTCATAGGTAAGTTATTAATAATATTATTATTATGCTGTTCATTTATTATATATATATATATATATATATATATATATATACTATAGTGCTATGATTAATATAAACTATAGTTTATTGTATACAATAAACGCTACTTTATTAAATATATATTGTTATTTTTTTTTATTTGGTGGAGTCCTTTCATTCCATCCAGGAACTTAGATGACATTTTCACTTATAACCATATATGGCTCTAATGTCCATTCGAAGCCGCCCTCATGTTAAAGCATCCATAGTTTTAACGAGAGCCGATCAAATATTTATACACTTAGATCACTTCTAAATAATATTTTAAGACCCATTTTATCAAATTAATTAATGGTCCGGACGAGTCTCGAACCCGTGTCCTACTGCTTGTATGTCTGACGCCTTAGCCACTGAGCCACACATGTAGTTAATTATATATATATATATATATATATATATATATATATGTATATATATATAATTAAGTTAAAAGTAATTATCAATAATTTAATCAACTTTAATTATACGTTTAATTGTTTTAATAATACTTTTATAATTTTTATTAAAATATAAATTGTGTTGATACATAGATAATAATTATAATAATATTTTTTATATAATTCCTTGTAAGTATAATGATATTAAAAACATACATTTGTTAAAGATAATATACTAATATAACATAACTTAATATACAAATACTAAAATTGTGATAGAGATAATATAAAAATAATTCAATAAAATCAAAATGTATTAAATGATATATTAGTTATATAATATTATGACTAATTCTTCAAATAATTATTATATTTAATCAGTTACTAGTTTGATTATATTTTACATATGCATCAATAAAACATAATTCAAAAATAAATAATACCAATGCACAAACAAAACATTTATTCCCTATATGTATATATATATATATGTATTTTTTCTATAATCAACTAGAGAATTATAATATTTTAAATTGTATAGATACAAATTATATTAATATTTATATGTTATAACTTTAAGTTTTATAGAATTATGTAACATAGGTCAAATATGAATTTACAAGTTTCTTAACTTATTGATATATTAAATATTTATTTGTTATCAACTGTATTTCATTTGTTTTAAAATATCGATAACATAAACATGTTATATTAATATTTTAAATTCAACAACATGATTATATGATATTGCAAATATAATATCGTAATTTAATTAATTAAATCTATAATTCATTAAGTTTATGTGTTTGCATTATCATTAATTGTTGCCATGTCTATAAAATGATCTTTTATAATATACATTTATAACATATCATTATTATAAATATTATAAAATTAATAATTAATTAGTATCATAAATATCAAGGTAAAACATATGCAATATATTTAATATTTAATTTCACAAGTATTCGTATACTCTCATTTATTAAACAATATATTTTATATAATATTTTATATATTTTTTATTATTATGTATCTTAAATAATTTCTTTCAATTTATTATTATTCAAGTGAATATATTATCATTAATAAATATATTAACTTTTTATATTCGTTTATACTTAAATAGTTATATAAATACAACATAAATAAATATAATTATATTTAAAATAAATAAAATATAAGTATACATTTACAAGTGTAATTATAATTCATATGTTTATATATTATTATAATTATACTAACAATACTAGGCAAATCATATGGTTTCTCATGTCTAACATAATTTGTTTCCTGAATATCATGAATAATATAATTATACATTGTTCCATTTGAATATAAAGTATAAATATACGTATGAATGAATGAATGTTTATTTATACACAAAAGTATAAAATATAATATTAATTTAAATATATTAGTGAATTTATAAAATGATTAGTATTTGTTGTTATTTATTAGCTATACATTACTCTTTCGTATATTGTAAATATTTCATAATGCACTAGGTCACAAAAATCTTCATATCTATAGTAGTATATATATTTATATATATATATATATATATATATATATATATATATATATTATTATGTGTATACATATACATTATGCGTATATATTATAATCATACATTTATATCGAATGTTCGATATAGTTGTCATATTTGGTATATTTTAAAATAATAAATGTTAGTATGAAGTTACTATTTACAGTTACTTATTCGAAAACAGAAAAATGTAAAAATGTATGTATACATTTTTTGTGCTACTAAGACATTTAAATCCCCCAAAATTATTTAATGGAACCAGATTAATCATAACTAATTTACAAAATAATTTGATAGAAGCTAAAATAATAACGGTCAATATAAGGGAGAAGAAGTCATGTTTCCCAAAATACCACTGATACCATCAGATTATCCCTTTAATTTTAGAATACTCAAATATCCAATAACACTTTGTTTTTCCATGCAAATAAACAAATCTCATAGCCATAACCTTTAAAGTCGTGGGATTAGATCTTGAAACCGAATGCTTAGTCTACGGTCAATAAAAAATATGTAGGCTGTTTAATAGCACGCAAAGAAAAAAAATGATATATACTGGCCAAAGATTTTCATATATATATATATATATATATATGAAAATATTATATGAAAAACATATATGTTTTATAAATAAGGAAATATAAATAAAATTCGTAATACTTATAATTTCATTCATATTTGGATATATTCATGTAAATATGCAGGGCAACATTTCAGAAATTATCATTTCCACTACAAGTATAATACCCGGGCAACGCCGGGCCGTAGCCAGCTCGTCTATTATATAAAAGTCTATTTAATTATATATATATATATATATATATATATATATATATATATATGTGTGTATATCTGGTGAGCCAACTCGAGAACCGGGGTACTTTTTTCCATTAAAATGATTTATTGTCATCCTAAATCTTCGGCGTCGCTTTTTTGAAATATTTTTTTTACATTTTTTCGATATATTTTTTGGAATCTATTTTGAAATTTTGTTGACATTTTTTTGGATAATTAAAAAAAATATAATTTGTAATATTATTTATATTATTTGTATTTTTTAAAAATATTTTTTTTACATTTTTTCGATATATTTTTTGGAATCTATTTTGAAATTTTGTTGACATTTTTTTGGATATTTAAAAAAAATATATTTTGTAATATTATTTATATTATTTGTATTTTTTAAAAATATTATTTGAAATATTTTTTTATATTTTTCAACTAATCGTTGAAATATTATTATTTTAAGATATAATTAAATATTATAATTATATATTAATTATATAAATATTATAAGATATACATATTATACTTTTTTAAATATTTTTAGAACATTTATAAAAAATATATTTTGTAATATTTGGAAATATTTGTTGTATTTTTTAAAATATTTTTTGAAATATATTTGAAATATTTTTCCACTAATTTTTGAGTTATTTAAAACGAATATTTGTCTAAATTTGTTTGAATTTTAGCACAAATTATGTTATTATATATGAAAGGCAGAATGATTAATAGCCATAATTAATAAATAATAGATACTATCTATTAAAGTTAGAAACTAAAAATAAATAAAAAATATAAATTTAATTTAAGTTAGCTAAAAAATATCTGTGTGTACAGGGATCGTTCGTCGCTTCGGAAAGGGTTTTCAGTACCACAAGCTCAATTCTAACAGAAAGAAGGAGCCGGCTAAAAAGCGAATTAGTAGATAAGTTGATTTTTTTACATATTAATAAATTATAATTTTTAAACAAAAATAAAATATATTTAAATATGTATTTTTTATTTCTCATTATATATATTATATCTTACATAATATTTATTTGATTTATTATGACTTGAGATCATTACACATTACGTGAGTATACTCACTATAATCACTATAATCATATATGATGCTCCATACTAGATGGTGCAACTGCGAATTGCATAGTAAAAATATTTATTAAAATATATTAATATACATATAATATAATATTTATTATAAACTTTCATTATCTCGAAAGTCTCAAGATAATGAAATTTAGGATTTGATTGTCTCGAGATAATGAAAATTATGATTTGATTGTCTCGAGATAATGTAAAATGGGATAAATTTAAACAACTAATAGATAGGCAAACTATCAAACAATGAGTAAATCAGGGTTGGGCACGGCAAGTAATTCCAAATCAGGAATAGTTATTATTATTAAATGATAGATAGGCAAATAATAAAAAACCGATCAACGCAGGTTTGGGACGGTTTGGGTTTTGGTTTTAACATATTTTGTAATATTTGAAATATTTTTTGTATTTTTTAATATATTAATATATTGATTAAAATATTTATTCACTAATTTTTTAAATATTAAAAAAAATATTACATTAGTTTGTATTTTAGATAAACTTTATTTATATAATTAATATACAATGTTAATTGTATATTAATTAATTGTATATACTATTTTTACATTTTTTATTTTTTTACATTTTTACAATTGTATATACTATAAATTTAGAATCAGGAATAGCTCTAATTAATAAATAATAAATCGGGAAACAATCAAAAACCGATAAATTTCGGGTCTGGTACTGTTTGGGTTTGGGTTTAGGTTTGAGTTTTCGACATTTTTACATTATATTTGAAATATTTGTTGTATTTTTTAATATATTTTTTGAAATATTTTTCTACTTAGTTTTGAATGTCAGCTAAAATTTATTTTATTGTATATATAGAAATTAAGAAATATGAATAGCTATAATTAATATATAATATATAGAAAAATAATCAAAACCGAGCAATGCCGGGTCGGGTACGGCTAGTTATATATATATATATATATATATATATATATATATATATATATATAATGATAGAATGTTTATATTTAATATATATTCAGTTTATTAATACAAATTAAAATGATTTTTTCCATAGTTAATAGAATAAAATATTAGATTATATTACAAATTTTCTTATAGATTTCTTATAGATACATATTTAATTAAAACTAATATTAGAGCTATAACTTTTCAAACAAAATTATAAATGATATAAATTTAAGTTTCAAAATATTGCTCATCTCCTCCGAGTTAAAATTCATATATCTTATAATTAACAAAATTAATAATGTAGCGAAGCTCCAATAATTTATTATTTGAATTTATTTATTTTGTATTCAATTAATTATAATTGATAATTATAAATAAGTATCTAGTTCATGAAAATATCGCGATATATAATTTAAAAATAATGTTCCAATTTGAACCGGCTTAACATATAGTGTAGGTTACTATTCTACTTATCTTACTTATCCTACTTATACTTCATACACCTAACATTATATTATATTTAAATGGGTATAATATCCAATAAAAACACATACATATAAATATATATATATATATATATATATATATATATATATATATACTTACATCTCCTATGGAATCTAAATCAGCAAAGGCAAGTATAACTTCAGAATTAATATATATATCATAATTTGAATATTTCTCAATACAATCTCTAAAATATCTAATAAATAGTTAATTTATTATAGCATATTATAACTATATTATATATTATAATGAATATGAAATTT
This sequence comes from Osedax fenrisi, assembly GCA_964019155.1. Lineage (NCBI taxonomy): Eukaryota > Metazoa > Annelida > Polychaeta > Sabellida > Siboglinidae > Osedax > Osedax fenrisi. The sequence continues at coordinate 63,207,223 of OZ025244.1, forward strand.
AAAAGGTAAATAAATAATATATATATATATATATATAATATATAATTTAAAATAATAAAAATTAAAATAATATGAAATGTTATATATTATATTAATTAATGAATGAAATAGTTTATTGAGTTTAGAAAGTATAATTTAGCAACAAAATATGCAATTTATGTTCGATGGAGAGTACCTGAGATTATCTCTTAATCTATATCTCACGAAGAGGGTACTCTCCAATAAAATATTAATATACATCAACAAATAAATAATTTAAATAATATAATAAATGTATAAATATATTATATAAATTGTATGCATGATTAATTATTTCTTAATTAAAAATTAAACAGGTATACTTATGGTATAGGTATTAAATGGTTATATGGTATTGGTATATGAATATCATTATGTATATATATATATACTAATTATTATACATTTTTGAAAAAGATATTTAATATATAATATTTTTTATAATATATAGGTTAATGTTTATGTAAATATATCTACATATTTAAGTAATATGTATAATGTTAATCTTAGTATAATTTACTAACTCCATATGATCATATAATTCTCTAAATCCTTTAGTTCTCTATAAATATGTGAGAGTATTAATTGTAATAATATTCATTCATTCTTCTTATTATTATTTATATATATATATATATATAGTTATATTTGATTATTAATAATTAAGAACAATATACAACATTGTTTTATATATTACAAAGTATATAATAGTAATTAATAAATATATCAAACTATAAAAACTGCCTGTGTGGCTCAGTGGCTAAGGCATCAGACATACAAGATGTAGAACACGGGTTCGAGCCTCGTATGGATCATTAATTAATTTTATAAAATGGGTCTTAAAATATTATTTAGAAGTGATCTTATATAATTGTGTATATATAAATGATCGGCTCTCGTTAAAACCATGGATGCCTTAATATGATAGAAGCTTCAAGGGACATTAGAGCCATATATGGTTATAAGTGAAAACTTCATCTAAGTTTCTGGATGGGATGAAAGGACTCCACAAAATACAAATAACAATAACAATAACAATAACAATAATAGCATGCAATAAAATGAATATACAATATCTTAAGATCAATATAATATGAGTATTACACTGTAATATACATATAACATTCGAGTATTTTTTTTATTTTTAAACAAAATATAAGCAAAATACTTCTAGAAAATGTCTTTAAAATTTTAAATGCACATCGAAAGAAAGTATTGAAAAGAATCAATTTGGATTACGTAGTGGACGAAATATAATTCGTAACATTTTGAATTGAAGATTAATTATCGAAAAACCTATTACAAATATTTAAATAAAAATATTTACATAACAATTGCATAGGTTTCAACAAACTCCGATCTCGTGCGGCATAAATGATTATGGTTGATACAATAATATCTCTAATTGCTTATAAAATTACTAAAATAATACCAATCATATATTTTAGAATTTAATATGGTTTATTGAGTAGAAAGGATAAGTCATATAGTTTAGTACTACAAATAATACATATGTCATTTTTTAGATGACAGATTTTGTGAGGAAATTATACTTGCTACAAATATATATATATATATATATATATATTAATATATTATATGATAACAACCATTATGTTAATGTGTAGATGAATCTAATCAACTTTAGATTACTTTATTATAATACTCCGAGGTAGACATACTAATATAATATATTCCATATAGACTACAAATACACATATCCCTATATAACAACACTTAGTAATTATAGGTATACTAATAATTACATCGATTTCGATATATTCATGAATAGAGTTCACATTTATGAAGTAAATAAGTTAAAAATGTAGAAATTACGCTATAAAATGATGGTACGTACACTGTACATTGCACAGTAAGAATGATTTTATTTTACAGATTATACTGCTTCATATTATATTCTATATATATGATACTCATGATACTATTTTATTAAACCATATACACATTGGTTCATTATTGGTGATGCGACGGAGGTTTTAAAAATAAAATTATTAAAAATAAATAAATCTCGAAATTTCATTATTCCTATATAATTGTATTGTATATGTATATAAATAAAGTCCTTGACATTTATTTGAATTCTGTACATTTTATTTGTATTTTATTGTAATATTTATGAGTGATCTTCTCAAATACTACAATCTTCTAATAGATAACATTAATATATAGTAAATGTTATTTATAGTATACCTTAATTACAATATTAGTTATTAGATAATTAATTTTGTATAATTATTTTAAATACTCAATAAAATAAATTTTATATATACAAATGTTCTAAAAATTAGGCCACTTTGACTATTTATTAAAATTATTATGAAGATTATGAAAATTATTAAGAGCTATTATTTAAATTTATAATACTTGTACGTTAAAAAAAAATCTTAAAATTTGTATAGGTACCAATCCACAGAAAAATGTTCATTTTTTAATGATTTTTAACAAAATTAAAGAATTACCATTGTAGTAATTATTTTTTCGGCAAAATTGTAATACATAGTGATTAATTAATTGTTTTTTTTATTATATATAATATAAAGTATCAAATATAACGATTCTGTACACAATTATGAGAGGACAATACAAATTCTGGAAAATCCTTTAATTTGAAAAAAAAATCCTAGAAATAAAATTATTATTTTTATAAATTTTATATCATTCATAGGAACTATACACATTACACATATTCAAAAATTTTATGATTTTATCTTTATTATAAATGTATCTATTTCCATGTTAACTTTTTGTAAAGTGAACATGCCCTCGCACAGCAAATATTGACCTAAATTAACAACAAAAATATGTTGCTATTCTCAATACTAAAATGTTGATGAATCATGTGAAGCAGCTGAATCCATCATCAACATCATGTCTAAAATCACTCTTAACGTACATGTATTAACTAATAATTCATCAGATAACAGTAACATGATAAATATACATACGATATTCACTAGTAACAGTTTAAAATTTTTTTGCAGCGTTTTCTAATTGCCAAGAATTAGACCATTCATAAAATTTATCAATATTATGTTGTAATTTATACCTATGATCTATGTCATTAGATATAAAACTCAATTTAGTGTGATATATCTTTATCAATCACTTCGACTAAATCATTGATATATATTAGAAAGAGTAATGGCCCTATTACAGATCCTTGTGGAACACCAGATATTATTTTAACTGTATCAGACATTTGATTGTTAACTCTTACTCTTTGAGATCTACCAGATAGAAAACTACTTATCCAAGAATATATGTTACCACCTATACCTAAATTAGTTAATTTGACAAATAATTTACTATGAGAGACCTTATCAAAAGCTTTAGCATAGTCAAGATATATGATATCAATAAAACTGCCTTTATAAATTGCAGTACTCCATTTAGTATAATAATTTAATAATTGCAGTTCAACAGATTTTTTATGACGGAATCCAAATTGAGAATCAGAAATTAATGAGTTACGTTCTAGATAAAAATTAATTTCCTCAACTAATATACGCTCGAATACTCTAGACATAATTGAGGTAATTGAAATCGGCCTATAGTTTTCTCTATTTGAAGGGTCACTTTTTTTAAATATCGGAACTATATAACTTACTTTCCACATGTCAGGACATACACCAGCTGATAAAGTTTTATTAAATAATATCGTAAGTGGAATAGATAGTTCATATGAGAATTGTTTGAAAAATATTGAAGGGATATTATCTGGTGGCAATGTACATGATAGTGAGAGATTTATTAGATGCTTTCTTATGTTATGCCTATAGAATAAAAAGTTATTTATAGTTGAATTATGTTTAGGTGGAGATAAATGAGGAATATTATCATTATCATTAATAAATACAGAAGAAAATTGATTATTGAGTATATTAGATTTAACTGTATCTGAAAAAATATATGTATTATCGTCAGATTTAATGGGACCTATAGTGGAAAAAGAGGAACATCTTGAATTAATATAATTATAAAATCGTGATTTGTCATTAGATGATACAATTAATTTTTCTCTATCAATAGTTAATTTTTTAATGTTATAATCTAATAATTTTTTAATATTTTTCCAATTTATAAAATTATTATGTGAATCTAATCTAGTTTTATAATATTTTAAACATTTTACTTTTAAACGTAAAATATATTTTGGATACGTTTTTTTATTTTTGATATGTTTATAAGCTGGAACATTATCATTAATACTATTATATAAAGTATTATAAAAAATATTAAACATATTATTAATATCTGTTGAATTAGATAATAATAAATTCCAATCACTAGAAGAAAGGGATTGATGTATACTATATAAATTAGACTTTCTAAAATTTAGCCCAACTTTTTGATTTATTTTTAAATTAGCTTGGAAAGGTAGAGAAAATGAAAATGATATATGGTCACTAATATATTTACAAAATCCAAAAGGGGGACATTCATTAATTTTCGAAATAATCATAGGATTATTGGTTAGTAATAAATCCAGCAAATTATTATTACGAGTTGGAAAAGTAATTAATTGAATGAGTGAGTTTTGACATAGACTATTTTCAAATTCGCAATATGTTGATGGGTAATTAGGAAATGTATTATCATTCCAATTATAAAGAGGTAAGTTGAAATCTCATACAATAATAGTAGGTGAAATTGTATCACATAGTGCAAATACAAATTTACAAATCGATTTATGAGTGTTAAAATCAGTTGAAGGTGGACGATAAATACAAGATAATCTTATATTTTTAGTAGAATGTAGTACAAGAGTAATATGCTCAATATTATTAAAATTATTGAAATATTATTGAATTGGATTTAAATTAGATTTGCAGATTATCGCTACACCACCTGCATGAGATTTCCTATCATTACGATATATTTTATAGTTAGTATTACCAAAAAGGAGTAAAGCATCAGTATCAACATTTGTTAGAAATGTTTCAACAAGACAAACAATATCATACATGTTAGAATTATTATTATTATTATTATTATTATTATTATTATTATTATTATTATTATTATTATTATTATTATTATTATTATTATTATTATTATTATTATTATTATTATTATTATTATTATTATTATTATTATTATTATTATTATTATTATTATTATTATTATTATTATTATTATTATTATTATTATTATTATTATTATTATTATTATTATTATTATTATTATTATTATTATTATTATTATTATTATTATTATTATTATTATTATTATTATTATTATTATTATTATTATTATTATTATTATTATTATTATTATTATTATTATTATTATTATTATTATTATTATTATTATTATTATTATTATTATTATTATTATTATTATTATTATTATTATTATTATTATTATTATTATTATTATTATTATTATTATTATTATTATTATTATTATTATTATTATTATTATTATTATTATTATTATTATTATTATTATTATTATTATTATTATTATTATTATTATTATTATTATTATTATTATTATTATTATTATTATTATTATTATTATTATTATTATTATTATTATTATTATTATTATTATTATTATTATTATTATTATTATTATTATTATTATTATTATTATTATTATTATTATTATTATTATTATTATTATTATTATTATTATTATTATTATTATTATTATTATTATTATTATTATTGAATTGAATTGAATTGAATGAATATATTATGAATTTTTCAAGTTCGATTTAGTAATAATTAACAATATGTGGTGATAAATTCACAAAACGACAAAAAAACGTAGATAGTACACATATAAAAATAACAATAGTACATTAGAAACGTATCACATTAGCCGGTGATAAAAACAATTAATAATTAAAATTAATAATTTATAAAATTATATATATATACACATATATATATATATATATATATGTATAAATAAATATTAAGTTATACTTTTTTTAATATGATTTTTAAAGGTATATTATTATTATTATTATTATTATTATTATTATTATTATTATTATTATTATTATTATTATTATTATTATTATTATTATTATTATTATTATTATTATTATTATTATTATTATTATTATTATTATTATTATTATTATTATTATTATTATTATTATTATTATTATTATTATTATTATTATTATTATTATTATTATTATTATTATTATTATTATTATTATTATTATTATTATTATTATTATTATTATTATTATTATTATTATTATTATTATTATTATTATTATTATTATTATTATTATTATTATTATTATTATTATTATTATTATTATTATTATTATTATTGAATTGAATTGAATTGAATGAATATTTATTATGAATTTTATTTTGAATTAAGCATATTATTGGCTTGATTATCGAGACAACTACACGACACTGCGACGTATCGAATCTCGAGTATAATCCTTTCAAGTAAATGATGACTTATTTGAGGCAGAATAGGCAAGTATACTTGCCTATAATTGTAACTATAACTTGATTATAATTGCCTATAGGTTGATATCAAGAATTCCATTAAGTAACGAATGCCATTTGTAATAGCGTACATGCAGATTTATTGTGAATTATATTTATTTAATATGATGTTGATGTATATTAATTAGACATAGTTATTGCATCACTTACAGTTTAATTTAAGTGTTAATTAAAAGTAAATATATTGCCTAGCTTATCCTATATATTATTTGACTTCTATGTTATAGGTGAACAGAGTGAACAAAGATAGACAATTCTAGATAACTTATACGTATACGTATAGGATCCTATAAGATAATTAAAAGTGGTGTATTAATATATATTATAGCAATAGATTATAATATGGAGAATGTTGATTAAATATATCTTGTCAGACATTGACATTATATTGACATGAATATTAAAATATCATTTTATTGGCCATTAATATGCTAAGTTTTCGAACATACTCAGAATGGTAACACATCATAATTTAAATAGTTATAGATGAGAAGATTAAATATATATATATATATAATTCAGAATTTGGTATAAGAACTCGGATAGATATTGAAGCAAAGCTTATGATCATTCATTGAAAACAAAATTATGAGTTAATAATAAAAACAAATTTACGAAAGTATTTAAATAGTAATAGTAAAATATAATTATTATAAAACTTAAAAAAATTTAAAAAAGAATCAATATTTTATAAATAAATTTAAAATGTGTATCAAACACTTAGGGACAGGTAAGATAATATAAATTGTTCATGTCTGAAACAACTTAAAATGAGCATTATCCAATAAACAATACACTACAATCATAGCTATAGCTATATAATGTATACACTTGCCTCAATAATAACATATTTTCAATGTTAATACCCATGCAAACTAAAAAAAAGTCGAGTTATATCTTTTAAATCAAACCCTATCATATATTGAATATAAGACTGAACATTGTTAATATCATTAATACAAATTTAAAATCCGTGCATTATATAGAAGCAAAATATTAAATTTATATAACCATATTTAATAGATTTATATTAACCCATGTTGTTCGACCGTTATTTATTTCTTGAGTAAAAAATGGATTCAGATTTAATCTACATAGAATTAAAAAATGTTCTTTAGGATCATATAATTTCGTTACATCTATAAATGTAAATATATAATTTATTATATATTCGCTTATTTTATTTAACAAAATATATTATTTATTAGTATAATTATTATTGTTTTTATATAAATTATAATAGGTATGGAAACATTTTTCATATGATATTTTAAGTAGGAGAAAGTCTCCTATTACCGACCCATAAATAATTATTTGTAATAACTTATTCAATATTAAATATATTTATTTGAAATTTTGTAATTAGGGTAATATTATGGCAATGAATAATGTGGCTATTTTACATTTTTGATATAATTATATTTACAAGAATAAACAAGGGGATTGTAATCGGATACATGTGCCTAATACCGACCCCCTAAAATAATCGTGGTATAAATAATGTTAGTATTATAATATCCAATGAAAATAGTAGATATACATAAATATAAGTAATTATAACATGCACGCAATTTTTTTTGTATTGAATTTATGTTTTAATAGTAATATTAAATTTAAATTTATTCTTTATAGTAATTATATTAAAATAGCATATATTTTATTTAATATTTATTTATTAATCAATATGTATATAATCAACTGAATCATGAATCCTAAATCTATATCAATGAAACAAAAACAACTTAAGACATATTTTAAAGTAAAATACGGATCTATTTTTGTTGGGTATTATAAATCACATGGGGTCGGTATTAGGGTAATTTAGGGGGTCGGTAATAGGAAAATAATATGGGTTGCTATAATTAAGATATATTGGTTAATAGTTATTCAAATTAAATTATTTTTATAATAGTTATAAATATGTTATTGATCTACAATATTATGCGCAGTATTACGTTTTCTTTTAATTAATAAAGTATTTACAGTTATTTAAAAAAAGTTATTATTCAAATATTTAAAAAGTAAAAACAGAATATTACATTTTATAAAATGATATATCAAATAACAATTGTACGATTAAATATTTTTTAAAACAAAATACTTATTCATATTTATCATTAAATTACTAACAGTACATGTATATATAATTTTTTGATATCTCTTATAGTTACTGAGATACGAGATGGGGTCGGTATTATGAGGGGGTCGGTAATCGGAGAATTTCCCTTACATAATTATTTATTTGCGGGTGATTATTATAATAAGTAATTCTATACTAAATAATAGATATTAATCATTAAGGGGTGTAAGGGGTTCTGGTGAAAAGGTAAAACCTAGACCCAGTACCCAACTCTATCAGCAGGCTCCGCGTGCCACACCCTGGAAACTACGTTTAGTAGGCTAATGCTGTAGGGGATTTCAGAGAGGGATGGGCTCCGCTGATCTTATCTGCCCAAGATACGCAAATATGATTTCAAATACAATTACAAAGAACATACCGGCTCGGACGTCGCCCGGGTTAAAAAGGTCCGCGTCATTTATCGCTCATCAGGATAATAACGAAAAGTTAGCTACTGAAGAATATAAGATTAAGACAAGAAGAAACGAGACATACATAGGTACATGGAATGTACGAACTCTGCGAGAAGATGGTAAACTTGAAGAACTTACTCATGAATTGGACAGATACAGGTGGAATGTGTTAGGATTGAGTGAGGTACGTAAACGTGGAGTGAACGAAATTCAGACAATAGATGGCCACAAATTATACTATATTGGAAACGATAAGAAACATATTAATGGTGTGGGTTTTGTGATACACAGTGAGATAACACGAATGGTCATGTGCTTCAACCCAATAAATGAAAGGTTAGCGACTATAAGATTACATGCAACCCCGTTTAACATATCAATAATCCAAGTATATGCCCCGACAACCGATCATACAGATGAAGAAACTGAATTATTCTACAACGAGTTACAAGACTCCATCTCAAAAATTTCAAAGAAAGATATACTGGTGATTCAAGGTGACTGGAATGCAAAAATTGGTAAGGATGCAATAACAGACTGGGGAAGAACCTCCGGGAAATTTTGCAATTCAACAACAAACGAGAGAGGTTATCGACTCCTGGAATTTGCAAAAACAAATGATCTCATAGTAGCAAATACATTTGGTCCCCACAAAAAATCAAGAATACAAACCTGGCATAGTCCTGGTGGATTATATCATAATCAAATTGATTATATCCTAGTCAGTAAACGTTTTACTACAAGCGTGAATATAAACAAGACTCGATCATTCCCTGGATCAGACATAGGTAGTGATCACGATATGGTTATGATGACATTTTGTCTTCGCCTGAAAAATCCAAAGAAAGAAAAATTCACTCGAAATAAATTTAATCTTGAGAAACTTAAAAACCCAGATATTGAAAAACTGTTTAAACATAGAATTGATGAAAAGTTATCAGCACAACATTTAACAAAAATATTCAACAACGAAGAGATATTACAAAAAATGAATAAAATACTAATAGATACAGCCACTGAAATTCTAGGTAAACATAGAGAGAAAAAGAAAAACTGGATCACTGAAGAACTGATGGATATGTGTGACTTAAGAAGAGAACTGAAAAAGACAAAATTCCTATCAGGAAGTAGTTACAAGCAGGTTAACACTCAAATAAAAAGAGAGATGAAGAAAGCTAAGGAAAATTGGATTAACCAGAAATGTATAGACATTGGTGACTGTTTAACCAGGAATAACACCAAGAGAGCCTACCAAATTGTCAAAGACCTAACTAAACCGAAGGATAATGCCGCTGTAAATATAGAGGATAAACATGGCAAATGTATCACTGATAAAATGGATGTTAGGAAAAGATGGACAGAATACTGTTCAGTACTGTATTCACATAACGCTGAAGGAGATGATGCAGTGCTCGCTGTGAACGAACCTACAGATCAAGATAGCTTCCCAATTCTGGAAAGTGAAGTGGAAGCTGCTATACGCGCTCTAAAGATCGGTAAATCACCTGGTGTTGACAACATACCCGCTGAACTTCTTAAATCAGGCGGTGACATACTAAAAAAGTTGCTTACGGATATCTGTAATAAAATATGGGAAACCGGAATATGGCCATCTGAATGGACAAAGTCACTGATAATAAGTCTACATAAGAAAGGAAGCAAACAGAAATGTGAAAACTACAGGACAATAAGCCTTATAACACACGCGAGTAAAATTATGCTAAAGATAATTCTACACAGGCTACAGCACATTACTGAAGAATTTATCTCCGAAGAACAAGCTGGTTTTCGAAAAGGCCGAAGTACAAGTGAACAAATATTCAACCTTAGAATCATATCGGAAAAATATGCCCAACATAACAAACCGCTATTTCATGTATTTATAGACTTCAAAAAAGCATTTGATAGAGTCTGGCATGAAGCATTGTGGTCATCTATGAAAAGATTTAACATCAACTTAAAATGAATAGAAGCTATACAAAGTCTATATAGTAAAGCTGAAAGTGCTGTTTACTCGGACGGACAAATTGGTGAATGGTTCCACACAACAACTGGAGTGAGACAAGGTTGTTTACTGTCACCCACACTCTTCAACATCATGCTGGAACAAATAATGAATGACGCATTAGAAAATCATATAGGTACAGTAAATATCGGAGGTAAAATAATTACAAATCTAAGATTTGCGGATGACATAGACGGACTAGCAGGTAGTGAATCCGAGCTATCCAATCTAATAAAAAAGATTGACAGTACATCGCGTAAATATGGAATGGAGATTAATGCTACGAAAACTCAAATTATGACTAATTCTGAAGGTAATTTCACATCCGAAATAAAGATAAACAACGATACACTCAAAATAGTTGAAAAATTTAAATACTTAGGTGCAATTATAGACGATAAAGGTTCCAAATCTGAAATAATAGCTAGAACAGGTCAGACAATAACTGCATTATCAAAACTAAATGTTATATGGTACGACAAATCACTTCAACTGAAACTAAAAATTCGACTTATGCAATCGCTAGTAAACTCAATATTCCTCTATGCGTGCGAAACGTGGACGCTAACAAAGGAGTTACAAGGACGTATTAGAGCTTTGGAAATGAGATGTTTAAGAAGGCTAATGAACATATCATACCGAGACAAGATAACCAATATTGAGGTACGGAGTCGAGTTGTTAAAGAAATTGGCAAACACTCAGAATTGCTGGCGATGGTCAATGCAAAGAAGTTGAGGTGGTTTGGTCATGTATCACGATCAAACTCTATGTCTAATACTATTTTGCAAGGATCCATTGAAGGTAAAAGAAGAAGAGGACGGCCAAGGACACAATGGCAAGATAATATCGTTGAATGGACTAGTCTTGGAATAGAAGAAGCGATGCGAGCGACCCGGGATAGAGACCGATGGAAACGTATTATATTGAAGTCAACTGCGCCCCTACGGCATCCAAATGCTATGGGATAGGTAAAAGGTAAAAAAAAAATCATTAACAATATAATCATTGCACATCACTGAATGATAGATTTCATAATATCGAAATGGCATATAAATATATAATTATTTAATATATGATGTAAATTATATTATTTTTATTATTATTATTTTCAGATGTATGCTTTACTATATTATATAAGTATATATTTAATACTAGTACAAACCTCTAAATAAACGACTTTGTAAGCTTATCATGAGATCGTTTATATTAATATTTGCTTGTACCGATTCAATATAGTCATTAATTTCAATAAATTTTTTTCTTTCATCTTGTAAAAAAGATATTTCGAAATTGTTATCAATAATTTTACTATATATTGTAGTCATTCTAGTCATTTCATCCTACATAATATATATTTTAATAATAATAAATATTAAAAATAAAATTAATAAATATATACAATAATAATAATTATTTAAATATAGTATTGATATTGAACATAACATACATGTGCATATATATATTAAATTATATAAAATTACTAGTCGTACCCGACCCGGCGTTGCTTGGTTTTTGATTATTTGCATATCTATTATTAATTATAGCTATTCCTAATTATGCATAGGTAATCTTAAATTTTGTTTATATTTTGTCATAACTAATATTTACTAATTCTTACTATATCCGATGTGCTTTGTTCGTTTTTAAGATTTATTCGTAAAATATTTGGCAAAAATAAAAAAAATAATTTAAAATATTACAAAATATATTTTAAAAAAGTGTCAACAAATATTTTTTTAAATATAACAAATATTTTTATAAATAAATTATTTTTTTTAAATATTTCTACATATTAGTAGCTATTCCATACCCGGCATTGTCGATTTTGATAGTTTGCCTATTTATTATTTATTAATTATAGAAATTGCTGATTCTAAATTTCTATACAATAACATACATTTATGCTAAAATACAAACAAATATAGAAAAATATTTGTTTAAAATAAATCAAAAATAAGTGGGATTTTTTTTTTAATATTTCAAAAAATATTTTAAAAAATACAACAAATATTTCCAATATTATAAAATATTACTTAAAATGATGCCGAAAAGCAAACAAAAACCATACCCGACTCGGCGACGCCGGGCCGATGTTACTCGGTTTTGATTATTTTCCTATATATTATTTATTACTTGTAGCTATTCCTGATATGCATTGCTATATATAAAATAAAATTAATGTTAGCTGAAATACAAATAAATGTAGAAAAATATTTAAATATTTCAAAAATTAGTAGACAAATATTTCAAAAATATATTAAAAAATACAAAAATATTTCAAATATTACAAAATATATTTTTAAAAAATTTCTAAAACCTCAACCCAAACCGCATCCGACCCGGCGTTGCTATTTTTTTGATTGTTTACATATATATTATTTATTAATTATAGCTATTCCCAATTCTGCATTGCTACAATAAAATAAATGTTATCTGACATACAAACAAATGTAGAACATTTTTATATTTGAAAAATTAGTGGACGAATATTAAATAATAAAATAAACAACAAATATTTCATATATTACAAAATATGTTGAAAACCTAAACCCAAACCGTCCAAAACCGGCGTTTATCGGTTTTTTATTATATGCCTATATATCATTTAATAATTATAAATATTCCTGATTTGGAATTGCTTGCTGTACCCAACCCTACTTTACTCATTGTTTGATAGTTTGCCTATCTATTATTTATTAATTATGGCTATTCGTGATTCTGCCTTTCTAGAATATATACTATCATAAATGTTTGCTAAAATACAAACAAATTTAGACATATTTAGAATATTTCAAACATATTTCAAGACATATTTAAAAATACATATATTTCCAAAATTACAAAATATGAATTATACAAAATTTCGAAAACCTAAACAGCGCCTTGCGTTGCTCTGTTTTTGATTATTTGCATATCTATTATTTATTAAATATAGCTATTCCTGATTCTGCATTGCTAGTATAAATATTTCAAAATTTACAAAATATAATTTTTTTAAATGTTCATAAATATTTAAAAAAAATATAATATTTAAATCTTTTCATTTACGATTTCATCGGCAATGAAAAGATTTAACATCAATTTAAAACTAATAGAATCTATACAACATCTATACAATAAAGCAGAAAGTGCAGTTTACTTTGACGGTAAAATTGGAGAATGGTTCAGAACAACAACTGGACTTAGGCAAGGCTGTCTACTTTCACCCACATTATTCAATATTTTTCTAGAACAAATAATGAATGATGCTTTAGATAATCATGTAGGTTCAGTAAATATTTATGGTAAAATAATCACAAATCTGAGATTCGCAGATGATATCGATGGATTAGCAGGTAGTGAATCTGAATTAGCCAATCTTATTAAAATAATCGACAATACAGCAAGTAAATATGGAATGGAAATAAACTCTACGAAAACACAAATAATGGAAAATTCTGAAGGTAGTTTAACATCAGAAATAAAAATAAATAACGAGCCACTAAAAGTAGTTGACAGTTTTAAATACTTAGGAGCAATCATCGACGATAAAGGTTCAAAGGCTGAAATATTAGCTAGAACCGGACAGACGATTGCAGCTCTATCTAGAGCTGGTACGATAAAACACTAAAACTGAAACTGAAAATCCGACTACTGCAGTCACTAGTTAACTCAATTTTCTTATATGAGTGTGAGAAATGGACAATAACGAAGGAACTGAAAAGAAAAATAACAACATTAGAAATGCGGTGCTTAAGAAGATTATTGACATACAGAAATAGAATTACTAACATTGAAGTACGCAATAGAGTTACCAAAGAAATCGGTCCACATTCGGAACTACTACCAATGGTCATCACGATGAAACTGAGATGTTTTGGTCATGTGCTAAGATCAAATTCCATGTCCAAAACAATTCTTCAGGGTTCTATTGAAGGTAAAAGAAGACGAGGTAGGCCAAAAATGCAATGGCAAGACAATATCGTGAAATGGACTGGTCTTGATATAAATAAAGCAATGAGAGCTACATAAATAGAGAGGGATGGACAAAAATTGTGACGAAATCTACTGCGCCCCTACGGCATCCAAATGCTATGGGATAGGTAAAGGTAAAATATTTAAATATTAAATATAATTATATCTTATAATATTTATATAATATTATATAATTATTATCTTTTAATATCATAAAATAATAATATTTCAGTTAGTTAAAGAATTAGTTGACAAATATAAACTATATCAAATAATATTTGTAAAAATCTAAAAAATATTACAAAATATATTTTTTTTTAAATTTCAAAAAAATTTCCACAAAATTTCCAAAAATATTTCAAAAATATTTCAAAAAAATATTAAAAAATATTTCGAAAAAATATAAAAATTTTTTTTCAAAAAAGCGACGCCGAAGATTTTAGATGACACAAAATCATTATAATGGAAAAAAGTCAATTTTTCGGGTTTTTCTGGGGTACGCGGTAACAAATTCAAAACATTTTTCAGACCAAGACCATACAGGTAAACATTTATTAAGATCGGGTATAACAGATTTTCGCGACGTACCCCGTTCTCGAGTTAGCTCACCAGATACACGCACATACATATATATATAATTAAATAGAATTTATTTTATATATTAGACTAGCTGGCTACGTCCCGGCGTTGCCCGGGTATTATACGTGTTGTACCCGTTGGATCGATAGAAACGTAGATGTAAACAAAGTTTTAATTATAGAAAACAATTTATTTATTTATAACAAAACACTTACATTTAAATGTAAGTGTTTATTGACACATTTAAAAATGTTCGTTAAATAGGCGAAACCTATAGCGAAAACGTAAACGTTGTCACCGATTATTGCCATTTACGAAAGCATTAATTAAAGTAAAGTGAATATAATTAAATTTTTACGAAACACCTCACATTCGCATACATTTCATGTGTGATACATTTTATTCTATAATCAAAATATTTCCCCGATAGGTTGAAAATCGCTCTAAAAGGAGAGTTTTACGAAACAGTTTAAAAAAAACATAGTTGATAGCTGAAATTATATAATAATTCATTATTATGATGTATTAAATAATATGTAATTATATTATTAATATAATCATATAAAATGATTGTATACATATATGATAGTATAACAATACATATTTAGTTGATACAAATAATAAAATAACGTATATATTCTGTATTAAAATTATATTTATAATATATATTTAAAGTATTTATATTAAAATAAATAATAATATTATCTATATAATTATGAGTCATTATTTATTCGCTGTGGAGAATTAAACGATATTTAATTACAATTATATAGTTTTTAAATATCAAATAATATATTGTGAATTCCATATCATTGTTACTTTAATAAATTTAATTTTATAAATGTTACTTTAATATAGTATATTATTAATATGTTCATGAACGAGTGCACTTACGAAATTATATTTCA
Source organism: Osedax fenrisi (assembly GCA_964019155.1). NCBI lineage: Eukaryota > Metazoa > Annelida > Polychaeta > Sabellida > Siboglinidae > Osedax > Osedax fenrisi. The sequence continues at coordinate 63,223,729 of OZ025244.1, forward strand.
TTTATTTATATATTAAATTATTGCAACACTTAGATATCTAATATTACTCATAACTATATTTATTTGTATATCACTTTAATATATATATATATATATATATATATATATATGTATATATATATATATATATATATTCAAATATATGTTTCATATACAATAATTAAATTATAATACTTCATTTAATAATATGGTATTAAAATACGTTATCTCTATCTATATTTAAAAAAATGTATTAGAAATATTTAAAATATCATTACTAAATTAAATATATGTAATGATTAAATAAGTATTGAATAATTAAATATATTATTAGTATTACTATATTAACCAAAATAGTATATTCCAAACCTAGTCTTCTTTTATAGAGATCATCTCTAGATCCTATATAACATAAGTTATGAATTAGTAAATATAATATTAAATAACTACATACAAATCATATTAAAACGATAACATTTATATAATTATTTAATAATCCATATATATATTTAATATTAGAACTATGTGATATAATATTAAATATATATATATATATATATATATATATATATATATATATATATATATTAATAATGTTATTAAACGAACCTATAGGTATTATTATTATTATTATTATTATTATCAGATTTGGTTTTAACAACCGGGTAATTGTAGAAGCAGAGCTTATCGAGACAATTACCCTTTATTATTTTGACAAGTCCTAAAAAGTACAATTATAATTGGAATAATAAATTCCTGAAATAAAGAATAAACTATATATAACATAATGTTATATCTGAGTTGACTTCCTGTTTACACTAAATCTAATTATGAATAAGATCAAATAATTTTACTTATGAAGGACTTGAAAAAATTATCAAAAATCATCATATAATATATAAAAATAAACAAAATAAACATTAAGAAAACTAAAACGACTAAAAAACTAAAAACAGACAAGAAAGGTTAAGAAGAGTAAATATATGAAAATTTAATATAAAGAATAATAAATATATGTTTGGCAAATATTCAAAAATAAATTTACAAATTATCTACACAAAGTAAAAAATATTTAGATAGTTTTCATAAGTCGAAGAGTAGTTATAGTATATATGTATACATAAAATAATAATACTATTTACGTATTGAAGTCACAATATATATATATATATATATATATATATATATATATACATATATATATTCAAATATCGGCACACTAACCACATACATATTCATAAAAATTATCACATGGATCTTTACTTTTATTAACCTATATATATAGTGTATAACAAATTATTATATAATTAATTTATTATTTCTATATGTATGTGCTATCTATATGTATATCACAATTATAGATTATGTAGTTATTATTTTGCAATTTTATATATTTAATTTTCTACACAAATGTATTTATGATTATACTTTCATATCGACGATAATGATAACAAGTAGACTTTATTTAAATTAATGGAATATTATTCTTATTTATTTTAATAAGAAATATGAAAATAGATATCCATGATATTAATAAAAACATTTATAATTAATAAATTAACAATAGATTATAAATATGTGAATTATATAATACATCAAATTAAATAAATAATGAATTATACTATCATTAAATATATTCATTGTATATCACTAATTATAATCATTTTGAAAATATTCAAAAATATTTTACTAAAGATTATTTTCTAGATGTAATATTCCCAAATATTATTATACCGATAGACTTATTTTTCTCAATATTAAATCATTATCACTTCGCAGGTTGGTAACGGATGTGGTATTAACGTACTGCATGGATTTGTGGATTTCGATCCTGATAAGATATTCGACGTATACAGCAATAGATGTAGAGGGCCTGCATCCATGATATTTCTATTCTTTTGTGAACACATATTAGAAAGATCCTATTCAGAACTAATGCATACCTGTATTACTTCGGCAATAGAGTTTCTACTGACTGGAATTTGCTCCCCATCTATGTTACATCCCGTAAATCAATGTCGCTTTCTGTGGCGCATTAAAATGTACGTCGTTGATTTCATCTCGTTTTTAAAATATACTCATATTATTAGTATTTATATATCTTTATTTTTATTTCATGTTTTCTCATAAATATTGTGATAATCCTCTATTATAATTGTTAGTTTAGCTCTGTCTTTGTAGCATACTTGTGATACGTAATTTAGTATTTTTGGGATTTGTGATATGACTCGGGGAGTATGGGTGTCAGTATACATTCTACTGGCTCTAGAATATTACTATGACATAGGGATTGGTCGCACCTTACCAGAAATTGAGTCATCATAGATCACAAATAAGCGGAATTATATCATCTATTATACATATTAAGTCATAACTAAACCTATACTCTTATGTTAAATTATATATATTGTCATATTATTTTACTTATGGCATGTGTAAACCATCATTCTTATTGTCATTTATTATTTATCATTACATTATTGTTGCATGTCATTGTGTGTGTAAACACTCAATAAACTATATATATCTATATATCTATCTATATATGTATAATAGCATTCTATACTATATTTCACATATAATTAATAAAAATGTAAGTAACAAAAAGCGACTAATAGACAGGATCAGTATGTGAATAATGTATCAAGAAACATTTATATATGTAACTTAGAGATATATCTGTAATTGTATTAAATAATCGTATTATAAATTAGTAAAGTAGGTCAATGATAATGATCAGAGATAAGTAAACTTTGTTTAAAGTTAGAAAATAAATAATAATCTAATATATTAATAACTAATAATCAACTGATAATAAATAACTAATAATAACTAATATCAATGGTGTTTTAAAATAATAGGAGTTCAACAGTGAATGTAATGATACAGTAGTTACTGGTTATAAGATAGATAATTGTATAACATATAATATTTACTCTAATTATAGTATTAAAGAACTAATAAAATTCCAAGTAGATAATAATTCAATCATATAGTAATGATTATAACAAATATTCATTAGATAAGTAAGAAGGAAAATATCTAATAATAACAGAGCAATATGAGCAATATAGCAGAATAATATGTTAGAATATAAATATTAACGTAACCAAATTTTCGAAATATATATCATACGTTATTTCCTGTGATACAATATCTTCTGTTTCAGTTTCATTTGTTTTAATTGTATCAGACGTAGACTCTTCAGTTTCAGATTCATCAGTTTTAGATTTCTCCATATTACGTAATAATATAATAACACAAAGACACATTATAATGATAATCATCAAGCTTATAATATCTATAAATTATTAATAGATATTACACTAATAATAAATAATTATTATTTTTAATATATATTCAATACATTCAATACATATACGTAATTAATTAATAATACATTGTGTTATTTAATGATTCATTCCGAAGAAAAAAAGGAATTTAGAAACTATAATAGTAGTATAATACAAATGTTCAACCCGATACTATTTATTTTAAACTACTATTTCTCCTTAAAATCCGTATAAAAATACCGCCTGCAAAAAAGGTAATTGAATAATATATGACAAGATTTTAAAATGAGTTTTAAAAATAAAACTAATACAAACAATAAAATAAACTAAATATTACATTAAATCAAAACTATAGACTTTTAAAAAAATGTCAACACTACAACAAATTTTAATTATATACTAACGTAATTAAGTCTGTAATCTATTATCAATATATATATGTATACCCATACAACATTACATACAAAATCATTAATAGATAATAACATAACTAATAGTAACAATTTATTAACTTGCGGTATTATATAATCTGATATAATATATATCTATATTCTATTTTTTATTTTTCATTTTAAGCTAAAAATACACATAATACTTATATTAAACAATTCATTAGAAAAAATATCAATTATTTCAATAAAATAGTTGAATATTATAAATTTATTTTATGTTTACGCAATACCATCAGCATTCCAATTTCCAAACAGTAATCATTACAATTTAAACACAACTAAATACTAAACTTCTATTTATGCATACTACTATTATGTAGTTGTATACTAAACTTGGATACCAAATGACTTATAAGAAACTAAAATATAATTAAAACATATCTATTAATACATTTAACCTCTCGCAACTAGCCTCTAACCATAATATAGGTTAAACTATATATAGTGCAACATTCTAAATAAAATCAAATTAAACTAATACAATGACAAACTCAAATGAAATAATTACCTGATTAGAAACTATATACTAAATACTGGGATATTTGTTCACGGAGAAATAGGTTAGGAGATTTCAACTCCAATCCAGCGGTGCCCAGATGGTGGATAGGGAAACGGTCTTCAGATATGAAGGTTAGCTGCGAATATGTGAATTTTTTATTCAATAATCAGTACCGAACCAAAATCAGAGTGGTACTTTGGCATAGTACTCTGCAGCCACCTGTGCAAGGTTACGCAAATGTGTATGGAGTGGCGACCGCACATTTTATATAGCCATCGAAAGCATTGCCAAGCAAGCTCGACCTGGTAAGGTAAGGTAAGAAACTATTCTATAAAATATCCATTAAACTCCTCGGATATAATTAATTAGATCATTCAACCTATCTAAAACTTAATATTCTAGACATTATCGGACTACTCTTCATATACATTTAAACTAATCATGATAATCTAAACACAACGAATAAACCAATACCCAGACAAATTCAATTATATCATGACTTTACAATTCTGATAGCTAAATTGACTATATTCTCCCATCCCACTACTTCTGATATTTACAATATGAGTTTTACATCCAAATATTCATCACGATAGGAAACTGTATCGCTTAAAATTGGAGAAATCTACCATTATAAAACTACACAAATATTTCATATATAAATCTATTACAACTGATACAATATGTCATACAATGTTATTAAAAAGCCTAATACGACCCTAATATCCTATCTAACTACATACCCATCTAGTAATGTCGTCTTAAAATAATTTACTCGAGAATATAATTTATAAAAACACTAATATCCTACCTCACATCATACAATAAACTTAACCCTCAGTTTAACTCTCAATCTACCAGAAAGCACTATAATACATCGATTACTACTCTCCCTAATTGATGATATCCATTGATAACGAACTCATCATATACATGTTTCATATCGACCTTTAAAGGTCATGAATAATTATTCACTATTTTGCACCATTTACCTAGATTTATCTATAAATAAGTATAGATATATATATATATATATATATATATATATATATATATACATGGACTAAAACTAATTAATCTTTTTTCCACAAGTATCACTACTATAAGACTACTACAGATATACTACTAGCTCCAATCATACATTAAATAACTACTCCCTTGATTACGACATATAACTGCTGTCATATCTATGTTCACATTATAAATAATTCTATATTAGTTATGAATATTATTATCTATTTACACTATAATTTATTGCACACTATAATAAGTATAACTTAAATAGTGTTTACATAAAATAGTCTATCTATATATATACCTATTTTTTAAATCATAATATATTTATATTATAAATAATATTATATAACCTTTATTAAACATAATTCTATCATATATGTTTTTACTTTTTAGTTTATTTGTATTTGAATATTTTTCTTTGACTATAGTTAACATTTATTTAATTTAGTATATCAATGTATATAATAATATATGTATTTATATACATATATATATATATATATATATATATATATATATATATATATATATATATATATATATATATATATATATATATATATATATATTTATATATTAATCTATTTATATATATATATATATATATATATATATATATATATAATAATATAAATAATGTATTATTATATATTATATTTAATATATACTATATATAATACAAATAATTGAAAAATATTGTTAAAAATAGTTATGATATATAATTTATAATGTTTTAGTTATTATAATACTATAGTATATGAATATACTAATATGTATTATACATAATGTATATCTTAAATGTATACAGATTTATTTTTAATTTTCATATATCAATTTTAAGGCATATTATATTTGAATAGCTTGGTAAACGATGTTATAACCACACACACATATATATATATATATAATAATATCATAATTTAGGCATGACCATGGTAAACGAAGAAGCACGAAGATTATCTAGTGTGCACACGTTTCACTTTCCTAATAACATTTATGAGTAGAAAAGTATAGTAAAAGTAACATTAAAATACACATAATAAAATACAATTTTAAGATTTAAAGTTATCAAAAGTAATATACAAAAGAACAAAGTTATCAATCAAAATTTAATTATTTAGTTTTCTATTAGAATAATACATTTATAAAAAAAATCAGAAATATCAAAAATCAGAGATATTAAATTATTTAAATTATTAAATTATATTAATTTATATCCAGAATAATCAACAAATAATGAAAATAATGAGGATAGATGGTTTATCAACTTCGGGGATCTGGGTGCGTTAGGTTCAATGCCGTAGGGATCATATTTGTTCTAAGAATAAGAACAATGGCAATACTTACTTCTCACTACAAGTATATCCTTTTCCTCGATACGTACAGTATCCACATTAACACGAAACCACCAGTCATAAAAAAATACAATATATAATAGAGTTAACATTATTAAATGTTATTCTAATTGATTACTTTTTATAATGGTAATATTTAATTATAAATACTATTAAAATATATAGAATACACTTTTTAAAGACTACTCATAATATCATTCATCATTTAATAAATAAAATGTAAGGTAAGACATATAAAATAAAATAACTACAATAAAATAAAATACTTAAAACAAAACAAATTAATAATTCGACAAAACGTAAATAGGTAGCTTAACCTAAATATATAGTTTAACATACAAATATAAATATAATTAAAACACAATAATAATCCAATACGTAATAATACATATTATTGTAATTAATAATCTAAATTTAATTTAATTAATATAAACATTTATTTTCAATTATTTTATAATAATTCAAAAGTTTAAATTTTCCTAATTTTATATTTTATCAAAATAATATAAAGTATGTATTGTTGTTATAAATTTATATTAAGCCATGAATGTAACAAATAAACTAAAATTAATTATTTTTTTATAATAGGTCAAGAGTGTAATTTTATATTATGTCAAGAGAACTTGAACATTTTTTTGGAATTTTATATTATGTCAAAAATAAATAAAATAAAATGTAAAATAAATGTAAATAACAAATATAAAACTAAAACAATATAACAAATATTATTGGTCAATGAATATCATTAGTCAATTAAAATAAATGAAATTAAAAATAATAAAAAAAAAAAATGTCATTAGTTATCTATTTTATCAATTTAGGTATTAATAATAGTTAATTGTCGTCATAAAAATGTATCAAAACCTTTTTATAGTTAGCACCTGATACATGTATGCTATTTTTTAATTCTTTAATATTTTGTTAAATTGTTCCACAACTATAGCCCTATATAAATCTAGTATATATAGGGCAATATTGTATATACAATATTGTATACAATACAATATTATTCTAAGAAGTTTAAATTAAAGACTATTCCTGATTTATGAAACAACAAACAAATATTCGGAAAAGAGAATAAAGTCTGTTTATAAAATTGTATATTTTATTACGCTTTATATTAATATAACGAATAACATAAGTAAGTAAAAAATTCATACATATATTTTATTATTAATAAGACATGTATTCAATTTGGGTTTAATACATGTTTACCATGAGTTAAAACTTAGGTAGGTTCTAAGGGTTTTTAGGAAGTTTATAAGGTGCCACTAAAACTTAGTAACAAGTTTGAACTATAATCCAGTACCGGTTTAATACGAGTTAAAACTTGAGATAAGAATTATCGAACACAAGTGTAAACCTAAATAGTTTGAAAACTAGTAGTAGTAGTAGTAGTAGTAGTAGTAGTAGTAGTAGTAGTAGTAGTAGTAGTAGTAGTAGTAGTAGTAGTAGTAGTAGTAGTAGTAGTAGTAGTAGTAGTAGTAGTAGTAGTAGTAGTAGTAGTAGTAGTAGTAGTAGTAGTAGTAGTAGTCAGTTGCTTTTTATTTCTCGAACTGAAAACACGTGTCTATACTTTTTTACTTTTATCGATCAATATACCGGCTCTGATCACCACCAGAGGATCTCCCCTTGGTCTCCGCTGATAAGGTAGTCGGTAATCTACCTGCCCCTGACTTAAGCTTAGTACAATAAAAATTAGTTATATATTTTTAATATTAACTATGCTTTTATAAGCTTATTTCTGTCATATTATTACAATTTTATAAATAGACCGATACTAGTTAGCATGCAAATATTTTAACGACGCCCGCCACAGACGTTCTAATTAATTTCTTATATTGATTTTTTGGTTTTTTATTTATTTATTGTGTTATTTAATTTATTTTTTATTTTTAGTTTCTAAAGAAAAACAAATTTATATTTATTTAATTTATCGTATATGTTTTATTGATTGCTTATTAATAATACATTGGAAAATGTATATTATATATTATAATTGTATTTATTTTTACGTATACGTTAATATGTGTATACATTTATAAATCTATAGTTATATACACTAAGCAAATATATCTAATATTATATAATATAATTTTGTGAAATATATAATATAATTTTGTGAATATTATTTGTTATGGATAAATGCCTACAGTGTAGCAAAAGTGCATCAACTGATAGTATTACATGTGCATATTGTAGTAATATCATACATATGCTATGTTTATTTGATGCTAATATTATTGATGTACAGATTGCACATAATAATAAAACTAAATCACCAGCTAATTATGCAAAATCTATATTTAATAGTGATAATTTTACTTTTAAATGCAATTCATGTATATCATATCCAATTACTATTAATACACCTGACACAATTGTACCACAATTATCTAATATTAATTAAAAACTGGATGATATTAAAAAATTAATAAAATCTACCTCTGAAACTATTAATGATAATAATAATTTTAAAATGTCTTACGCGGATTCATTAAAAAAAATGACTGATTTATCATCTCAATTAAACACATCATTGCATACTAACAAACATAGTAGAACTATTAGTGTTGACCCTTTGGCTGTTGACAATAATAATACTTCATTAATGGTTGTAATTGAGAATATACCTCATGATGTTAATAATATGGATACATTAAAATTAATTTTCAATTTCCTAAAATTAAACATTAATACGATAATCAATGCTAAATTTAAGAATCGTAATGCTATTATAACCTTAAACTCATTATTTTCTAAAGATCAATTACTATTTTCTACCTCATTACTGCGTAATTATAAATTTAATTATCTATTTATACATCCTATATTATCATCTGATGATATGTATTTTAAAAAAATTGCATATCATGCTATAAAAAACAATTTAATTACTGGCTATAAATGCGTTTTTAATAGAAGAAATAATAAATTTGAATTAAGATATATTTTAACTAATGATGCATCTAATAAAATCAACTGGAGTATTAATCCATTTATACCATCCAGCGATATGTTTATTACTTGGGAAAAATCTTTTGACCACTATATTAATGGATTAAAAGATAATAATTCATCATCTTCCATATATAGATATAAAGATATTAGATCTAGTACTAACTCCTTACCATCTAATTCCATACCATCTAACTCCATACTATCTAACGCGACTCCTACTACCTCCTCCATATCCAACTCTATGTCATCCGAATGACGTCCACCTTATATAGCCCTTCACTCTCCCCTACGATGTACTCTCTTTAATGCTAGATCTGTTAGGAATAAATATGACATGCTATCACAATATATAAGTGATTCACATTTTGATCTAATCGCTATCACTGAGACATGGCTATCTGATGATGATTTAAGTATTTCATCACAGCTTACCCCCAATAAGTTTACACTAATTCAAGACAATAGATCTAAGAAAGGTGGTGGTGTAGCCCTGCTCTACAATAGTAACCTAACTGTTATTAATACATCTATCCATTCTCTAACTTCTTGTCAAGTTATTTCATGTCGAATAAAATGTTCTACACAATGCCATTTCACTCTAATATTAATTTATCGTCCCCCTCATTCCAACATTCAAACATTTATTACTGAACTCAGACAAATAACTTCCTTAATCTCATATCCCAATACCCTACTACTAGGTGATTTCAATATACATGTCAATACTCCCTCATCCACCCCTAACTTCCACCAACTAATATATGAGCACTCTCTGACACAACACGTATCTTTCCCTACTCATATCCACGGAAATACACTCGATCTTATCATTACACCATCTGACTCCACGATTATATCCAATATCTACCGAGACTTACTCATATCTGATCATTACGCCATTTGCTTCTCGTTAGCATTCCCTATACCTCACATTCCTACTCAATTCACTCAATACCGTAAGATCACATCTATCAATTCCTTGTCTTTCTCCAACCATATCATTACATCACTCTCTACATCCACCTCTAAATTTCCTATTCATATTGACTGTCTTAATCACAATCTTAAATTAGCTCTTTATTTATTCGCTCCATTATGTGCTCGTAAATCTCATACCAAACCACGGTCTCCTTGGTTTAACTCTGATTTACATAACCTCAGACTTATTTATCGTCGGAATAATAAACGCTGGTCTCTTTCCCACTCTCCCTCTGATCTTATATCTCTCAAGAGTTCTAGATGTAATTATCGATGCAAGCTATCCTCTACTAAATCATCTTATTATATCAATCTCTTATCTGATCTTAATCCAAACTCTAAGAAGGCTTTCGACCTGTCTTTTTCCATTATTGGAAAACATAAAAAGAAATCCCTCCCTGAACGAGATGATATGACTCTATGTGCAGACTTTGCACAGTTCTTCCAGGATAAAGTAAAAAAGATAATCGATCATCTCCCTAACTGCCTTCCTATCAGTTATGATCAAATTCTCGCTTATCCTCATCACTGGTCCTGTTTTGAATCGCCCTCTCCCTCCTTCATACTCCATTTAATACAGCGATCTAAATCTAACTCTCCCATAGACCCCATTCCACTACTCCTTCTCAAGAATATTGCTCCCACTTTGATCCTACACTTTTGTGACATTATTCGTACGTCCCTATTTACCTCTGTGGTTCCTGATTCTATGAAGTTAGCCTACATTACTCCAATCCTCAAGAAGTCCTCACTTGATACTTCCATTCTTTCAAATTACAGACCAATTTCTCAATTGTCTACTATTTCGAAAGTACTTGAACGGGTTGTTTCCAGTCAGCTCACCTCATATTTGGTGTCAAACTCTATTGCTGACAACTTCCAAAGTGCGTATCTTCCCCTTAGAGGTACAGAGACAGCTCTAATTAAGATTATTGACGACATAGCTATTTCAATTGACTCCAACTCCCCTACGTATTTAATACTTCTTGACCTTTCGTCTGCATTTGACACTGTTAACCATGCTATTCTTAGTAATAGACTAAATTCTATTGGAATTCATGGCCAAGTTCATAACTGGCTGATGTCATTTGTTTCGAATAGATCGTATTCTATTAGGATTAATAACTCGTCCTCTTCTCAATTCACTCAAGCTCATGGTGTCCCTCAGGGGTCAGTTCTTGGGCCAATTCTTTTCATTATCTACATTCTCCCCATCCAAGCCATTATCTCCAAATATCCTCTCGTTAAATATCATCTATATGCTGATGATCTCCAACTGTATACCTCATTCCCACCCCATACTGATCATATTCACATAGAGTCATCTCTTTCATCATGCCTGGCTGATCTACGTTCTTGGTTCTCTGTGAATTCACTCTCTCTCAATATTACTAAAACTGATTCTATAATATTTTCTAAATCCAATACACTTTTCAAACTTACCTCTCCTGATCTCCTTTCAATTCCCACCTCCTCAATAGTTACCACCCTTGGCATTAGGCTATCTTCTAACCTCGACTTCTCATCCCAAATTTCTACTATTATACAAAAGGCCCAATACTTCATCTATAACATTTCTAAAGTACGAAGAAAGCTTACTTTCTCTGTCACTCTTAATCTAATTAATACTCTAGTATTTAGTCGCATCAGATATTGTATGTCATTATACACATCCATATCCATCCGACTCCTAAGGAAATTAGAATCTATACAACGTCGATCGGTGCGTCTCCTCT
>OZ025244.1:63240723-63243223 GCA_964019155.1 Osedax fenrisi
AATGGGAATAACTAATGTATGCTTTAGTATAGAGGGGACATGTGCTTTCATAAAGGAAGTATAAATTATCTCGTAAAAATATTTGGCTAGGAGAGGTGACACTTTTTTCATTAAGGAAAGAGGGATAGGGTCAAGTGGTGATGAAGATTTAGAAAGGAGTATAAGGTGTTCTATGTCTTGAGTGGTAGGATATATAAATGAAGAAAGCGTTGTAATGGTAGATGGGGTATAAGTGGAGCATATGGTGTGAGTAATTTGTTGATTAAGTTGATTTAGTATAGTCTGATGGATGACATGTATCTTGTTAATAAAAAACGAAGAGAATAATTCAGATAAATGTTGCGGTGGGGGATTAGGAAGATTACTTTTTTTAGATTTGCGCATAAGGTCATTAGTAAATTTATAAAGAAGCTTGGTAGAGTTTCCACAATTATATATTTTCCTTTGATAGTAGGATACCTTTGCAGTAATAATCGATTTTTTAAAATTTGTCCGCGCTTGCTTAAATAATAATAAGCTATTCTCAGATGGATTTTTAGAAAAATAACGTTCTGCTTTTCTCATTACTTTTTTAAAAGAAAGTGTTGTCTGGTTAAACCACTTATTATCATAATTGTTATCTTTATAACGCTTAATTTTAAGTGGTGCATGCTGGTTAAGTAGATTAGTGAGATGAGACTGTAATATTTCAATAGTGATGTCAGTAAAGGTATGTTGAGTAATATTCATTAGGTCACGAGAAAAATCGAGAGAGTTAATCTGTGATAAATTACGGTGGTTTATAACTTTTAAGGGATAAGCTTGTAGTTTAGAGTAATGCATAGTGAGAGGAACCGCATAATGGTCAGATATGACATGATTAATAGGTCCTAGTGTAAATGTAGTAGTGTTTTCAGTACTGATGAATATTAAATCAAGGGTATTACCGGAGGTATGCGTTCTTGAACTAACAATTTGTTGAAATGAATGTGAAGACATAAGTGATATGAGATCACGTTATGATTTAGAGTTCAAGTTAATATGGCAATTAAAATCCCCAAGTATAATGGTAGATGTTTTATTAGTGAGAGAGGATATAAGGTCATTAAGATCATCGAGAAAGAGTTGATGTGTTGTTGAAGGGGGTCTATATATCAGTATAATTTGAAGGGTAACTTTATCAGGGGTTAGTAATGAGATTATGATGGTATCAGAATTATGTAGATCAGCTGAAGAAAATGAAATTAGCTTCATTGTATTCTTGTAAAGAATACCAACACCACCTCCGAGGCGATTATCACGGGGAATATGCGAGATTGAGAAGTTATTAGGTATAAGGGTGGATATAGGGGATTCCTTTTTTAGCCAAGTTTCAGTAATTGCAATTATGTCAGTGTTAAATTCATGTATGTAGTCGTTAAGTAATGGAGCATTGCAGTTTAGTGATCTAATATTAATGAGAGATAAATTCAGATTAGATTGTCATGTTTTAGATAGTTCAGGGAGAGCTTTGAGAGCTTTGATATACGCTTCATAACTTGATTCCCAAGAATTATAGTCTGTCGTTGAAATCTCAATAGGATCATCTTTCCAGTTGATAGATGTTGTATTCTTATAAAGATTTCTAAGTTCATATTTAGAATTTTTATTATTAAAAACAGTTTTAGCATTTTCAATTAAGTTTGCTTTGTGGCATGATACAATACACGTCCACGTCTTACTGATTTTATATTTAAATATGTTCTTATAAACAAAGTATTATAAATAGAATTACGAATTTTATGTTTATTTTGCAAAAATAAAGCTTTAGCACATGGGAGTGTAAAGAATATGGTTGCATTATTACCATTAAAGTTTACTTTTGAGATTGTTTTAATATCACATTCAATATAAGAAAAAATATAAGAAAAAAGTGAGTTAATATAATTAATCTTACGGTTAGATGGTTCAATGTGTTCAATAACAACTGCAAGAGAATTAGTTTCACTAACAAGAGAAACTTCTTTCAACTTGTTAGATATAGAAATATTAGATTTTAGTATCTCATCTGTAGATTTAAGAGTGTCTGAATTAATGCTATTTTTAGAAATCATGGTTTTAATTTCATCAATGCTATCAGCTATAGAACGCAGAGAGGGTTCAATTATAGATGAAGAGTTTGGGGTAACAAATGTAGGTATAACAGGTATACTTTTTTGTAATAGATTATCGCTAGATATTTTATTAATACATGAAGTGCATCTAAAAACAAAGTTATCACTATTGAATATTTGCAATACAGCTTTCGATGGTGTGTTGCACTACTTTTACTACTACTACTACTACTACTACTACTACTACTACTACTACTACTACTACTACTACTACTACTACTACTACTACTACTACTACTACTACTACTACTACTACTACTACTACTACTACTACTACTACTACTACTACTACTACTACTACTACTACTACTACTACTACTACTACTATTACTACTACTACTACTACTACTACTACTACTACTACTACT
>OZ025244.1:63245723-63315723 GCA_964019155.1 Osedax fenrisi
ATATATATACATGTCCATGCTTGATGCGATAATACATGACGGCTTTTGACTTTTGTATTTTTCAGTTGAGAAAAAAAACTCAGAATGTCACATGTCACTTACGAAAGTTATCTGACTATACAATTGATGAGATTTCACTTAATACACATATGAACGCTTCAAATTAAACCACTTTAAAATATAACTAATATTTATATACATATATATCGTTAAAATAACCACTAATTTTCTATTAGAAAAATTTAATATATATATATTACAATGTATTTATATATAGTAAAATAAAGTTTTTTAATAATACTTGATTACAACAAAATAAATTAATATTTTGTAATCGAATTATTAATCGACAAAAGTTATTATATTTTCAATTATAAGTATATATACGCGAGTCCAGCGTTCGATACCGGCCTACAATATTCCTTCCCTACTTCTATAATAAATAATATAAATTTCGTATAATATTTGTTAATTAAAAAGGTATATAGCGATATGTTTAGACGAGAATATAGCGTGGTATACCGAACGCTGGACGAACGTGTTTAGAGTTATAAATATAGTATATGTTCATATCCATGTACCAATACATACCGCTATTTATACAACATACACTACTATATATTATGAGTTATAAATATACGCTAAACGTGTGCGTTATAAGTATAAGTTACACTCTATACGAGTAAGAAGAATAACGCGAATACTTTCAATATATTAGAATACTAATAGACAAAGTAGAAAATGCAATCACCTCAATGAAACAAAGCAAATCTGCTTACTTTTTATATCATTCCATGTGCACCTATAATATATTGTGGTGATTCTATAGTCGATGTACCGCATACATATGCTTATATATCATAACTGAGCTTCGATCTGTACACAATATTTCATAATACCTATAGAGTTAATAACCTTTTTATATAAAGTTTTATAACATGTAATAACTATCATACTATACGTTTTATTAACCATGTTAGAAATACTCATAATTATTAAAAACTTACCCCAAATACACTGTTAATTTATTATCTACGAATAACAAGCTGGAATTAGACAATATATTAGTAGGCTATAGCCTATATATATAGAACACCTATATATAGAACACATGTGTTTCCTTAGACTAATTATTGAAAAATACAGCCTGCAACAAACGAAAGTATATAAGAACGGCATTACGATATGTTATGAAATAATTTACGCGTTTATTTAAAATGTAAGAGATTATATTAACATGATAATTTATATTAGAATGTTTATAACAATTATATATATATGCTATCTATATATATATATATTTGTTAATTATGTTTAGGTAATGCGATGTATACTATTTTAGTTATGTTTATACAAATTAGTACATCAGTAAACATTTCACAGGGTAATATTATCAGGTAATACGAATAATGTTATGAAAAAAAATAAAAAATTGTATATTTAGATAGAAAACAAAATTTAAAACAAATTATACATACAGAAACACAATTAATAATATTCAGAAGGAATGTAAATTGTAACCACTATATATATATATATAGTAAACACTATATATAGTATACGATTAAACTGAATAATTAGATATAAAATATACAATTTATGTATTTTATGAGCCAATAGATATGATATAAACTAGAAAGTAATTTTTGTGATAATTAATAATTGTTATCTTCACTAAAATATCAGCAAATAGGTATAATTTACTTAATTGATAATGGATATTTAAATCCTTCGATATCGTTCTATATAATAATTGTAATTGAATGTTTTATAAATGAAATTTCATAGTTTAAACACTACCCGAGATAAACATTTAAATTCAATTAGTTAACTAATACTATATTATAATATATTGCGGTAGTCAGTATTGGGCGTTGTTCCCTTTCTTGGAATGGGAACGGGAACGGATATACAAATGGGAACTGGAACGGGAACTAAAAAAGGAACGGATACAATTAATAGAACGGGAACGGGAACGGATAGCGCTGAAAAAGGAACTTTGCACTGGCGATAGTATCTATATAGAATAGTATTTTCAAATATATATATATATATATATATAATATTTTTGAATTAGTGAATATATTTGAATTCTATACAGCAAGTTGTGATGAGAGTTTATTTATCATCGAAAGAATAATAGTTCCATATATATATATGTATATGTATAATCAGATAATCGACTACTATATATTATTTTATTATTAAATGTTTAATGTATTAATAAATAAATATATATATATATATATATATATATTTATTTTCTTTAGAATATATTATATTTTACATTTAATTGTGTTTAAACAATTGTTAATATATATTCATCAATCTATTTATTTAAATGAATTTCACATAACTTATATAGTGATAATAGTGAAATATTTTATTTCCCATATTTATATATATTTTTTATGAATGTATGTTTATAAATTAATATTATGTACGAACAATATTCTATAATGGCTCTTAAATAATAATTGACTTATAAATAGTAGTAAAACTATGCTCTTAAATATTTATTTTTCTAATTTTGTTTTTCCTAATATTATATTTTATAATCTTTTAATTACACTTTCATTTAAAATTAAATTTCTTGGAATATGTGTTTCATGTAATTTATCGCAGTCAGATGTATCATGTATTATGTATCATATAAATTTTAATCAGATATCATTGACATAATATAAATATCATTCGTAAATATGTATCAATAAAATCAACTATTCAACTTATTGAAAGTTTGGTTCTATCGAGATTAGATTATGAGAATACTATCTTAATTGGAGCTCCAGTATATATATTAAAAAATATTAAATGAGTTATTCGTATATATGTATTCACATTATATTTAATATTCCATATTCTAATATATTTTCGACTAATTATTATTTACATAAATTAATATTGGGGTAAAAATAAATTAGGGGTATCATCCTGGATTAATTAAAATTTAATTAAAAACATAATTATTTCTGGCGTATCTTCCTATTTATCAACGTTATTGTCAGAGAAAATAACTGGATACTATCAAGCCTTTTCAAGTTTAATTGGATAGCGCCTCGATATCGATTACAAATCACAAAGATGTCTTTCAAGATGTCTGCTGCTTCGATGTGGAACAACCTACCTATGGCGGTAATAAGTGTTCCGTCTATCTTGCTCCCTCTATGTTGTAAAGCATGCAATAATATATAAGTTAATAAACAAATGTATTTGTTTTTTTTAGAGAACTTCACAAATCATAGATAAATCTAGATAAGTTACGATCTAGTAAAGATAGATTATCACGAGTAAACAAATGTAAATATAAATAATAAAGTTATTTTTATTTTGTGGAATCCTTTCATCGTCTATCGGTAATACTATGTATTATAATATGTGCTCTTACATCACAAAATATGTCCAACTTAAGTCAAAAACTTAAGTGGAACTATTAGGTCATGTAAAATAAGCGTATAATATATTTATATGTTCTATAGAAAGTATACTTAAGTTGATTAAATGTTAATACTACATTATTAAATTTATATTAATAACAAAGTTTACATCGCAACTCAAGTTTAACTTAAGTTGAACTTAGTTTTATAAAATTAAATTCAACATAAGTGTTGATGTAAGTTAATATTGGGGTAATCTCTTCAAATATATATAACTATATATATATATATATATATCTATCTTATGACATATAATATTAAATATTAATAGAATATTAAATAGTAATGGTTTACGACATACACTGTATGGACATACACCTACGTGGAATAGCATCAGTTAAATATAAATTTGTTCAGCTTTATTTGATTGGTTCATGATTAATATATATTATTTATACTATATTCATCTAGTAGTATACATGATGTCCGATTGACATTATCCTCATTATAACATGGTGTCCGTAATCGAACATCCATGGATCCCTAAATAGTACATAATCTATCGGATACTTTGGATATTTATTGAATACAAATTTTAAATAACAATTTTAAATTACAAAATATTCACAATTATATAATATAAATATATTCACAATTTCGAATAAACATATTAAGTCAAAAATATCAAGATTATTTATTATTTGTGTTCTATATTAGAATACTTTCCTCTACATGATAAATTTGAAAATATAATATTATAGTTTTCTTATTTGTATGCATATATATATATTGAGACTTGTCATGTAATGTAATGATATGGTAATTGTTAAGATACAAGTTATGCTTCTATACAATGAAAATGCAAATAAATCTGATAATAATATTAATTTTAATGTTGATGTTAATTATCATTATATATGATATATTATCATCACGATGTGATAAGAAATATTCATAGTACATCCAAATGAGCAATACATAAAATAACGGTAATAATATTTTGATATAATATAATAGTAATAATAGGAAATACCTATTAATAAATATCGATTATAATACAGACAATGGTATTTCTATTAATGTCCTAAATCGCAGAACTAATCGGTGCCACCCCATTTCACAACCCACTAATTGATTCACCTTAATAGACTGCATATTAAATAAGATTGATTTATAATTTACGAATTACAGAATTTTACTTGATTGTTATTATTGAGATACGCACGCGCGTATGAATATGTAAACTCTACAAGTATGTTCATTGGTACGCCTATATTCGAAAGACGAATACGTTTATAGGTTGATTTATGAAAAGATCCCAGTAATCCTAAATAATATTATCACTAAGTATGGTTTGAAAATATATGAAAACATGCATTATTCAGAATTATATAAAATGTATGTTACAAAAGATCGCTTAATAATATTGACAATTTGGTAAAATCAGTAAATATTATTAAAAATAATATAGATAGCAATAATGAAATAATTATTCACAATATAAATATTCATAATAATGATAAAACTAATTTCTTTAAATACTTAGTAAATATTATTTGTAAAACAGTAGATGTAAATAAATCGTGTGTATTATAAATAGTTCAATTATCATTTAATAAATTAAAATTAATTTTAAATAATGTGGTCTCAAAAAACATTATTTTATCAAATATTAACCGATTATGTAAATTACGAGATCTACAAAATTAATTCATTAGAACATCTCTAGATCAAATATCATTAGAACGACATTAGATATTATACCATGTAGTTAAAAATAAATTAATTAAAAGTAAAAAAATTATCAAATGTATTTATAATTCTAGAAGTATTTCCTATGAAATAAGATATATTATGAATAATAAAATTGACTGGAATATGTCAATTGGTGAAGATAATTTTAGTGTATGGAAATTGTCATATATTACTTATAAAAATTCCATTATTAATAAAAATAAAAATAAAACTACAGGTTCTAGATGACTAATCGGCAATAAAGATGAATATATTATAAATAACAATTTTAATATATATTATGCTAATGCTCGTAGTATTAGAAATAAAATGAATTTTTTGGAATTTTTACTTTCATCTGATAAATATGACATTATATGTTTAGTTGAAACATTCTTAACGGTAGATGATAGAGATTCTCTATATTTAATCGGTGGAAAAAATTATACACTATTTAGATACGATAAATTAATTCATAGAGGAGGTGTTGCGATATTTTGTAAATCTAGTTTATGTCCTCTAAGAAATTTTATTTCACACATAGATGTTCAATATATACATTTAAAAATTAATTCAAAAATTCCATTTAATATTATATGTGTTTATATATCTCCAAATTGTAATGAAGTATCTCATGAACAGATATGTAAATTATTTGATATAACCCAACAAAATTAGAATTCATCTATAATTATAGGAGATTTTAATTTACCAAATTTTAATTGGAAAGAATATACATTTCCTAGTTACCCAAAAAGTTATGCATTACTTTACGATTCGATTATTAAAAATTAATTTTCACAATTAATAAATAACCCAACTCGTAATAATAATATAATTGATTTACTTTTTACTAATGAAAAATAATTACTATCTAATATAAATATTGGAGACTATTTCGGATTATACAAAAGTATAAGTGATACCTATTCTGTTTCATTTAATGTAAATATTGAAAAATACCCACGTAAACAGATTTTAAAATCAAACAATTTTGATTTCAATAATGCTAATATAAAATTGATTAAATATCATCTTTCTAGATTTAATTGGGAATATCTAAATTCAAATGATTATAATATCGATCAAAAAGTAGAATATTTTAATAATGTTCTAAATAAATTATTTATATCACATATTCCTAATATAAATAATACTAATAATAAAACAGGTACTTCCGAAGAATATATTGAAATTGAAAAAGCAAGTAAAAAATGTATATAGAAAATCTAAAACTAATTTACAATATAAATATATTTGGATAGAAGCAAAAAAAAAATTATCCAAAGAATTAGAATCTTTAAATTTTAATAGAGAGATTAATGCAATTAATTCAAAAAATAAATTAAAGTTTTATAAATTTATGAAAAAAAGACAAAATTTAAAATCTGGAGTATCTCCTCTAATAGATATATCAAATAATAATATTTTATTTTCAGATCTCGACAAAGCAAATACGTTAAATTCATATTTTAGTTCAATTCAACAAAATGATAATGGAAATTTACCCGAATTTTATAATTTAACTAAACAAAAATTTGATAATATTGATTTAAATCTTGAAATAATTAAAATATTTTTAAATAGATTAAAAATTACACATACTTTCGGAACTGATGGGATACCATCTTCTATGTTAAAATTATTATCTAATGAATTATGTAGGCTTTTATATATTATTTTTAATTCATCTTTATTATCGGGTAATATACCGAAAATTTGGAAAAAATCTATAATCACACCAATTTTTAAAAAGGGTGAACCATCAAATTCAAATAACTATAGTCCCATTTCAATAACATGTGTAATCTGTAGAGTATTAGAACGTATTATTTCTAAACAATTAATTTTTTATTTAAAATCTAATAATTTATTAACAAAATATAAATATGGTTTTATAAGTGGAAAATCCACAGAATTACAATTAACAAAATGTTTAAAATGTTGGTATAATGAATTGAATAATACAAAATGTGTAGATATAATATATATTGATTTTGCAAAAGCTTTTTATGTAGTTTCTCATGACAAATTATTATTTAAATTAAAATCATACGGTATATCTAATAAAATAATAAATGGTTTTATAATTTTTTATCGAATAGATCTCAAATTACACAGGTTGAAAATTCTTTTTCAAATAGTTCTATTGTAAAATATGGAGTACCACAAGGATCAGTTTTAGGTCCAATTTTATTTTTATTATATATTAATGATCTTCCTAGTATATTATCTTCAACAATTCATATTGATTTATTTGCCGATGTTACAAAATTATATATTTCTTACGCATCTGAGAGTGAAAGATTTCTTTTGCAAAATAATTTAAATTAATTTCACAATGGGCAAATAAATAGCAATTAAATATTTCATTATCAAAATGAGCAGTTATGACTTTAGGGAAGGTTACTCCATCAAAATATTTTATAAATAATATTCAAATAGAAAACGTTACTTTTTATAAAGATTTAGGAATAATATTTTAAAATAACCTTTTAATAAACATATTGATTATATTAGTAAAAAAGCTTATTTTTATCTGAATTCAATTTTTATATGCATTACTACAAAATCCCATAGAGCATTATTAAATGCATATACAATTTATTTCAGACCAATTTTAGAATATGCATCCATAATGTGGTCACCTTTTTCAAAGGTTAGTAAATTTCGTAGTCTAATAGACCAAATTGAAAGAGTGCAAAGATTATTTACTAGACGATTAATTACAAGATTTATAGGATATACAAATTCATCAAATATTAATTATAAAACATATATAGAGAGATTGGTATATTTTAAATTATAATCACTTGAACTTATAAGATTAAAAATAGATCTAACTACAATTTTTAAAATTTCAAATAATTATACAGATATAAATATATCTGATATTCTTAACATTTCGAATAATTGTAGAACAAGAGGTAATTGTAAAAAATTAATTGTAATACATAATTATGATAATACAATTACAAATATAATTAATAATAGATCAGTTAATATATGGAATTCATTAAATAATGATATAATAAAATCTGTATCTGTTTCATCTTTTAAAAATAAAATAAACAAAGTCTGTTTTGACAAACAACTTTTTTTTAACAGAAATTTATAATTTTATATTGATTTATGTTTCATTTTGTATCTTAATTATTGCATTATCTCTTCTGGTTTTTTTAATGTGTTTTTGTTATAGAAAATTTGGGTTTTTATATCTATATTTCAAATATATTATAATATAAAATTAATAATTCATTATTATTACAGATAAAGTGGGAAGTATTATTTTATTTTTGTTTGTTAGGTATATGTTTGTTTTATATATATTTTGTAAATATGTTTCAAATGTATTATATTACTAAACTACAATATTAATAATTTTCTATTATTTCAGATTATAGTGATAAGTATTATATTGTTTGTTTCGTAATATTATTGGTATGTTTTGTTATTAACTGTTTTTGTATAGGTATATTGGTTTATTTTATTTCTAACTTGTTCTGTTTATATATATATATATGTTTCAAATTTATTATAGGTACCTACAATTAAAATATAAAATTAATAAATTTCTACCTACTATTATTACAGATTTTGGTAAGTATTACATTATTTGTATGTTTCATTCTAGTATTTGTTTTATTCTAGTATTGGTTTATTTGATTTTTAACATGTTCTGTTTATAATATATTTAAAATTTAACATTTAAATATTAAACTATATAACTAATAATGTATTAATAAAACAGGATACACAGATAAGAAGCATTCTATAAAGTTAAAGTATAAATTGAATATTTCGATGCCACTTACAAAATAATATATTTTATTTCTATTTTCGATTATTTTTCGTTTATTTTTACTATATGATTTATTTCTACTTTCGATTGTTTTTCGTTTATTTTTACGGTAACTGTAAAACGTTTTAATTTCTTTATTTTTATAATTTCGTATTATTCTTTGTTTATTTCTATAACGTAAGTTATCGTTAGCAAATATTTATACTTTATACTTTCGATTATATTTTCGGCTTTGTATTTGCCTAAATAAATTATCAATCAATAAATCAATAATAATAATAATAATAATAATAATAATAATAATAATAATAATAATAATAATAATAATAATAATAATAATAATAATAATAATAATAATAATAATAATAATAATAATAATAATAATAATAATAATAATAATAATAATAATAATAATAATAATAATAATAATAATAATAATAATAATAATAATAATAATAATAATAATAATAATAATAATAATAATAATAATAATAATAATAATAATAATAATAATAATAATAATAATAATAATAATAATAATAATAATAATAATAATAATAATAATAATAATAATAATAATAATAATAATAATAATAATAATAATAATAATAATAATAATAATAATAATAATAATAATAATAATAATAATAATAATAATAATAATAATAATAATAATAATAATAATAATAATAATAATAATAATAATAATAATAATAATAATAATAATAATAATAATAATAATAATAATAATAATAATAATAATAATAATAATAATAATAATAATAATAATAATAATAATAATAATAATAATAATAATAATAATAATAATAATAATAATAATAATAATAATAATAATAATAATAATAATAATAATAATAATAATAATAATAATAATAATAATAATAATAATAATAATAATAATAATAATAATAATAATAATAATAATAATATCTTCTTGATTAATCGATAAGTATTTTTAATTATTTACATACATTATTATTATAAATTATTATTTTTTTAATATATTAATTCCATAATTAATATATTAATATGTATTTAATTATTTCCTTGTCCATGTAAATCGTACTTTATCAATAAAATACAATGTGTATATCACATTATTAATTAATTAATAACAATTGTTATTATTTATTTACGTTTTATAGTAGGTTTGCGATTTATCTTTATGTCATTTTTAATCTTTATACTAATTAATTAATTTTCAATAACATTGAATTGAATTGAATTAAATAATAACAAAAATAATAATAATAATACTAATACATATGCGTGATAATGAAATAATAATAACATAGAAATAGATATATTCATTGGTATAAGAAAATGAATACACGAGTAAGACTAGCTGATATGAAGTGAAAACTAATCTTATACGTGAATTCACCCTACTTACACCCACTGAACAAAGGTACTCAGGAGATTTTATGTTCAGCGCTATACTAAATATATTAACTAAATTACATTTAATTAACTATACATATATATATATATATATATATATATATATATATATATATATATATATATTTATATATATATATATTCTATAAATAAAAACACAGCAAACTCTAATATAGTAAATAATTTACGTTACACACCACACATACATATATTATTAATATTAATATTAATATAGTAATTTAATATATGTATATGTAAGATAATATACATATATATATATATATATATATATATATAAGTTAATATACATGTTATAACAATTATATTATATTATAATAATTTATAAATATATACTTACAAAATATTTCAAATAAAACGTATTAATGTAATGTAAATATATTTAATTAATGTATTAATTATATTATATTAATTATACGTATTAATGTATTAATTACTTAATATAATATATTATATAGTAATATTAAATATAATTTAGTTTATTATCAATATAAGGTTTAAAATAAATCTAACGTATATATATATATAAAGTATATTTATAGAATACTTTATATATATACTACTATAGTATGCTAATCCCATGATATATAGAATAATGTATTGTTATATAATAACGGTGATAGTGTATATCTATATAACCAATGAGAGTATAAATTTAAACATAATAAATAGTGATATGCTAATCAGCATTATAGGTCACTTTATTTTAAGCTTAACTCCTCGCCGTGTATTTGTAGTACATGAATGTAGTTTAGAGTAAAGTGTCCGATAGTGTACCATACAACCTTGTTTACTACTGAGACTCGAAGATAATGCAATGGTAAAAGGACCAGCATATGTAGAAGCGGTATGATTATACACAAGGACGGATGGACCAACGCTCATGTCCTCCAGATTTATTTCCACGAGGTACACTCTTGATCTTTAGTGTGTATACGTTTGTGTATACGTATATATGTGAATACGTATATATGTATGTATATACGAACGTATACATATATGTATATATTAATAAATGTATATAGAAAGATTGCATATATGCATATGTATTGAAATATTGATATATTATATCATGAATTTCTAAAAAAAAAGCTTAATTTGTATAATATAATATTAATATTTGTAATTAATTTACTATAATTGATCATTTAAATATAATAAGGGTTATTCTTCATTAACATTATACTTAATATAATTATAATTATATTTCAACAAATTATGTTAATATATTTAATAATCTATTACTAAATCTACTTTAATTTCTAATTTTGTTTGAATTTTGGCAATATAATATATATATATATATATGTATGTGTGAATATATATATATATATATATATATATATATATATATATATATATATATATATATATATACATGTGTAATACTAAATGTAAATAATAAAATATCTAAAACACGTTAGGGAATAAGATAATAATATGTCCTCATTATCTATATACCTACCTACCTATACATTTAAACATTACACTCATATACAATTCCTAATATAATATAAATAAGGCAATATATACAGGTTATATTTATGTAAAGCTGGTAGGCTACTAACTTCAATGGAGACGTATCGTAAACCGAATAATATAAACTATTTCCCGATGTTTTAATACTCGTAGGTTCTTCATTTAATTTTAATAATAATTTAACTTCATTCAACTTAGAATAATAATACAATTCTTTTAGACCTAGATAGGTAGGGATGTTTGTATATTTATATACCTATAGGAATATTTGTATATTTGTATTTTTTACCTATGTCAGTTTTATCTATTTAGTTTTTTTTTGTGTGTGGATATTGCTTTATATTTAGATTTGGAATTTTTATCATTTTTATCATTATTTAATTTATTATAATTATTATGTACAATATTATCGACAATATTGATATGTTAATTAAATATTTAGTAAGTATAAATCATATATTTAAAAATACAAATATTGATTACATTTAAAATAATAAGATTACAAAATTAACCATAATACATTACTAAAATTAATCTTAAAATATCACTTGTGCACATATATGTCTACATATTGACGTACTATTTATTTAGATATATTTATTAAATTATAGATTTACCAATATAACTCAGTAAATGTATATACAAATCACTGTAGTACACATCACAAATCACCTACACATACATATATTCCGTCTCTCCGAGAACATGGCTAGTTTCAAGCGATAACTTCAGAGGTGTAAGTACCTACACTATAGGTACACTGTGTAGGTTTGGTATATATATATATATATATACACTAACTTCGGACTGTCCATATCGCTACCGTTCCTATACTGGTCAAGTGGTCATTCCCATTCGGAGAACTATCATAGCGTGTTATCGGCATGTAAGTATTACTTCCGTTACTTTTGTACACATAATCGATGACCGAAGTAGTTCGTATGTAGAATAGTACATTCCTATAGGATATATACGTATATAATATATACATATATAATACATGCATATACGAATGTAGGCTTATATATTCGATATTAACAACATTTATATAATATTTGATAGTTTGTTAATAAATTTAGCGCTTTAAAAATAATAATTAATTATTCAAATATAGAATACGAGATGTTATATATATATATATATATATATATATATATATATGAATTAATGAATGAATTAAGTTTATAGATACAATCTAAGGAGGAATAGATCATATGTATTGATTCGAAACCTCCTAACAGTACGTGCAATATAGTATCATCATTTCCATTCAAATATAATAATAAAATAAAAATTATGATAAACATGAAATGATTAAATAAAGGTTAATCACATACGAAAATAATAAAAATTTAAAATTAGAAACAAATATAACATTTTAAATTATATTAATAAAGGATATATAAATAAATTTGATATCTATAATACAAATATAAGTTGTGATTCGTGAATAGGCATTCAAAGTTAAATATTTATTATATATCTATATATATATATATATATATATATATATATATTTAGAAAGTAAAGTTATATAACTAATTATATATAATGCAGTTATGTTAGTCTGTTTACATATTACCAGCACTATATATGTTAATATTCATACCATATATGGTGATCACTAAATATATATATATATATATATATATATATATATATATATATATATATATTATAATAGTATATACAATTTGCAATGTAGATAAATAATACATGTTTATCAAGAGTATAACCCGTTTCTGTGTTCATAATATAGTGATATAATATATAATACAATATAAATATACCATATAGTGTAGTGTATGGGAAAGGAGGGTATTTAATCCCCAACACATATAATATTTAATGTATAGATAAACGTAAAATGTATCAATGAATACTAAGTAACTAACTGTTCTCGAATATATGTGAAAGAACACAACATTCCCAGGTTCTTGAAAACAATAGAAGAAAATCCTTGACTGACGTGATCATTGTAGCATCTTACCGAATAATAATAATTACTGACTTTAAATAAGAAACACGGACCGCTCAATACCACCCTATTGTCAGCACATATGTTTGAGACTGTATATATGTTTATTATTATACATTTTATATCACGTATATATTATAAAGGTTAAACATTTATATTTAATAAATATACATATATATATATATATGACATTTTAATGGAACAAAATTGAATACATCAATACTGGTAACATATAAATGGTTAATTGTGGTTTTATATATATATATTATTAATATTTTTCATAAAATTGGATCTATATATATATATTAGTGAAATTAGAAACTTGAATATAAGTATTAAAATTCATCAAGTATACGATTATTTTCATAGTAAAAGTTGATGAATTTGCAAATAAAATATGGATATATCTATATCATGATAACGATCATTATACCATTATACCATATGCATATACCATGGTATTATAACGATCTATCATATTATAAAGTATTATGCTTATCGTTTAATAGTTAGAAATATTAACGCCAATATATAATCGAAGTTTATGTATTAATGAATTTGTAATACGAATAATATTCCAATATAGACATAGAAATATTTTCATATGTTAGATCA
This sequence comes from Osedax fenrisi, assembly GCA_964019155.1. Lineage (NCBI taxonomy): Eukaryota > Metazoa > Annelida > Polychaeta > Sabellida > Siboglinidae > Osedax > Osedax fenrisi. The sequence continues at coordinate 63,260,149 of OZ025244.1, forward strand.
AATTAAGAATGATATATTAAGAGATTCACTAAATATAGATGTTGTATAGGATATATAGGATAAGGAAGTTTAGTGATAGTTCCATTATCATTTAACGGAAGTATTTTTACATTTTGTTAAACTTGGTTTATTCTTATTTTTATTGTTAATCAAAAATGGAATGTAATATCAACTACCCGACAAACAATTATTACTGCACAGTTGTCCTTCAGGATACCCTGCTAAGGACTCCTGCAGATGTCCTAAAGTGTAACAATCTGTCTATCTATTTTACATGTGTGCAGGACATTTACAGGGATTTATTAGTCACTGTGTAAGGATAAATAAGTACTAAATAACGAACTTTCTGAATCCTGCTAAGGATAAATAAGGACAAAATAACGAATTTTCTGAATCCTGCTAAGGATAAATAATGACAAAATAATGAATTTTCTGAATCCTGTTAAGGATAAATAAGGACTAAATAACGAATTTTCTGAATTATGCTAAGGATAAATAAGGAAAAAATAATGAATTTTCTATATCCTGCTAAGGATAAATAAGTACTAAATAACGAACTTTCTGAATCCTGCTAAGGATAAATAAGGACAAAATAACGAATTTTCTGAATCCTGCTAAGGATAAATAAAGACTAAATAATGAACTTTCTGAATTCTGCTAAGGATAAATAAGTACTAAATAACGAACTTTCTAAACCTGCTAAGGATAAATAAAAACAAAATAACGAAATTTCTGAATCCTGCTAAGGATAAATAAGGACTAAATAATGAACTTTCTTAATCCTGCTAAGGAACAATAAGAATAAAATAAATTAATTTTTAAATCTGATATAGACAAACAGGAACATATAAAGTATGTTCTATTCCTATATAGAATAACCCAGCATTAAACTTACATCAAAAACTTAAGTTCAACTTAATTCATTGGTAACTAATTAACTTAAGTTCAACTTAAGTTCTAAACTAAATTCGAAATTCAATAATAATAACATTTGAATACAAACTTTAATCAATATTCAATTGCTATATATTCAATATTTCGCAATTAGTTCAACATGATTTCCAATTATATTATCAATATAATTATGATTACAATTGTAGTGCAATGTGTCACTTGAATGAGATTATGAAATTTAGAAAAATACATAGGATTACTTAAATAATTGTATTTAAAATAATATTTTATTTATTAAAATCAGTATATTAACTTAAATATAAAATTAAAATAATAATTAATAATTAATTTGCATAAATACAAATTAAATCAATATATTAAAATAATTAAAAGGTATAATATTTGATTCTTTCTATATTAAAAAACATATATATACTTATTAATAATTTCATGCATAGTACAATATTATACTACTGATCAGGGTATCCTCAGGACAATTTAAGTACAGTTTTGCATGTTATTTATAGATATGAAAATATTACTGTAAATGTCCTGCTCAGTACCATATTATACTACTGATCAGGTTATCTACAGGACAGTTTAAGTAAAGTTTTGAATTTTAATTATAGATATGAAAAATATTACTTTAAATTTCCTGCTCATTGACTGATTTGTATACTCATATTAAGAAAATTATTAAATTTGTGTAAGAATTTAATTTATTTTGAAATAATCAATTACCAAATATTATTTTAGATTAAATACAATATTTAAAAATAATTACTACAAAATAGTAAATTAATATATTATATTTATATGTAATTTATAGTTATTGTTATTAAACAAGTATTCGAAGAAAAAAATTTCTAAATTGTTATATATCTTAAAATAAAATAATATGATAGAATGATTGATTTTACGTTTTTCCCAATATATCAAATTATACGTTATTATTTGGGTAATAGAACAAAACAACTATAGTGTGACTCGATCTTAAATCTAATTTGAATTTACTTTTAATTGTATTATAGGCATAATTTATATAATATATAATATTATATTTTAGGGCATTTCGTAATAGAGAAATAGTATATATATATATATATATATATATATATATATATATATATATATATATATATATATATATATATATATCTTCTATCTTCTTCTATACATATAAAAGAAATTTAATTTAAATATTTATTTGTTTATTTATATATTTATTTATATGCGTTCTATGTTTAAGAACACGGTTGGACGGATTTACAAAATTTAAATTGCTACTTATTCTCTAGGACAATATTATTGTCAATGTCATTGTTCTGATACATTTTTTTATTTCCACCCCTACACCGATCATAATTGCGTAAAACTGTCCTTTATCGACCTATTTCCCTCGATCGGGAAATCTTTTTATTTTAGAAGAAAATGTTTCACATGTAAAATGTATGAGAATGTGAGGTGTTACGTAAAAATGTAGTTATATTCACTTTACTTTAATCAATGTATTCGTAAATGGCAATAAACGGTGATAAATCCTTTTTCGCTATATTTAACGAAGTAATTTTTATTTGTCAATAAAAACTTAAATTTAAGTGTTTTGTTATAAATAAATAAATTGTTTTCTAGAATTAAATCTTTGTTTAGATCTATGTTTCTAACGAACACATAGGTACAACACGTATAATATCCGGGCAACGCCGGGACGTAGTCTGTTAGTATATATAAGAGGGACTATAAATAGTAAAACATTTTTAAATTACTACTAATATGTTTAGAACTTCTCCGATGTTTTACTATGTATAACATTTTTATATATATCAATAAATAATTAAATCAAATGTATTATTTCATGTTGTAAATCATGAAATAATTGTGATTTTAATAAAAAAAATTATTTGTTTTTGAGAACTTATTTTATATATAATTATATATATATATATATATTATTATTAAATAGTATATTGACTACTAAATAAATAAATAAAATAACAGTAACAATAACAACAATTATATATATATATATATTCTAACCGGCATATGTTATTATGCATGGATATATATTGATAGGCTGGCTAGTTTTAAGTTGCACATTATACAACTGAATCTTTCCATTGAGAAGGCTACAAGTCTGTTTTGATTCATTTCCATATCTAACGTGTGATGTTGTCAAATAAGAATATAGATATAAGATCATTATTTATTAACATTTTATGTATGGTGTTTTTTAACATAAAATAAGAATACTAATATATTCCATATATATATATATGTGTGTGTGTGTGTATACTTTCGTATTTCACCTAATGGTCCACAGTGTGAACTTCCCACTTGTTACAACTTAACATTATAAATTGAATTAAATCAAATATCAATAACAAATTAAGCGTATCATGTAATATATTATTAATATAATCATTATAAATATATGTTATATATTATAAATTTATATTAATGGATCCAATTATTTAAAATACATAATTTAATATATATATATATATATATATATATATATATATATTTTGTTATTACTAATTATAAATTAATATTTTGATATTAGTTAAATAAATAGGTCAATATAATGATATATGATACAAAGTCAAATATAATACATATGATATTATAAGGTAATATTAATAAATGGTAGATCTAATGATATGAACAAATATTATCTCCTCTTTCTGTTTTCTTATATACATATAATTCAGTCTCTTTTATCATATTGAATTTCTTATAGAGTTCATTATAATGTGCATATTAATACAATTATTTTACTGTCAACAGAACTTATTGCAATTAAAATTTATTAATATTATATGATTATAGATATTATTGTGATTTAAATTGTATTTAATAGATAACGGGGGTGTCCGGATTCGGTTCATGTCCGAATATGGACACCCTGTGTTATAATACGGACACCCTATATACTACTATATACCTATATATTATTGATGACCAAATGAGATAAATTACAATTACATTATTTATAATTAATTTTATGAATAATTTAATATAATTGAATTAGAAATTAATTTATTAATTGTTATCATTTTACTAATTACTAATATACATTAGTATCTAAATAAAACATTTTAGGATGTAGCTTAATTGATGGTATTACTATTATAACGCACTCGATTTTTATGAAAATCAGAATAGTTCACACGCTGCATGCTGATTGGTTATAGGGTATCCATATCAATACATCTAGAGTGTCCGATGGACACTGTCCTTATTAGGGACTTATATGAACTCTATATATATGCTTATAACTTAATTAATATTTGATAACAAATATAGAAATTATGTATATAATGTTTAGAATGCTTTAGTTTTTAATAATGTAGTGTTATGTTTTATATCGATACATTTTTATATTCTTGAAAAGGTTGAAATTGTTATCATAAATGTAAAGATATATCAGAACTATTTTGAATAATTAAAAAATAAAAATACATATTTATAAATATTATTTATATATATATATAATTATGAATATTTTATTAATACAAATTTTTTTGTAGTATTTATGGTTTCTGAAATACCGAGAAAGTCCGTATTCGGGCACTATCCGTATTTGGTTACTTTCCACTATATTGCCATTTTCAAGTTCATTCATAATTTATCTGAATTCTAAAAACAAATGTATTTATTTGTAATATGTGAGTGTATCTTTTATAAAACCTATTATTATTTTCCAGCGGAATAGACATAATATCTTCAATTTACACGATGTTAAAGTATTTCTAAATTGTATAGAATTATAGTATAATTATCCTATTGCATTAATGATAGTTAATATATTAATTATGTATAAACTCCATTTCGCTAACATATTTATAAACTCGATTTACTTAATTATCTGTGCAATGTATAATATGTCAGCTGTTGTTCCTAGTATATTAAACATGTGTGTACACCATTGTATCTGCCAGATATATTACATGCTCTATCATATTAATGACCTCGTAAATTCTATAGCAGGAAATAAATCTTATCAATGTATATTTTAGCATATTTCTAGTTACTTCCTTTATATTACGTTTTTAAATGCAAAAAATGTCCACTTTAAAACCTTCTCAAGAATATACAAATGTATCGATATACAATATAAAACGATGTTATTAAATAATAAAGCATTCTAAACTTATATATATATATCATTTCTATATTTGTTATCAAATATTCATTAAGTTATAAGCATATATATATAGGTCATATAAGTCCATAATACGGACAATCTAGATGTCTTAATACGGACACATATAACCAATCAGCGCGCATCGTATGAACTATTCTGATATTCATAGAAATCGCGTTCGTTATAATATTAATACCACCAATAAAGCTAAATCTAAATTTATATTATTTAGATACTTAAATTGTATTATTAATTAAAAAAATAATAAAAATAATTAAATTATTAACTAATTAAATTAGGATAAATTATTCATAAAATTAATTATAAATAATGTAATTTGTCTGATTGATTCATCAATAATATATAGTTATCTAGTGGTATATATGTTATCCGTATTATAACATAGGGTTTCCGTATTCTAACATAGGTACCGAATACGTACACCCACGTTATCTATGGAATTAAAAGATTAAATAAAATTTTAAAATCACAATAATATCTATAATCATATAATATTAATATATTGTAATTTTTAAATAAAAATAATGAGTCATACAATGTTAAGACCATTTATTTTTAAAGTGTCCGTATTAGGTTACTTTCCCCTATACAATATGCCAATAATAGCTATATTTTCTTGAGTTTGATATCTAATTGAAGTAAATATAGCTCTCCGAACATCATTAGTATTTTTTTATATTTTTGTTATCATGTATACTCATTAATTACATCTTTATTATATCTTACTCTTATTATTTTCCGTTTTAATTGAAATAGGATTTAGATGAAATGCGTATTCGATTTTCCATGTATAGTAAATCATTCCAATGCCATCTTCCAATTAGAATATATTATGGTTATAACCAGTAATTATAAATGAATGTATATTATAACGATTAGTTTTTTTATAATGTTGTATACATTAGTAGCAAAAAATACCTCCTTTTCACTCTAACAATGCACCCATTACAATTTGTTGTACTAATTTGTGTAGAATGATAAATTTGATATATAGTATTACGACTATAAACATGATTCATAATATATCTTACATCTTGAGCTTAGCTCTATATATATGGGAATTGATAATATTGTGTATTATTAGGAATAATATATATCAACAAATATTCAATTTCTATTAATTATTAAAAAATTATTAAAAATTATTAAATTATTTTTAAAATTAGCTCAAGAACATACAATATTTATGTTTACGGAACCCAAATATTTATAAGTATGGGGTGTCCAAAAATATCCGGACCCCACATACTTATAAATATGTGGGTTCCGGATACCCACGACCCCCTGTTCATGCGCCCTAGTCACTAGGGTTCTTAATAAATATAATATCATTAGAGATTCGCAATATGGTGTTAGATGTATATTTTATAATCTGATGCAATTAATGGATATAATACATTTATTACCGAGACATTGGAAAATTGTATAAAAAATGCTTTATTTTATTTATTAATCTTAAAAATTCTTTAGATATATTAGACCATATACTAATGCACACATTATACGTATATGGTAATTGGGGAATAGTATACTATAGAATTTCAAATGAATTATTATTTATTTGTAGTATAATATGTAAATATATATGATGATAATGGATTAAAGATATAAGATCAAGGATGTATGTTATCTCATTTTACATTAAACATACTAGATTTAATATTATGTAATATATAAATATATTATTATAATACTATTATATTCTAATTTATACATATTTGTATTAACTGAATATTTAAATAATCTTACATTAAATCATATTATAACATTTATCAAAATGAGTAGGATATTTTATGAATAAGTAACTATGATTACATTACTAATTATAAAAACGTAACTTGAATTTATTTATTCATGGTATATAGTTGTTTTAAAATGAATATATTATCTGTATTACTATATATATATATATATATATATATTTATATATATATATATATATATATATATATAAACATTAACATAAACCGGCATTCGTAATAGTCACTGCAAGACGAACACGCTACGAATGAGCCACTGAGTCCTTGACAGGAACTTGTGCAATATTTGGTCGTCATCACAGTGTTCTTATAATAAGCTACTCCATAGTTATATATATAGTCGTTTTGCATATATACATTTTAAATATAAGTATATACTATATTGAATATTAAAAACTTACAATCACGGTTAACCCATAAATAATTATGTATAAAATTAATTGCCCGATATAAATCATTGTATATGAGATTACCTTTGTTAACTGAAACTATGAAGGTTAATCTTATAATCAGATTATAAACACAATATATCGAGTCTTTTACCTTTTATTTATATATATATATATATATATATATATGTTATATAATGTTATATAATTTATATATATATATATAATTGTATTTTCTATTGTATATTTGCAAATTATTATATCAAATGATATATAACATTAATAAGGTAATAACATACTTATAATACATATGTATTATCATATTGTATTTACTACTACTACTACTACTACTACTACTACTACTACTACTACTACTACTACTACTACTACTACTACTACTACTACTACTACTACTACTACTACTACTACTACTACTACTACTACTACTACTACTACTACTACTACTACTACTACTACTACTACTACTACTACTACTACTACTACTACTACTACTACTACTACTACTACTACTACTACTACTACTACTACTACTACTACTACTACTACTACTACTACTACTACTACTACTACTACTACTACTACTACTACTACTACTACTACTACTACTACTACTACTACTACTACTACTACTACTACTACTACTACTACTACTACTACTACTACTACTACTACTACTACTACTACTACTACTACTACTACTACTACTACTACTACTACTACTACTACTACTACTACTACTACTACTACTACTACTACTACTACTACTACTACTACTACTACTACTACTACTACTACTACTACTACTACTACTACTACTACTACTACTACTACTACTACTACTACTACTACTACTACTACTACTACTACTACTACTACTACTACTACTACTACTACTACTACTACTACTACTACTACTACTACTACTACTACTACTACTACTACTACTACTACTACCACCACCACCACCACCACCACAACCACCACAACCACCACCACCACCACCACCACCACCACCACCACCACCACCACCACCATATATAATATATACATAATATCATACGAATATTTTAATAAAGTAATTATATGTAAATATTAATATATTTTTTAGTTTTGAGCACAATATAATTAATATCGTGTTTAGTAATATTTTAAGGAGGTGGTCTTATCCCGGTGTAGTTGATACTGTTCTTAGTTTAGGGTTTTAAGTTATTTTCCGTAACCCCCATATTAGTTATGTATTGTTATTCTACATAATGCCATTGTATAAACCTATATTAAATACTATTTATTAGTTACGGTATTGTCAAGTTAACCAACCTCCATTAGTTACAAACACTCCATATTTATAAATCCCTTCAGTCAGTTGTTGGCCACTACCTGGAGGTTTAGCATAGTATAATAGCGTATCACTAAAGTTGTCATTTCCTGGTAGAATGCTCGTCATGTGATGTACTAAAAGAGTGATGTATACTGTCATATACACGCTAATGAATCATAAACACTAGTATACTTGTATACTATATTATACTACAATATACTATAATATATGACTCGGGTTAACTTTATATTCTGAAAATCAATATAGATCTTACTAATAATAGAAGTTATCATATATAATTATGAACCAAATGTTCTGCTCTCGTTATCATCATGGATGCTTTACCATGAGATCAGCATCGAATATTTATTAAAGCTAATAGCTTTAGAAGTAAAAATGTAATATAAGTTGGATACAAAAATTTACAAATTGAAATAATATATATATATATATATACATGTGTGTGTATAATACTGAACAATTAAAGTCATATTATACTAATACTATAATTAATATAATATGAGTTATTTAAATTAATTGTATGCACTATTGTTAATATAAATTATATTTAAACGGTGTCTAAATAAAATAATAATAATAATAATAATAATAATTTAATAATTAAGTTAATTATAACACTAATTATAACATTAAATTATACAATCAGTATATAATATCGATGAGTATAATCATAAAGTTGAGAGTTTAAACTTGTCTTATTTGAAGTTCTGGCAAATACAGTGGGAGTTAGGTATACCTACAAGAATAGCCTAACATATATGTTAGGCTATTCTTGTTCGTTGTATCCACGTTAACTATATAGATAGCGTTATCGGCTGCGAAATACAGCGGACACACGGTACCGTTCATAGCTCCTCTGCCCAGTGGTGGATGTACGACCACCGCGACCAGTAGTAATAGCATCAACCGCATCTGTATACGAGTGGGTGATCAGGGTGGCGTATTTATATTGTTATAGGTTAACTTACTAGACCAAGTGAGATTATTATAATATATCATGTTTACAATATAATACTCATATAATTTATAATTATAATATATATATATATATGTGTGTAAAATACAACTGTTACACATATGTAAATTAATATGGTCCTATACATATATAATACATTTATTAACATGCAGGTGGAAGTAAATATTTATAGAAAACAACTTATTTTATTATAATTTATAATATACTTTTTTATGACAATATATATATATATATCAACTGATTAAAATAATATACAAACTTAATAATTATACTTATAATATGTATTGTTCTTATTTGTATCGATGTTACAATAAGTATCCTACCTATTATATTATTAGTAATCATGTGATTGTATATATTTACGATATATATATAAATTATAGTGGTTATTAATTACGTTTATTATATAAGTATGTAAACTATGAAATGTGTAGGGACATTTATTTAGAATATTATGATATTAAGTTGTAAGTAGGTAGTGATGTCGATATGCGATATTACTTATATTTGATTGACTTAAATGTAACGTAGAATGTATATTTAAGGGGTCAATACGAATATTACGAGTGTAAATATATCATTTTAATATTGAAATAAACTATTATTATCATATATATATATAGTTATATACTGACTGTGATATTAGTTCATCTCGCGTAGTATTTGAATGTTAAGTTTGTTTCAGAAGTGAGGAAGACAAGTTGATCTCTTCACAAAGCAGCGTAAATACGTGTTCCTCTTTCGAATGGAACGCTGCGAATGATAATACTTTTAGAGTTTATATGTACGCACGCACAGATAACCAATAAGTATAAGCTAGAAAATTGCTGTAATTATTTAATTATTAATAATCTGATTTAATATTCACTGAATTAAGTGAAATCGAATGGCGTGTAGTAATGGTCACCTTTTAGATGTGTGATTTCTATTGTATGTATCCTATTGACTGTAACCTATTGTCTATATTATAATAAATATTTAATAATATTATTAGCATTATTATTATCATTAGTATTATTATTATTATTATTATTATTATTATTATTATTATTATTATTATTATTATTATTATTATTATTATTATTATTATTATTATTATTATTATTATTATTATTATTATTATTATTATTATTATTATTATTATTATTATTATTATTATTATTATTATTATTATTATTATTATTATTATTATTATTATTATTATTATTATTATTATTATTATTATTATTATTATTATTATTATTATTATTATTATTATTATTATTATTATTATTATTGATTGATTGATTGATAATTTATTTAAGCAAATACATAGCCGAAAATATAATCGAAAGTATAAAGTATAAATATTTGCTAACGATAACATACGTTATAGAAATAAATAAAGAATAATACGAAATTAAAAAATTAAGGAAATTAAAACGTTTTACAGTTACCGTAAAAATAAACGAAAAACAATCGAAAGTAGAAATAAATCATATAGTAAAAATAAACGAAAAATGATCAAAATAGAAATAAAAGATAGCGTAAAAATAATCGAAAATAGAAATAAAATACATTATTTTGTAAGTGGCATCGAAATATTCAATTTCTACTTTAACTTTATAGAATTCTTCATCTTGTACCCTGTTTTAGTAATAAATTATTAGTTATATAATTTAATATTTAAATGTTAAATTTTAAATGTTAAATTTTAAATGTTAAATTTTAAATATATTATAAACAGAACATATTAAAAATCAAATAAACCAATACTAGAATGAAACAAACAAATAATGTAATACTTACCAAAATCTGTAATAATAGTAGGTACTTTATTAATTTATATTTATATTTTAATTGTATAATAAATTTGAAACATATATATATATATATAAAAACAGAACAAGTTATAAATAAAATAAACCAATATACCTATACAAAAACAGTTAATAACAAAACATACCAATAATATTACGAAACAAAATAATATAATACTTATCACTATAATCTGAAATAATAGAAAATTATTAATATTGTATTTTAGTAATATAATACATTTGAAACATATTTACAAAATATATATAAAACAAACATATAATACCGAACAAACAAAAGTAAAATAATACTTCACACTTTATCTGTAATAATAATGAATTATTAATTTTATATTATAGTATATTTGAAATATAGATATAAAAAATCCGAATTTTCTATAACAAAAATAAATTTATAACAAAATATAATACAGAACAAACAAAAATAAAATAATACTTCCCACTTTATCTGTAATAATAATGAATTATTAATTTTATATTATAATATATTTGAAATATATATATAAAAACCTAAATTTTCTATAACAAAAACACATTAAAAAAAAACCAGAAGAGATAATGCAATAATTTAGATACAAAATGAAACATAAATCAATATAAAATTATAAATTTCTGTTAAAAAAAAGTAGTTTGTCGAAACAGATTTTGTTTATTTTATTTTTAAAAGATGAAACAGATACAGATTTTATTATATCATTATTTAATGAATTCCATATATTAACTGATCTATTATTAATTATATTTTTAATTGTATTATCATAATTATGTATTACATTTAATTGTTTACAATTACCTCTAGTTCTACAATTATTCGAAATGTTAAGAATATCAGATATATTTATATCTGTATAATTATTTGAAATTTTAAAAATTGTAGTTAGATCTATTTTTAACCTTCTAAGTTCAAGTGATTCTAATTTAAAATATACCAATCTCTCTATATATGATTTATAATTAATATTTGATGAATTTGTATATCCTACGCATCTTGTAATTAATCGTCTAGTAAATAATCTTTGCACTCTTTCAATTTGGTCTATGAGACAAATTTACTAACCTTTGAAAAAGGTGACCAAATTATGGATGCATATTCTAAAATTATGGTCTGCAATAAATTTTATATGCATTTAATAATGCTCTAGGGGATTTTGTAGTAATGCATCTAAAAATTGAATTCAAAGAAAAATAAGCTTTTTTACAAATATAATCAATATGTTTATTAAATAAAAGGTTATTTTCAAATATTATTCCTAAATCTTTATAAAAAGTAACGTTTTCTAATTGAATATTATTTATAAAATATTGTGATGGAGTAACCTTCCCTAAAGTCATAACTGCACATTTTGATAATGAAATATTTAATTGCCATTTATTTGCCCATTGTGAAAATAAATTTAAATTATTTTGTAAAAGAAATCTTTCACTCTCAGATGCGTAAGAAAAATATAATTGTGTATCATCCGCAAATAAATCAATATGAATTTTTGAAGAAAATATACTAGGAAGATCATTAATATATAATAAAAATAAAATTGGACCTAAAACCGATCCTTGTGGTACTCCAGATTTTACAATAGAACTATTTGAAAAAGAATTTATATATCTCAAGGACAGGACAGAATCCATCAGATACTTTGGATATTTATTGAATACAAATGTTAAATAACAATTTTAAATTACAAAATATTCACAATTATATAATATAAATATATTCACAATTTCGAATAAACATATTAAGTCAAAAATATCAAGACTATTTATTATTAGTGTTCCATATTAGAATACTTTCCTCTACATGATAAATTTGAAAATATAATATAGTTTTCTTATTTGTATGCATATATATTGAAACTTGTCATGTAATGTAATGATATGGTAATTAAGATACAAGTTATGCTTCTATACAATGATAATGCAAATAAATCTGATAATAATAATAATTTTAATGTTGATGATAATTATCATTATATATGATATATTATCATCACGATGTGATAAGAAATCTTCATAGTACATCTAAATGAGCAATACATAAAATAACGGTAATAATATGTTGATATAATATAATAGTAATAATAGGAAATACCTATTAATAAATATCGATTATAATACAGACAATGGTATTTCTATTAATGTCCTACATCGCAGAACTAATCGGAGTCACCCCATTTCACAACCCACTAATTGATTCACCTTAATAGACTGCATATTAAATAAGATTGATTAATAATTTACGAATTACAGCATTTTACTTGATTAATTTATTATTGAGATTCGCACGCGCCTATGAATATATAAACTCTACATACGGACTTAAAAGAAAACTTGAAAAAGTTCAAAAGTACTTTAATCGTCGCCTTTTTGTTCGTTGTAAAATATCAAAGTTATGATAAACGAATTAAATTTCTCGATGTCGATTCACTTGAAATACGCCGAATTAGATTCGATTTAATAATAATATATAAACTTATTAATGATTTAATTGATATTGACCCATCTTCAATCATTAAAAACTAATAATATTACTCGAGGTCACTCTAAAAGACTATTAATAGATAATGCTAGGATTGACCTACGAATAAATCTATTGAAAATTAGAGTGGTCTCTGTATGGAATGATATGGATGATAATATAGTCAATGCAAAAACGTGGTCAATCTTCAAATCTAAAATTAAAAATATTATTAAGTAATATACTTATTAAATACGTAAAATACATATCTGTATTTAATCTGTGTTTTATATTGTTTATTTTATTCTATGTTTATTAATTATTTCCCGGTACATATAATTCGTCATACTATGTTAATGACTTATTATTATTATATTTTTATTTTACGTTTTGTTATCGTTTTGCGTTTTATTTTGTATTATTTATTTACTATTTACTATTCATACTATGAATATAATTCGTAATCAAATTAATTCAATTCAATTCAATTCAATAATAATAATAATAATAATAATAATAATGTTTCAACGCATAGCAACCAAATTTAAAGTCGCATAAATTTAACGCGTTATTTCTACAAATTAAAAAAAATAAATTTCTTTAAATCTAATTAATTTCGACATACATTCTGATAACTTGTTCTCTATATTATACAGAATTACTTTCGATATTTACGTAGTCATTACATTAAAGGATAAGGTTTTAAAATAGATTTCGAAAATAAGAAAATTGAAATATCGCAACGCTAATTTATTTAGTAAACAAGAAAAATCGAATTCGGCAATTGTTATATTATGTATTACATTTAATTTTTTAAAATTACCTCAAGTTCTACAATTATTGGAAATGTTAAGGATATTAGATATATTTATATCTGTATAATTATTTGAAATTTAAAAAATTGTAGTTAGATCTATTTTTAATCTTCTAAGTTCAAGTGATTATAATTTAAAATATCCCAATCTCTCTATATATGATTTAAAATCAATATTTGATGAATTTGTAAATCCTACGCATCTTGTAATTAATCTTCTAGTAAATAATCTTTGCACTCTTTCAATTTGGTCTATGAGACTACAAAATTTACTAATATTTGAAAAAGGTGACCAAATTATGGATGCATGTTCTAAAATTGGTTTGCAATAAATTGTATATGCATTTAATAATGCTCTAGGGGATTTTGTAGTAATTAATCTAAATATTGAATTCAAAGAAAAATAAGCTTTTTTACAAATATAATCAATATATTTGTTTATTAAAAAAGGTTATTTTCAAATATTATTCCAAAAAGTAACGTTTTCTAATTGGATATTATTTATAAAATATGTTGATGGAGTTACCTTCCCTAAAATCATAACTGCATATTTTGATAATGAAATATTTAATTGCCATTTATTTACCCATTGTGAAAATAAATTTAAATTATTTTGTAAAAGAAATCTTTCACTCTCAGATGCGTATGAAAAATATATTTTTGTATCATCGGCAAATAAATCAATATGAATTTTTGAAGAGAATATACTAGGAAGATCATTAATATATAATACAAATAAAATTGGACCTAAAACCGATCCTTGTGGTACTCCAGATTTTACAATAGAACTATTTGAAAAAGAATTTCAACCCGTGTAATTTGAGATCTATTCGATAAAAAATTATAAAACCATTTTATTATTTTATTAGATATACCGTATGATTTTAATTTAAATAGTAGTTTTTCATGAGAAACAACATCAAAAGCTTTTGCAAAATCAATATATATTATATCTACACATTTTGTATTATTCAATTCATTATACCAAAATTTTAAACATTTTGTTAATTGTAATTCTGTGGATTTTCCACTTATAAAACCATATTGATATTTTGTTAATAAATTATTAGATTTTAAATAAAAAAATAATTGTTTAGAAATAATACGTTCTAATACTCTACACATTACACATGTTATTGAAATAGGCCTATAGTTATATGAATTTGATGGTTCACCCTTTTTAAAAATTGGTGTGATTATAGATTTTTTCCAAATTTTCGGTATATTACCCGATAATAAAGATGAATTAAAAATAATATATAAAAGCCTACATAATTCATTAGATAATAATTTTAACATAGAAGATGGTATCCCATCAGTTCCGAAAGTATTTATAATTTGTAATCTATTTAAAAATATTTTATTATTTCAAGATTTAAATCAATATTATCAAATTTGTGATTAGTTAAATTATAAAATTCGGGTAAATTTCCATTATCATTTTGTTGAATTGAACTAAAATATGAATTTAACGTATTTGCTTTGTCGAGATCTGAAAATAAAATATTATTATTTGATATATCAATTAGAGGAGATACTCCAGATTTTAAATTTTGTCTTTTTTTCATAAATTTATAAAACTTTAATTTATTTTTTGAATTAATTGCATTAATCTCTCTCTTAAAATTTAAAGATTCTAATTCCTTGGATAATTTTTTTTTGCTTCTATCAAATTATATTTATATTGTAAATTAGTTTTAGATTTTCGAAATAATTTGTTTACTTGCTTCTTCAATTTCAATATATTCTTCGGAAGTACCTGTTTTATTGTATTATTTATATTAGGAATATGTGATATAAATAATTTATTTAGAACATTATTAAAATATTCTACTTTTTGATCGATATTATAATCATTTGAATTTAGATATTCCCAATTAAATCTAGAAAGATGATATTTAATCAATTTTATATTAGCATTATTGAAATCAAAATTGTTTGATTTTAAAATCTGTTTACATGGGTATTTTTCAATATTTACATTAAATGAAACAGAATAGTGGTCACTTATATTTTTGTATAATCCGAAATAGTCTCCAATATTTATATTAGATAGTAATTGTTTTTCATTAGTAAAAAGTAAATCAATTATATTATTATTACGAGTTGGCTTATTTATTAATTGTGAAAATGAATTTTTAATAATCGAATCGTAAAGTAATGCATAACTTTTTGGGTAATTAGGAAATGTGTATTCTTTCCAATTAAAATGTGGTAAATTAAAATTTCCTATAATTATAGAAGAATTATAATTTTGTTGGGTTATATCAAATAATGTACATAATTGTTCATGAGATACTTCATTACAATTTGGAGGTCTATAAACACATATAATATTAAACGGAATTTTTGAATTAATTTTTAAATGTATATATTGAACATATATGTGTGAAATAAAATGTCGTACAGGAAATAAATTAGATTTACAAAATATCGCAACACCTCCTCTATGAATTAATTTATCGTATCTAAATAGTATATCATTTTTTCCACCGATTAAATATAGAGAATCTCTATCATCTAATGTTAAGAATGTTTCAACTAAACATATAATGTCATATTTATTAGATGAAAGTAAAAATTCCAAAAAATTCATTTTATTTCTAATACTACGAGCATTAGCGTAATATATATTTAAATTGTTATTTTTAATATTTTCATCTTTATTGCCGGTTAGTCATCTAGAACCTGTATTTTTAATTTTATTTTTATTAATAATGGAATTTTTATAAGTAATATATGACAATTTCCATACACTAAAATTATCTTCACCAATTGACATATTCCAGTCAATTTTATTATTTATAATATATCTTAGTTCATAGGAACTACTTCTAGAATTATAAATACATTTGATAATTTTTTTACTTTTAATTACTTTATTTTTAACTACATGGTATAATATCTGATGTCGTTCTAGTGATATTTCATCTAGAGATGTTCTAATGAATGAATTTTGTAGATCTCGTAATTTACATAATCGGTTAACATTTGATAAAATAATTTTTTTTGAGACCACATTATCTACAATTAATTTTAATTTATTAAATGATAATTGAACTATTGATAATACACACGATTTATTAATATCTACTGTTTTACAAATAATATTTACTAAGTATTTAAAGAAATTAGTTTTATCATTATTAGGAATATTTATATTGTGAATAATTATTTCATTATTGCTATCTATATTATTTTTAATAATATTTACTGATTTTACCAAATTGTCAGTAAAGGTATCAGAATTGGTTACAGTAGAGGTTACATTAGCGGTTACATTAGCGTATGATTTTTTAACAACAATCATATCACTTATTTCAGTGATTTTTGATAGTAACATATTTAATTTTGTTTCTGTGCTATTTATTAAAGTATTAATATTACTATTATCAATAATAGTAGACGATGGTAATGAGTTATTTAAACTAGGTTGATTTATTGGTGTATTATCATTATTATTATTTATACATGTATTACATTTAAATGTAAAATTTGGTGATCTAAATAACTGAATAGCATATTTTGGTGGTGATTTATTAGACCAATTTGTTTTCATTATTTTTGCTTTATATAAGCATTTATAATGGTATTTATTACCACATAAACATGATATATAATTTTCGTTATTAATTTCTAAATTACATGTAATACAATCCATTTTTAATGTAATAAATATATTACAATTATATAGTTTTAGAAATTATATATATTTTTAACAAACTGTTTCCCTATGATTTTAAATTGAACAATTATCGAATTCGATTTTTCTTGTTTACTAAATAAATTAGCGTTGCGATGTTTCAATTTTCTTATTTTCGAAATCGATTTTAAAACATTATCCTCTAATGTAATGACTACCTAAATATCGAATGTAATTCCGTATAATATAGAGAACAAGTTATCCGAATGTATGTCGAAATTAATTAGTTTTAAAGAAATTTAATTTTTTTTTAATTTGTAGAAATAACGCGTTAAATTTATGCGACTTTTAATTTGGTTTCTATGCGTTGCAACATTATTATTATTATTATTATTATTATTATTATTATTATTATTATTATTATTACTATTATTATTATTATTATTATTATTATTATTATTATTATTATTATTATTATTATTATTATTATTATTATTATTATTATTATTATTATTATTATTATTATTATTATTATTATTATTATTATTATTATTATTATTATTATTGAATTGAATTGAATTGAATGAATATTTATTATGAATTTTTCAAGTTCGATTTAGTAATAATTAACAATATGTAGTGATAAATTCACAAAACGACAACAAAACGTAGATAGTATACATATAAAAATAACAATAGTAAATTAGAAACGTATCACATGTGCCGGTGATAAAAACAATTAATAATTAAAATTAATAATTTATAAAATTATATATATATATTAAGTTATAATTTTTTTAATATGATTTTTAAAGGTATATAAACTATTTGCTAATACAATATGTTCATCAAGACCATTCCAAATTTTAGCTATTCGATTATTTAGTAGATTTTTTGTAACATTTAGTTTACATGTATTCATACTAATTTGCAGAGAATGGCCTCTGGTATTGTAGTTGGTCTTTTTGATATTAATAATAGATGATGTATTCATAGATACCAATCCGTTAAATAGTTTATATACCATAACAAGATCAAATCTAGTTCTTCTGATTTCTAGAGAATCTAGATTTAGGTATATTAATCTTTCATTATAAGGTTTATAAGGTAAACCGCATCTCTCGATTAATCTTCTCGTAAAGAATTGTTGGACCTTCTCTAGTTTTATCTTCAGTCCTTTGAATGTCCTGGCATCTAATCCCGGATTCCAGACTGTCGACGCATATTCAAGGTGGGGTCTAGCATATGATATATATGCTTTTCTAATAGCTGGCATATTGTTAGTAATGAAACAGCGAAATATACGATTGATAACACACTATGCACTTATACAGCACACACCAATATGTTCAGAGAAATGTAATGATGGATCAAATCTGATACCAAGATCACGATACGATCTACAGTTTACTATTGAATCATTATTTATAGTATACAATGGTTAATTAGTATTACCTAATGTAAGAGCTGCTGATTTTTTTGCAGCGTTTTCTAATTGCCAAGAATTAGACCATTCATAAAATTTATCAATATTATGTTGTAATTTATACCTATGATCTATGTCATTAGATATAAAACTCAATTTAGTGTCATCCGCGAAAAGATTAATGGATATATCTTTATCAATCACTTCGACTAAATCATTGATATATATTAGAAAGAGTAAAGGCCCTATTACAGATCCTTGTGGAACACCAGATATTATTTTAACTGTATCAGACAATTGATTGTTAACTCTTACTCTTTGAGATCTACCAGATAGAAAACTACTTATCCAAGAATATATGTTACCACCTATACCTAAATTAGTTAATTTGACAAATAATTTACTATGAGAGACCTTATCAAAAGCTTTAGCATAGTCAAGATATATGATATCAATAAAACTGCCTTTATCAATTGCTGTAATTCATTTAGTATAACAATTTAATAGTTGCAGTTCAACAGATTTTTTATGACGGAATCCAAATTGAGAATCAGAAATTAATGAGTTACGTTCTAGATAAAAATTAATTTCCTCAACTAATATACGCTCGAATACTCTAGACATAATTGAGGTAATTGAAATCGGCCTATAGTTTTCTCTATTTGAAGGGTCACCTTTTTTGAATATCGGAACTATATAACTTAATTTCCACATGTCAGGACATACACCAGCTGATAAAGTTTTATTAAATAATATCGTAAGTGGAATAGATAGTTCATATGAGAATTGTTTGAAAAATATTGAAGGGATATTATCTGGTGGCAATGTACATGATAATGAAAGATTTATTAGATGCTTTCTTATGTTATGCCTATAGAATAAAAAGTTATGTATAGTTGAATTATGTTTAGGTGGAGATAAATGAGGAATATTATCATTATCATTAATACATATAGAAGAAAATTGATTATTGAGTATATTAGATTTAACTGTATCTGAAAAAATATATGTATTATCGTCAGATTTAATGGGACCTATAGTGGAAAAAGAGGAACATCTTGAATTAATATAATTATAAAATCGTGATTTGTCATATGAATATTAATTTTATCATCTAATATTAGATGATAAAATTAATTTTTCTCTATCGATAGTTAATTTTTTAATGTTATAATCTAATAATTTTTTAATATTTTTCCAATTTATAAAATTATTATGTGAATCTAATCTAGTTTTATAATATTTTAAACATTTTACTTTTAAACGTAGAATATATTTTGGATACGTTTTTTTATTTTTGATATGTTTATAAGCTGGAACATTATCATTAATAATATTATATAAAGTATTATAAAAAATATTAAACATATTATTAATATCTGTTGAATTAGATAATAATAAATTCCAATCAATAGAAGAAAGGGATTTATGTATACTATATAAATTAGACTTTCTAAAATTTAGCCCAACTTTTTGATTTATTTTTAAATTAGCTTGGAAAGGTAGAGAAAATGAAAATAATATATGGTCACTAATATATTTACCAAATCCAAAAGGGGGACATTCATTAATTTTCGAAATAATTATTGGTTAGTAATAAATCCAGCAAATTATTATTACGAGTTGGAAAAGTAATTAATTGAATGAGTGAGTTTTGACATAGACTATTTTCAAATTCGCAATATGTTGATGGATAATTAGGAAATGTATTATCATTCCAATTATAAAGAGGTAAGTTGAAATCTCCTACAATAATAGTAGGTGAAATTGTATCACATAGTGCAAATACAAATTTACAAATCGATTTATGAGTGTTAAAATCAGTTGAAGGTGGACGATAAATACAAGATAATCTTATATTTTTAGTAGAATGTAGTACAAGAGTAATATGCTCAATATTTTTAAAATTATTGAAATATAATTGAATTGGATTTAAATTAGATTTGCAGATTATCGCTACACCACCTGAATGAGATTTCCTATCATTACGATATATTTTATAGTTAGTATTACCAAAAAGGAGTAAAGCATCAGTATCAATATTTGTTAGAAATGTTTCAACAAGACAAACAATATCATACATGTTAGAACTAAGAATTAACTCTAAATAAGGTAGTTTGTTTCTAACACTGCGACAATTTGAAAACATTACTTTTAAATTAGATGAATTTGATAGTCAGGTTGAATTGTCATTAGAAGAAAAAGATTTTTGATAGGTTATAAACGAAGTATTATTATTATTATTATTATTATTATTATTATTATTATTATTATTATTATTATTATTATTATTATTATTATTATTATTATTATTATTATTATTATTATTATTATTATTATTATTATTATTATTATTATTATTATTATTATTATTATTATTATTATTATTATTATTATTATTATTATTATTATTATTATTATTATTATATATTGTATTGTATATACCGTCTGTCATACATCCATGTTATAGGGTGTGCATTAATAATGTATTCTGTCATGCATCCATGTTTTAGCTGACACTAACTATAGATCACTCAATGTAAATACTTCCTCATGATTAACTTAATAAACAATTATTATATTTAATATATCTATATCAGGATATCCTCAACTTAAGGCTAGTGCATATCCCTATATATAACATGGTGACAGCGGCGAAAACGTATTTTAACTAAACTAACATTTATATTCAGTTATATTCAATAATATCGAGTTTATTGAAAAAAAAAATATTAAAAAAAAAAAAAATATTTTTTGCAGACGTGTTATTATTATTGTATTACTATAAAATGAGTGAATTTAGAGTGCCTGAGGTACTAGTAGTAGACAAGCAACGTGGTGCAGAAGAATGGAATAGATGGTTAGAAGAGTACGAAATATACGAATGCGCAAAGGAACTTGATTTAAAATCAGAAAAAGTACAAATTGAGATTTTTTTGAACATCATAGGAAGTGAAGAAGTCAACATATTTAAAAATTTTAAAGAGGAAGAAATAACAATAAAAATAGAGGGAACTGATAAAAAGGTATCAGGAAAAACCAGATTTAAATGGATCAAGGATGAGTTTAACAGTTATTTTATTCCAAAAAGGAATGTAACGTAAGAAAGATATCTATTTTTCAAGAGATCACAGGAAAGTGACGAAAATATAAATGAGTACAATACAGAGTTAAGAAGGCTATCAAAAAATTGTGAATTTACAGAATTACATGAATATCTCATAAAAGACAACTGATAATAGGCATGCGAGAAGAAGGCTTGAGGCAAAGATTGCTTCAAGAAGCAGCAAATAATAAATTAACACCAGAAAGAGTGACTGAGTTCGCAAAAGCTAAGGAAATATGCAGTAGTCAGAACATAGAAATGAGAGAAAATATAGACTATGTGAATAACGAAAAATATAAGAAACCACAGAACGATAAATATGAAAGAAAAGAAAGTTACGAAAGAAAGAAAATTAAATGTACAAAGTGTGATCGTATCCATGAAAGAAATAAATTCAAAGCATATGGAACCAAATGTGCCATCTGCAAAAAGACAGGACATTGGGCTGTGTGTTGCAAGTCGAAAAACATTAAGGAAATTAGAATCGAGGATGAATTTCAATTCTTAGGAGAAATAAAAACGGACATGGATACAAATTCAACGTGGATTCGGAACATTAGTATCAACATCGGAAAAAAGAAAATTAGTGTGCCATTTAAAATAGATACCGGAGCAAGTGTTAGTGTTATGGAGAACATTCCAAATTTACCCAAATTAATGAAAAGTAATAAAGTATTCGTAGGTCCTGGAAAGATAAGATTAGAGATCATAGGATATTTTATTGCCAAAATGAGGTATAAAGAACGAGAAATTGAAGAAGAAATCTACATAATGAAAGAGCAACCAATTGGGTTACTCTCCAGACAGGCATCGGTAAAATTAGGCATGATATCATTAATATCTGAAGTAGAAACCATGTATGAAGGACTCGGACAATTAAATACAGAGTACAAAATTAAATTAAAGAATGATGCAGTACCCGACTCCATATATGTACCGAGACCAATACCATTGAGACTACAAGAAGAATTCCAATAGAATGAAGAACTTATGAGTAATTGCAGAATCAGAGGGACCCTCAGAATGGTGTTGTCCGATGGTGGTAGCCACAAAATCTAACGGAAAAATAAGAATATGCAGTGATTTAACCAAGTTGAACAAGAGTGTACAAAGAGAAGGTCATCCAATGACAACAGTTGAAGGAAGTCTTTCGAAAATCAAAGGTACTTATTTTTCAAAAATCGACGCAAACGCAAGATTTTGGCAGATCCCATTAGAGAAAAGCTCATGGCAATATACAAATTTGTTGACACAATGGGGAAGATTCCATTATAGGAAATTACCTTTCGGATTGACTTCAGCGCCAGAAATATTTTCTAGAGAAATGAACAGAATTCTCGAGAAATGTAAAGATGTTATTATACACATGGATGATGATCTAATAATGGGAAATACAGAAGCAGAGCATGACGAGAATGTCAAGGATGTATTAGACATAGTAAAATCAGCAGGAATGACATTGAATAAAAGCAAGTGTAAATTTGAACAAAAAGAAGTAGATTTTCTAGGATTTAAAATAAGTGCGGAAGGCATCGGAGCAGGAGAGAAAATTACAGCAATTGAGAAATTCCCAGTTCCAGGAGACATCAAAGCAATAAAAAGTTGTTAAGGCTTAGTAAATCAATACGCAAGATTTAGTAAAAAACATAAGTGAATATAGTGCACCAATCAGGATGTTATTAAAGAAAGACATACCATGGAGTTGGAACGAAGATCAACAAAAAAGTTTCCAGAAAATCAAAGAAGAATTCAGATCCATAAGAATACTGAAAACTTTTAGCATGGACAAGAAAACGTATTTAACAACGGATGCTTCAAATTACGGCATTGGAGCTATATTATGGCATAAAGACTTACATGAAGAAAAAGTGATTATCGGAGCAGCAAGCAGATCGTTAAACGAAACAGAACAACGTTATTCCACAATAGAGAAGGAAGCGTTAGGAGTTGTATGGGGACTGGATAAATTTCATTACTATATCTGCGGAGCACCAGTGACAGTGGAAACAGACCACACACCTTTAGTACAATTATTAGAAAGCAAAGAAGTAGAAAAGGTACCATTACGAATTCAAAGATTTTGATTACAACTAATGAAGTACAATGTTCAAGTAGTACACATATCAAGAAAACATAATGAAGGGGCAGATGCAATTTCAAGGTATCCAGTAGAGACAATTCAAGAAGAAACCTTAGAACAGGAAACAGAGGAATTTTTGAAACAACATACATTGAAATATGATGATGTACCCGATGGAGTTATTTAAGAAAAGCACAAGAAGAAGATAGAATCATTAAAATGATAAAAGAAAGAATCACCAATAAGTGGGAAAAGAAAGAAACCGTCAAAGAATTAGTAAGATATAATCAGAATAAACAATACTTATCTTTAGTACAAGGATGTGTAATGTATCAGAACAGGAGTATTGTACCAGAAGGAATGAAAAGGCGAGTGATGGGAGAAATACATAATGCTCATCAAAGAATTACAAGATGTTTAGCCAGAGCCAAAGAAAGTGTATTGTGGTATGGGATTACAGAAGAAGTAAAAAAACATATAAGAGAGTGCATACAATGCAAAATCTATGAGAATCAGAAAGTGGAAACACTAGAAATGATACCATTGCCGAAAGGACCTTGTGAAATGGTAGGGAGTGACATATTTCAGTTAAAAGGAAAAAAGTATATATTAATTGTGGACTATTATTCCAAGTATCTATACTGGACAAAGGAGAGACCTCAAAAACCATAATAGAAAAGATAAAATCAATATTCTCAAGACATGGAATACCGGACAGGTTGATTTCAGACAACGGAAGACAATACGTATCGGAAGAGTTTAAGAGATTTGCAGATAAATATAAGTTTCAGCACATAACATCATCACCGCACTATCCAAAGGGAAATGGAATGTCAGAGAGAGCAGTACAAACTGTAAAAAGAATGATGGAAAAAACAGAAGACCCTTATCTGAGTCTACTCGAGTATCGAACTACACCCTTGGATTTTGGATTGTCTTCAGCAGAATTGTTGATGAACAGGAAATGATCATCTATCATTCCAACAATCAGCGACAGACAAATAATAAAGAAACAACAGCACGAAGAATACAGAAATTTTCAGAAAAAAAAATTAGCAAGGATCACAGAGAAATATAACCATAATCCAAAAGTAAAAGATTTATCAAAACTCTCGATGGGAGATGAGGTATATATCAAAGATTTAGACCGACCAGATAAAGTGATAGGAATGGATGACAATGATTGAAGTTACTTAGTGGAAGGAGAAAGTGGAAATACAATTAGGAGAAATAGATCTGAAATAATAGAGACGAATAGATCGACGTATACAACGCGTTCGGGTAGGAGAGTTATCCCACCTAAACGGTATGCGGAGGAGTAACTAAAGGTTACTGCAGGGATTAAGGTTCATATTATTTATACGTTATTATTATATGTACATTATTGTAAAACATTTATATACTTAAGAAAGGGATGTTATATATATATATATATATATATATATATATATTGTATTGTATATACCATCTGTCATACATCCATGTTATAGGGTGTGCAGTGCACACTGTGCACTAATAATGTATTATGTCATGCATCCATGTTTTAGCTGACACTAACTATAGATCACTTAATGTAAATACTTCCTCATGATTAACTTAATAAACAATTATTATATTTAATATATCTATATCAGGATATCCTCAACTTAAGGTTAGTGCATATCCTTATATATATATATATATATATATATATATAACAATTATAATTATTATTATTGAATTGAATTGAATTGAATTTTATTCATGTTAATTTATAAATATAAATATTAAAGTATACAGTAAACATTTAAATTAACAATAGGAAATAAGTAATTTAATAAAATTAATATATATAAAATAAATATCAAACATTCGCAATACATAATATTAAAATACAATTAGATAATATTTACATGATATATCTTATATAAAGATATTCAATTTACGAATTACATGGAATGGTTACATGCTATAAGATAATATTAAAAATGACAATAAATTAAGTAATTGATCGCATAATAGATAAGTATCTATTAACATTAATTTTATTTATACGGGATTTGAAACAGTTCAAAGATGGAGAATGAACTGTTATTATTATTATTATTATTATTATTATTATTATTATTATTATTATTATTATTATTATTATTATTATTATTATTATTATTATTATTATTATTATTATTATTATTATTATTATTATTATTATTATTATTATTATTATTATTATTATTATTATTATTATTATTATTATTATTATTATTATTATTATTATTATTATTATTATTATTATTATTATTATTATTATTATTATTATTATTATTATTATTATTATTATTATTATTATTGATTGATTGATAATTTATTTAAGCAAATACATAGCCGAAAATATAATCGAAAGTATAAAGTATAAATATTTGCTAACGATAACATACGTTATAGAAATAAATAAAGAATAATACGAAATTAAAAAATTAAGGAAATTAAAACGTTTTACAGTTACCGTAAAAATAAACGAAAAACAATCGAAAGTAGAAATAAATCATATAGTAAAAATAAACGAAAAATGATCAAAATAGAAATAAAATATAGCGTAAAAATAATCGAAAATAGAAATAAAATACATTATTTTGTAAGTGGCATCGAAATATTCAATTTCTACTTTAACTTTATAGAATTATTCATCTTATATCCTGTTTTAGTAATAAATTATTAGTTATATAATTTAATATTTAAATGTTAAATTTTAAATGTTAAATTTTAAATATATTATAAACAGAACATATTAAAAATCAAATAAACCAATACTAGAATGAAACAAACAAATAATGTAATACTTACCAAAATCTGTAATAATAGTAGGTACTTTATTAATTTATATTTTAATTGTATAATCAATTTGAAACATATATATATATATATATATATAAACAGAACAAGTTACAAATAAAATAAACCAATATCATATACAAAAACAGTTAATAACAAAACATACCAATAATATTACGAAACAAAATAATATAATACTTATCACTATAATCTGAAATAATAGAAAATTATTAATATTGTATTTTAGTAATATAATACATTTGAAACATATTTACAAAATATATATAAAACAAACATATAATACCGAACAAACAAAAGTAAAATAATACTTCACACTTTATCTGTAATAATAATGAATTATTAATTTTATATTATAGTATATTTGAAATATAGATATAAAAAATCCGAATTTTCTATAACAAAAATAAATTTATAACAAAATATAATACAGAACAAACAAAAATAAAATAATACTTCCCACTTTATCTGTAATAATAATGAATTATTAATTTTATATTATAATATATTTGAAATATATATATCAAAACCTAAATTTTCTATAACAAAAACACATTAAAAAAAAACCAGAAGAGATAATGCAATAATTTAGATACAAAATGAAACATAAATCAATATAAAATTATAAATTTCTGTTAAAAAAAAGTAGTTTGTCGAAACAGATTTTGTTTATTTTATTTTTAAAAGATGAAACAGATACAGATTTTATTATATCATTATTTAATGAATTCCATATATTAACTGATCTATTATTAATTATATTTTTAATTGTATTATCATAATTATGTATTACATTTAATTGTTTACAATTACCTCTAGTTCTACAATTATTCGAAATGTTAAGAATATCAGATATATTTATATCTGTATAATTATTTGAAATTTTAAAAATTGTAGTTAGATCTATTTTTAACCTTCTAAGTTCAAGTGATTCTAATTTAAAATATACCAATCTCTCTATATATGATTTATAATTAATATTTGATGAATTTGTATATCCTACGCATCTTGTAATTAATCGTCTAGTAAATAATCTTTGCACTCTTTCAATTTGGTCTATGAGACTACGAAATTTACTAACCTTTGAAAAAGGTGACCAAATTATGGATGCATATTCTAAAATTGGTCTGCAATAAATTTTATATGCATTTAATAATGCTCTAGGGGATTTTGTAGTAATGCATCTAAAAATTGAATTCAAAGAAAAATAAGCTTTTTTACAAATATAATCAATATGTTTATTAAATAAAAGGTTATTTTCAAATATTATTCCTAAATCTTTATAAAAAGTAACGTTTTCTAATTGAATATTATTTATAAAATATTTTGATGGAGTTACCTTCTCTAAAGTCATAACTGCACATTTTGATAATGAAATATTTAATTGCCATTTATTTGCCCATTGTGAAAATAAATTTAAATTATTTTGTAAAAGAAATCTTTCACTCTCAGATGCGTAAGAAAAATATAATTTTGTATCATCCGCAAATAAATCAATATGAATTTTTGAAGAAAATATACTAGGAAGATTATTAATATATAATAAAAATAAAATTGGACCTAAAACCGATCCTTGTGGTACTCCAGATTTTACAATAGAACTATTTGAAAAAGAATTTTCAACCCGTGTAATTTGAGATCTATTCGATAAATAATTATAAAACCATTTTATTATTTTATTAGATATACCGTATGATTTTAATTTAAATAATAGTTTTTCGTGAGAAACAACATCAAAAGCTTTTGCAAAATCAATATATATTATATCTACACATTTTTATTATTCAATTCATTATACCAAAATTTTAAACATTTTGTTAATTGTAATTCTGTGGATTTTCCACTTATAAAACCATATTGATATTTTGTTAATAAATTATTAGATTTTAAATAAAAAATTAATTGTTTAGAAATAATACGTTCTAATACTCTACACATTACACATGTTATTGAAATAAGCCTATAATTATTTGAATTTGATGGTTCACCCTTTTTAAAAATTGGTGTGTTATAGATTTTTTCCAAATTTTCGGTATATTACCAGATAATAAAGATGAATTAAAAATAATATATAAAGGCCTACATAATTCATTAGATAATAATTTTAACATAGAAGATGGTATCCCATCAGTTACGAAATAAAAATTATATTAATTAAATAATATTAAATTAATTATATTATTATTATTATTATTATTATTATTATTATTATTATTATTATTATTATTATTATTATTATTATTATTATTATTATTATTATTATTATTATTATTATTATTATTATTATTATTATTATTATTATTATTATTATTATTATTATTATTATTATTATTATTATTATTATTATTATTATTATTATTATTATTATTATTATTATTATTATTATTATTATTATTATTATTATTATTATTATTATTATTATTATTATTATTATTATTATTATTATTATTATTATTATTATTGATTGCTAATTTATTTAAGCAAATACATAGCCGAAAATATAATCGAAAGTATAAAGTATAGATATTTGCTAACGATAACATACGTTATAGAAATAAACAAAGAATAATACGAAATTAAAAAAATAAAGAAATTAAAACGTTTTACAGTTACCGTAAAAATAAACGAAAAACAATCGAAAGTAGAAATAAATCATATAGTAAAAATAAACGAAAAATAATCGAAAATAGAAATAAAATATATTATTTTGTAAGTGGCATCGAAATATTCAATTTATACTTTAACTTTATAGAATGCTTCTTATCTGTGTATCCTGTTTTATTAATACATTATTAGTTATATAGTTTAATATTTAAATGTTAAATTTTAAATATATTATAAACAGAACATGTTAAAAATCAAATAAACCAATAGAATAAAACAAATACTAGAATGAAACAAACAAATAATGTAATACTTACCAAAATCTGTAATAATAGTAGGTAGTACTTTATTAATTTTATATATTAATTGTAGGTACCTATAATAAATTTGAAACATATATATATAAACAAAACAAGTTACAAATAAAATAAACCAATATACCTATACAAAAACAGTTAATAACAAAACATACCAATAAAATTACGAAACAAACAATATAATACTTATCACTATAATCTGAAATAATAGAAAATTATTAATATTGTTATTATATGCCCGGACTGAGCACAGATACAGCCCTATGCCGTATAAATGATGATGTTCTCAACAATAAAACCGTCTCAATCATGTTATTTTTAGATTTATCTGCTGCCTTCGATACGCTCAACCACAAGATTCTTATACAAAGGCTAATCGAGAGTGGATTTTCTGGAAAAGCTTTATATTGGTTAAAATCGTACATTTCTGATAGAATGAGTAGAGTCAGTATTGGCGATTATTCTTCCGAATATCAAAAGATGACTCACGGAGTACCAAAAGGATCAGTACTAGGACCACTACTTTTTTCGATATACTTATCACATGTTTTCAAAATCTTCGCCAACCATCCATTGATTAAATTTCATTCATACGCCGATGACATCCAAATTTGTACTGATGCTGATAATGAAAATGACTCATCTGCCCACATCCGTTTGCAGAACTGTCTATGTGAACTATCTATCTTGTTTCACGAAAACTCATTACAACCTAACCTTTTAAAAACTGAAGTAATGTACGATAATCATACTTTTAAACACTTTTCAACATCGTTCACTTTTTCATTTGACAAGTGTTTATTATCATCATCACAAACGATAAGAATTTGGGTGTAATTTTGAATTCTAACCACGACATGAAATCTTTTATATCAGAAAAAATTCGTTCAGTAAACTTTCAACTGTACAGAATTAAAAAAATCAGAAAATCTTTAAATTTCTTTACTTGCAAAATTTTAGTGACTAGTTTAGTATCAGGAGTTTTCGATTATTGTAATGTGCTGCTTATAGGTCTACAAGCTATCACATTGGCTGAACTTACCTCCCTTAACGATATGCTGTACGTATAATTCACAAGCTACTTCATCGAGAAGAAAATAACCATATCAGCATCACACAATTAATGAAGGAATTACACTGGCTACCCATAAAAGAAAGAATCATCTATAAAATATGTCTTATGACTCATAATGCACTCCACTTTGAAACTCCGTCATATTTATATGAATTGATAGAGAGAATCGACCAGACAAGAAGTCTCAGGCCGTGTCATGTTAATCGTATACGACCTAGATCGACAATACATTCTACTGCTGCCCATTCACGCGCCTTCTCATCACAAGCACCGATAGCCTGGAACTCACTACCTGCAACACTCCGTGCTGAAAGAAACTCAGAAAAGTTCAAAAAGAATTTAAAAACATATTTATTTACACTATAACTTTCTTATTATTTCATTATACATTATTGTTAACTTAATTGTTTAAACGATGTCTAAATACAATTTCTTCTTCTTCTTAATATTGTAGTTTAGTAATATAATACATTTGAAAAATATTTACAAAATATATATAAAACAAACATATAATACCGAACAAACAAAAATAAAATAATACTTCCCACTTTATCTGTAATAATAATGAATTATTAATTTTATATTATAATATATTTGAAATATAGATATAAAAACCCAAATTTTCTATAACAAATACACATTAAAAAAACCAGAAGAGATAATGCAATAATTACGATACAAAATGAAACATAAATCAATATAAAATTATAAATTTCTGTTAAAATAAAGTTGTTTGTCAAAACAGATTTTGTTTATTTTATTTTTAAAATATGAAACAGATACAGATTTTATTATATCATTATTTAATGAATTCCATATATTAACTGATATATTATTAATTATATTTTTAATTGTATTATCAGAATTATGTATTACATTTAATTTTTTACAATTACCTCTAGTTCTATAATTATTCGAAATGTTAAGAATATCAGATATATTTATATCTGTATAATTATTTGAAATTTTAAAAATTGTAGTTAGATCTATTTTTAATCTTCTAAGTTCAAGTGATTCTAATTTAAAATATACCAATCTCTCTATATATGTTTTATAATTAATATTTGATGAATTTGTATATCCTACGCATCTTGCAATTAATCGTCTAGTAAATAATCTTTGCACCCTTTCAATTTGGTCTATGAGACTACGAAATTTACTAACCTTTGAAAAAGGTGACCAAATTATGGATGCATATTCTAAAATTGGTTTGCAATAAATTGTATATGCATTTAATAATGCTCTAGGGGATTTTGTAGTAATGAATCTAAATATTGAATTCAAAGAAAAATAAGCTTTTTTACAAATATAATCAATATGTTTATTAAATAAAAGGTTATTTTCAAATATTATTCCTAAATCTTTAAACAAAGTAACGTTTTCTAATTGAATATTATTTATAAAATATTTTGATGGAGTTACCTTCCCTAAAGTCATAACTGCACATTTTGATAATGAAATATTTAATTGCCATTTATTTGCCCATTGTGAAAATAAATTTAAATTATTTTGTAAAAGAAATCTTTCACTCTCAGATGCGTAAGAAAAATATAATTGTGTATCATCCGCAAATAAATCAATATGAATTTTTGAAGAAAATATACTAGGAAGATCATTAATATATAATAAAAATAAAATTGGACCTAAAACCGATCCTTGTGGTACTCCAGATTTTACAATAGAACTATTTGAAAAAGAATTTATATATCTCAAGGACAGGACAGAATCCATCAGATACTTTGGATATTTATTGAATACAAATGTTAAATAACAATATTAAATTACAAAATATTCACAATTATATAATATAAATATATTCACAATTTCGAATAAACATATTAAGTCAAAAATATCAAGACTATTTATTATTAGTGTTCCATATTAGAATACTTTCCTCTACATGATAAATTTGAAAATATAATATAGTTTTCTTATTTGTATGCATATATATTGAAACTTGTCATGTAATGTAATGATATGGTAATTAAGATACAAGTTATGCTTCTATACAATGATAATGAAAATAAATCTGATAATAATAATAATTTTAATGTTGATGATAATTATCATTATATATGATATATTATCATCACGATGTGATAAGAAATCTTCATAGTACATCTAAATGAGCAATACATAAAATAACGGTAATAATATGTTGATATAATATAATAGTAATAATAGGAAATACCTATTAATAAATATCGATTATAATACAGACAATGGTATTTCTATTAATGTCCTACATCGCAGAACTAATCGGAGTCACCCCATTTCACAACCCACTAATTGATTCACCTTAATAGACTGCATATTAAATAAGATTGATTAATAATTTACGAATTACAGCATTTTACTTGATTGATATTATTGAGATTCGCACGCGCCTATGAATATATAAACTCTACATACGGACTTAAAAGAAAACTTGAAAAAGTTCAAAAGTACTTTAATCGTCGCCTTTTTGTTCGTTGTAAAATATCAAAGTTATGATAAACGAATTAAATTTCTCGATGTTGATTCACTTGAAATACGCCGAATTAGATTCGATTTAATAATAATATATAAACTTATTAATGATTTAATTGATATTGACCCATCTTCAATCATTAAAAACTAATAATATTACTCGAGGTCACTCTAAAAGACTATTAATAGATAATGCTAGGATTGACCTACGAATAAATCTATTGAAAAATAGAGTGGTCTCTGTATGGAATGATCTGGATGATAATATAGTCAATGCAAAAACGTTGTCAATCTTCAAATCTAAAATTAAAAATATTATTAAGTAATATACTTATTAAATACGTAAAATACATATCTGTATTTAATCTGTGTTTTATATTGTTTATTTTATTCTATGTTTATTAATTATTTCCCGGTACATATAATTCGTCATACTATGTTAATGACTTATTATTATTATATTTTTATTTTACGTTTTGTTATCGTTTTGCGTTTTATTTTGTATTATTTATTTACTATTTACTATTCATACTATGAATATAATTCGTAATCAAATTAATTCAATTCAATTCAATTCAATAATAATAATAATAATAATAATAATAATGTTTCAACGCATAGCAACCAAATTTAAAGTCGCATAAATTTAACGCGTTATTTCTACAAATTAAAAAAAATAAATTTCTTTAAATCTAATTAATTTCGACATACATTCGGATAACTTGTTCTCTATATTATACAGAATTACTTTCGATATTTACGTAGTCATTACATTAAAGGATAAGGTTTTAAAATAGATTTCGAAAATAAGAAAATTGAAATATCGCAACGCTAATTTATTTAGTAAACAAGAAAAATCGAATTCGGCAATTGTTCAATTTAAAATCATAGGGAAACAGTTTGTTAAAAATATATATAATTTCTAAAATTATATGATTGTAATATATTTATTACATTAAAAATGGATTGTAGTACATGTAATTTAGAAATTAATAACGAAAATTATATAATATGTTCATGTGGTAATAAATACCATTATAAGTGCTTATATAAATCAACAATTATGAAAACAAATTGGTCTAATAAATCACCGCCAAAATATGCTATTCAGTTATTTAGATCACCAAATTTTACATTTAAAAGTATAATTAATAATAATGATAATACACCAATAAATCTACCTATTTTAAATAACGCATTACCATCGTCTACTATTATTGATAATAGTAATATTAATAATTTAATAAATAGTACAGAAACAAAATTAAATATGTTATTATCAAAAATCACTGAAATAAGTAAATTGATTGTTGTTAAAAAAGCATACGCTAATGTAACCGCTAATGTAACCACTACTGTAACCAATTCTGATACCTTTACTGACAATTTGGTAAAATCAGTAAATATTATTAAAAATAATATTTATAGCAATAATGAAATAATTATTCACAATATTAATATTCCTAATACGGATAAAACTAATTTCTTTAAATACCAAATACATATTATTTGTAAAACAGTAGATATTAATAAATAGTGTGTATTACCAATAGTTCAATTATCATTTAATAAATTAAAATTAATTTTAGATAATGTGGTCTCAAAAAAAATTATTTTATCAAATGTTAACCGATTATGTAGATTACGAGATCTTCACAATTCATTCTTTAGAATATCTCTAGATGAAATATCACTAGAACGTCATCAGATATTATACCATGTAGTTAATAATAAATTAATTAAAAATAACAAAATTATCAAATGTATTTATAATTCTAGAAGTAGTTCCTATGAACTAAGATATATTATAAATAATAAAATTGATTGGAATATGTCAATTGGTGAAGATAATTTTAGTGTATGGAAATTGCATATATTACTTATAAAAATTCCATTATTAATCAAAATCAAAATAAAACTACAGGTTCTAGATGACTAACCGGCAATAAAGATGAAAATATTAAAAATAATAATTTAAATATATATTATGCAAATGCTCGTAGTATTAGAAATAAAATGAATTTTTTGGAATTTTTACTTTCATCTAATAAATATGACATTATATGTTTAGTTGAAACATTCTTAACATTAGATGATAGAGATTCTCTATATTTAATCAGTGGAAAAAATGATATACTATTTAGATACGATAAATTAATTCATAGAGGAGGTGTTGCGATATTTTGTAAATCTAATTTATTTCCTGTACGACATTTTATTTCACACATATATGTTCAATATATACATTTAAAAATTAATTCAAAAATTCCGTTTAATATTATATGTGTTTATAGACCTCCAAATTGTAATGAAGTATCTCATGAACAATTATGTACATTATTTGATATAACCCAACAAAATTATAATTCTTCTATAATTATAGGAAATTTTAATTTACCACATTTTAATTGGAAAGAATACACATTTCCTAATTACCCAAAAAGTTATGCATTACTTTACGATTCGATTATTAAAAATTCATTTTCACAATTAATAAATAAGCCAACTCGTAATAATAATATAATTGATTTACTTTTTACTAATGAAAAACAATTACTATCTAATATAAATATTGGAGACTATTTCGGATTACACAAAAATATAAGTTACCACTATTCTGTTTCATTTAATGTAAATATTGAAAAATACCCATGTAAACAGATTTTATAATCAAACAATTTTGATTTCAATAATGCTAATATAAAATTGATTAAATATCATCTTTCTAAATTTAATTGGGAATATCTAAATTCAAATGATTATAATATCGATCAAAAAGTAGAATATTTTAATGATGTTCTAAATAAATTATTTGGGTAAACGGGTGAACCATCAAATTCAAATAACTATAGGCCTATTTCAATAACATGTGTAATGTGTAGAGTATTAGAACGTATTATTTCTAAACAATTAATTTTGTATTTAAAATCTAATAATTTATTAACAAAATATCAATATGGTTTTATAAGTGGAAAATCCACAGAATTACAATTAACAAAATGTTTAAAATTTTGGTATAATGAATTGAATAATAAAAAATGTGTAGATATAATATATATTGATTTTGCAAAAGCTTTTGATGTTGTTTCTCATGAAAAACTACTATTTAAATTAAAATCATACGGTATATCTAATAAAATAATAAAATGGTTTTATAATTTTTTATCGAATAGATCTCAAATTACACGGGTTGAAAATTCTTTTTCAAATAGTTCTATTGTAAAATCTGGAGTACCACAAGGATCGGTTTTAGGTCCAATTTTATTTTTATTATATATTAATGATCTTCCTAGTATATTCTCTTCACAAATTCATATTGATTTATTTGCCGATGATACAAAATTATATTTTTCTTACGCATCTGAGAGTGAAAGATTTCTTTTGCAAAATAATTTAAATTTATTTTCACAATGGGCAAATAAATGGCAATTAAATATTTCATTATCAAAATGTGCAGTTATGACTTTAGGGAAGGTTACTCCATCAAAATATTTTATAAATAATATTCAATTAGAAAACGTTACTTTTTATAAAGATTTAGGAATAATATTTGAAAATAACCTTTTATTTAATAAACATATTGATTATATTTGTAAAAAAGCTTATTTTTCTTTGAATTCAATTTTTAGATGCATTACTACAAAATCCCCTAGAGCATTATTAAATGCATATAAAATTTATTGCAGACCAATTTTAGAATATGCATCCATAATTTGGTCACCTTTTTCAAAGATTAGTAAATTTCGTTGTATCTTAATTATTGCATTACCTCATCTGGTTTTTTTTTAATGTGTATTTGTTATAGAAAATTTGGGTTTTTATATCTATATTTCAAATATATTATAATATAAAATTAATAATTCATTATTATTACAGATAAAGTGGGAAGTATTATTTTATTTTTGTTTGTTCGGTATTATATGTTTATTTTATATATATTTTGTAAATATGTTTCAAATGTATTATATTACTAAACTACAATATTAATAATTTTCTATTATTTCAGATTATATTGATAAGTATTATATTTTTGTTTCGTAATATTATTGGTATGTTTTGTTATTAACTGTTTTTGTATAGGTATATTGGTTTATTTTATTTGTAACTTGTTATATTTGTATATATATATGTGTTTAAAATTTATTATACAATTAAAATTTAAAATTAATAAAGTACTACCTACTATTATTACAGATTTTAGGTACAAATATAAGATAAAGTAGAAATTGAATATTTCGATGCCACTTACAAAATTATGTATTTTATTTCTATTTTCGATTATTTTTACGCTATCTTTTATTTCTATTTTTATAATTTTTCGTTTATTTTTACTATATGATTTATTTCTACTTTCGATTGTTTTTCGTTTATTTTTACGGTAACTGTAAAATGTTTTAATTTCTTTAATTTTTTAATTTCGTATTATTCTTTGTTTATTTCTATAACATATGTTATCGTTAGCAAATAGTTATACTTTATACTTACGATTATATTTTCGGCTATGTATTTGCTTAAATAAATTATCAATCAATCAATCAATAATAATAATAATAATAATACTAATAATAATAATAATAATAATAATAATAATAATAATAATAATAATAATAATAATAATAATAATAATAATAATAATAATAATAATAATAATAATAATAATAATAATAATAATAATAATAATAATAATAATAATAATAATAATAATAATAATAATAATAATAATAATAATAATAATAATAATAATAATAATAATAATAATAATAATAATAATAATAATAATAATAATAATAATAATAATAATAATAACTGCCTGTGTGGCTCAGTGGCTAAGGCGTCAGACACACAAGCAGTAGGACACGAGTTCGACCCTCATCCGGACCATTAATTCATTTTATAAAATGGGTCTTAAAATATTATTTAGAAGTGATCTTATATAATTGTGTATACATAAATGATCGGCTCTCGTTAAAACCATGGATGCCTTAACATGAGAGCGGCTTCGAAGGGATATTAGAGCCATATATGGTTATAAGTGAAAACTCCATCTAAGTTCCTGGATGGGATGAAAGGACTCCACCAAATAAAAAATAAAATAAAATAATAATAATAATAATAATATCTTCTTGATTAATCGATAAGTATTTTTAATTATTTATATTAATTATTGTTAAACATCATTATTTTGTTTAATATAATAATTCCATAATTAATATATTAATAAATATATTTATTTAATTATTTCCTTGTCCATGTAAATCGTACTTTATCAATAAAATACAATGTTTATATTACATTTATTAAGTGTTATTATTTATTTACGTTTTATGGTAGGTTTGCGATTTATTTTTATGTAATTTTTAATCTTTATACTAATTAATTAATTGTCAATAACATTGAATTGAATTGAATTAAATAATAACAAAAATAATAATAATACTAATAATACTAATACATATGCGTGATAATGAAATAATAATAAAATAGAAATAGATGAATTGATTGGTATAAGAAAATGAATACACGAGTAAGACTAGCTGATATGAAGTTACAACTAATCTTATATGTGAATTCACCCTACTTACACCCACTGAACAAAGGTACTCGAGAGATTTTATGTTCAGCGCTATACTAAATCTACTATATATATATATATATATATATATATATTTATATATATATTCTATAAATAAAAACACAACAAACTCAAATATAGTAGATACTTTATGTTACACACCACACATACATATATTATTAATATTAATATTAATATAATAATTACATATATGTATATGTAAGATAATATACATATATATATATATATATATATATATATATATATATATAAGTTAATATACATGTTATAACAATTATATTATATTATAATAATTTATAAATATATACTTACAAAATATTTCAAATAAAACGTATTAATATAATGTAAATATATTTAATTAATGTATTAATTATATTATATTAATTATACTTATCAATGTATTAATTACTTAATATAATATATTATATAGTAATATCAAATATAATTTAGTATATTATCAATATAAGGTTTAAATTCAATCTAACGTATATATATATATATAAAGTATGTTTATAGAATACTTTATATATATACTACTATAGTATGCTAATCCCATGATATGTAGAATAATTTATAGTTATATAATAACGGTGATAGTATATAGTTATATAACCAATGAGAGTATACATTTAAGCATAATAAATAGTGATATCCTAATCAGCATTATCGGTCACTTTACTTTAAGCTTCATTCCTCGCCGTGTATTTATAGTACATGAATGTAGTTGAGAGTAAAGTGTCCGATAGTGTACCATACAACCTTGTTTACTACTGTGACAGAGACTCGAAGATAATGCAATGGTAAAAGGACCAGCATACGTAGAAGCGGTATGATTATACACAAGGACGGATGGACCAACGCTCATGTCCTCTAGGTTTATTTCCACGCGGTACACTCTTGTTCTTTTATAAATATGTGTATAAGTTTGTATATACAATCGTGTATACGTATATATGTGAATGCGTATATATGTATGTATATACGAACATAATCACATATGTATATATGAATAAATGTATATAGAAAGATTGCATATATGCATATATATTGAAATATTTATATATATCATGAATTTCTAAAAAAAAGCTTAATTTGTATAATATAATATTAATATTTGTCTTTAATTTACTATAATTGATCATTTAAATATAATAAGGGTTATTCTTCATTAAAATTATACTTAATATAATTATAATTATATTTCAACAAATTATGTAAATATATTTAATAATCTATTACTAAATCTACTTTAATTTCTAATTGTGTTTGAAATTTGGCAATATAAAATATAGATATATGTATGTGTGAATATATATATATATATATATATATATATATATATATACATGTGCAATACTAAATGTAAATAATAAAATATCTAAAACACGATAGGGAATAAGATAATAATATGTCCTCATTATCTCAAATTAAATTATATACAATGTATTATAATAGTGTTATTATATAGGCATATACCTACATATATACCTACATATACATTTAAATATTACACTCATATAACATTCCTAATATAATATAAATACGGCAATGTATACAGGTTATATTTATGTAAAGCTGGTAGGCTACTAACTTCAATGGAGACGTATCGTAAACCGAATAATATAAACTATTTCCCGATGTTTTAATACTCGTAGGTTCTTCATTTAATTTTAATAATAATTTAACTTCATTCAACTTAGAATAATAATACAATTCTTTTAGACCTAGATAGGTAGGGATGTTTGTATATTTATATACCTATAGGAATATTTGTATATTTGTATTTTTTACCTATGTCAGTTTTATCTATTTAGTTTTTTTTTGTGTGTGGATATTGCTTTATATTTAGATTTGGAATTTTTATCATTTTTATCATTATTTAATTTATTATAATTATTATGTACAATATTATCGACAATATTGATATGATAATTAAATATTTAGTAAGTATAAATCATATATTTAAAAATACAAATATTGATTACATTTAAAATAATAAGATTACAAAATTAACCATAATACATTACTAAAATTAATCTTAAAATATCACTTGTGCACATATATGTATACATATTGACGTACTATTTATTTAGATATATTTATTAAATTATAGATTTACCAATATAACTCAGTAAATGTATATACAAATCACTGTAGTACACATCACAAATCACCTACACATACATATATTCCGTCTCTCCGAGAACATGGCTAGTTTCAAGCGATAACTTCAGAGGTGTAAGTACCTACACTATAGGTACACTGTGTAGGTTTGGTATATATATATATACACTAACTTCGGACTGTCCATATCGCTACCGTTCCTATACTGGTCAAGTGGTCATTCCAATTCGGAGAACTATCATAGCGTGTTATCGGCATGTAAGTATTACTTCCGTTACTTTTGTACACATAATCGATGACCGAAGTAGTTCGTATGTAGAATAGCACATTCCTATAGGATATATACGTATATAATATATACATATATAATACATGCATATACGAATGTAGGCTTATATATTCGATATTAACAACATTTATATAATATTTGATAGTTTGTTAATAAATTTAGCGCTTTAAAAATAATAATTAATTATTCAAATATAGAATACGAGATGTTATATATATATATATATATATATATATATATGAATTAATGAATGAATTAAGTTTATAGATACAATCTAAGGAGGAATAGATCAGATGTATTGATTCGAAACCTCCTAACAGTACGTGCAATATAGTATCATCATTTCCATTCAAATATAATAATAAAATAAAAATTATGATAAACATGAAATGATTAAATAAAGGTTAATCACATACGAAAATAATAAAAATTTAAAATTAGAAACAAATATAAAATGTTAAATTATATTAATAAAGGAGATATAAATAAATTTGATATCTATAATACAAATATAAGTTGTGATTCGTGAATAGGCATTCAAAGTTAAATATTTATTATATATCTATATATATATATATATATATATATATTTAGAAAGTAAAGTTATATAACTAATTATATATAATGCAGTTATGTTAGTCTGTTTACATATTACCAGCACTATATATGTTAATATTCATACCATATATGGTGATCACTAAATATATATATATATATATATATATATATATTATAATAGTATATACAATTTGCAATGTAGATAAATAATACATGTTTATCAAGAGTATAACCCGTTTCTGTGTTCATAATATAGTGATATAATATATAATACAATATAAATATACCATATAGTGTAGTGTATGGGAAAGGAGGGTATTTAATCCCCAACACATATAATATTTAATGTATAGATAAACGTAAAATGTATCAATGAATACTAAGTAACTAACTGTTCTCGAATATATGTGAAAGAACACAACATTCCCAGGTTCTTGAAAACAAAAGTAGAAAATCCTTGACTGACGTGGTCATTGTAGCATCTTACCGAATAATAATCATTAATGACTTTAAATAAGAAACACGGTCCGCTCAATACCACCCTATTGTCAGCACATATGTTTGAGACTGTATATATGTTTATTATTATACATTTTATATCACGTATATATTATAAAGGTTAAACATTTATATTTAATAAATATACATATATATATATATGACATTTTAATGGAACAAAATTGAATACATCAATACTGGTAACATATAAATGGTTAATTGTGGTTTTATATATATTATTAATATTTTTCATAAAATTGGATCTATATATATATATATATTAGTGAAATTAGAAACTTGAATATAAGTATTGAAATTCATCAAGTATACGATT
The DNA here is from genome assembly GCA_964019155.1 of Osedax fenrisi. Classification (NCBI taxonomy): domain Eukaryota; kingdom Metazoa; phylum Annelida; class Polychaeta; order Sabellida; family Siboglinidae; genus Osedax; species Osedax fenrisi. Next base: position 63,303,724 of record OZ025244.1, read on the forward strand.
ATTTTCATAGTAAAAGTTGATGAATTGGCAAATAAAATATGGATATATCTATATCATGATAACGATCATTATACCATTATACCATATGCATATACCATGGTATTATAACGATCTATCATATTATAAAGTATTATGCTTATCGTTTAATAGTTAGAAATATTAACGCCAATATATAATCGAAGTTTATGTATTAATGAATTTGTAATACGAATAATATTCCAATATAGACATAGAAATATTTTCATATGTTAGATCAAATTAAGAATGATATATTAAGAGATTCACTAAATATAGATGGTGTATAGGATATATAGGATAAGGAAGTTTAGTGATAGTTCAATTATCATTAAACGGAAGTATTTTTACATTTTGTTAAACTTGGTTTATTCTTATTTTTATTGTTAATCAAAAATGGAATGTAATATCAACTACCCGACAAACAATTATTACTGCATAGTTGTCCTTCAGGATACCCTGCTAAGGACTCCTGCAGATGTCCTAAAGTGTAACAATATGTCTATCTATTTTACATGTGTGCAGGACATTTACAGGGATTTATTAGTCACTGTGTAACGATAACTAAGGACAAAATAACGAATTTTCTGAATTCTGCTAAGGATAAATAAGGACAAAAAAACGAATTTTCTGAATCCTGCTAAGGATAAATAAGGACAAAATAACGAATTTTATGAATCCTGCTATGGATAAATAAGGAAAAAATAACGAATTTTCTGAATCCTGCTAAGGATAAATAAGGACAAAATAACGAATTTTATGAATCCTGCTAAGGATAAATAAGGAAAAAATAACAAATTTTCTGAATCCTGCTAAGGATAAATAAGGACAAAATAACGAAATTTCTGAATCCTGCTAAGGATAAATAAGGACAAAATAACGAATTGTCTGAATTCTGCTAAGGATAAATAAGGACAAAAAAACGAATTTTCTGAATCCTGCTAAGGATAAATAAGGACAAAATAACGAATTTTCTGAATACTGCTAAGGATAAATAAGGACTAAATAACGAACTTTCTGAATTTTGCTAGGATAAATAAGGACTAAATAACTAATTTTCTGAATCCTGCTAAGGATAAATAAGGAAAAAATAACGAATTTTCTGAATCCTGCTAAGGATAAATATGGACAAAATAACGAATTTTCTGAATCCTGCTAAGATAAATAAGGACAAAATAATGAATTTTCTTAATCCTGTTAAGGATAAATAAGGACTAAATAACGAATTTTCTGAATTATGCTAAGGATAAATAAGGACAAAATAATGAATTTTCTATATCCTGCTAAGGATAAATAAGTACTAAATAACGAACTTTCTGAATCCTGCTAAGGATAAATAAGGACAAAATAACGAATTTTCTGAATCCTGCTAAGGATAAATAAAGACTAAATAATGAACTTTCTGAATTCTGCTAAGGATAAATAAGTACTAAATAACGAACTTTCTAAACCTGCTAAGGATAAATAAGGACAAAATAACGAAATTTCTGAATCCTGCTAAGGATAAATAAGGACTAAATAATGAACTTTCTTAATCCTGCTAAGGAACAATAAGAATAAAATAAATTAATTTTTAAATCTGATATAGACAAACAGGAACATATAAAGTATGTTCTATTCCTATATAGAATAACCCAGCATTAAAATTACATCAAAAACTTAAGTTCAACTTAATTCATTGGTAACTAATTAACCTAAGTTCAACTTAAGTTCTAAACTAAATTCGAAATTCAATAATAATAACATTTGAATACAAACTTTAATCAATACTCAATTGCTATATATTCAATATTTCGCAATTAGTTCAACATGATTTCCAATTATATTATCAATATAATTATGATTACAATTGTAGTTCAATGTGTCACTTGAATGATATTATGAAATTTAGAAAAATACATAGGATCACTTAAATAATTGTATTTAAAATAATATTTTATTTATTAAAATCAGTATATTAACTTAAATATAAAATTAAAATAATAATTAATAATTAATTTTCATAAATAAAAATTAAATCAATATATTTAAATAATTAAAAGGTATAATATTTGATTCTTTCTATATTAAAAAAATTATATATACTTATTAATAATGTCATGCATAGTACAATATTATACTACTGATTAGGGTATCCTCAGGACAATTTAAGTACAGTTTTGCATAGTTATTTATAGATATGAAAATATTACTGTAAATGTCCTGCTCAGTACCATATTATACTACTGATAAGGTTATCTACAGGACAGTTTAAGTAAAGTTTTGAATTTTATTTATAGATATGAAAAATATTACTTTAAATTTCCTGCTCATTGACTGATTTGTATACTCATATTAAGAAAATTATTAAATTTGTGTAAGAATTTAATTTATTTTGAAATAATCAATTACCAAATATTATTTTAGATTAAATACAATATTTAAAAATAATTACTACAAAATAGTAAATTAATATATTATATTTATATTTAATTTATAGTTATTGTTATTAATAAAAATTTCTAAATTGTTATATATCTTAAAATAAAATAATATGATAGAATGATTGATTTTACGTTTTTCCCAATATATCAAATTATACGTTAATATTTTTGTAATAGAATAAAACAACTATTGTGTGACACGATCTTAAATCTAATTCGCTTTTAATTTTATTATGGACATAATTTATATAATATATAATATTATATTTTAGGGCATTTCGTAATAGAGAAATAGTATATATATATATATATATCTTCTATCTTCTTCTATACATATAAAAGAAATTTAATTTAAATATTTATTTGTTTATTTATATATTTATTTATATGCGTTGTATGGTTAAGAACACGGTTGTACGGATTTACAAAATTTAAATTGCTACTTATTCTCTAGGAAAATATTATTGTCAATGTCATTGTTCTGATGCATTTTTTTATTTCCACCCCTACACCGATCATAATTGCGTAAAACTGTCCTTTATCGACCTATTTCCCTCGATCGGGAAATCTTTTTATTTTAGAAGAAAATGTTTCACATGTAAAATGTATGAGAATGTGAGGTGTTACGTAAAAATGTAGTTATATTCACTTTACTTTAATCAATGTATTCGTAAATGGCAATAAACGGTGATAACGTTTCCTTTTTCGCTATATTTAACGAAGTAATTTTTAATTTGTCAATAAAAACTTAAATTTAAGTGTTTTGTTATAAATAAATAAATTGTTTTCTAGAATTAAATCTTTGTTTAGATCTATGTTTCTAACGAACCCATAGGTACAATACGTATAATATCCGGGCAACGCCGGGACGTAGTCTGTTAGTATATATAAGAGGGACTATAAATAGTAAAACATTTTTAAAATACTACTAATATGTTTAGAACCTCTCCGATGTTTTACTATGTATAACATTTTTATATATATCAATAAATAATTAAATCAAATGTATTATTTCATGTTGTAAATCATGAAATAATTGTGATTTTAATAAAAAAAAATTATTTGTTTTTGAGAACTTATTTTATATATAATTATATATATATATTATTATTAAATAGTATATTGACTACTAAATAAATAAATAAAATAACAGTAACAATAACAACAATTATATATATATATATATATATATATATATATTCTAACCGGCATATGTTATTATGCATGGATATATTGGCTGGCAAGTTTTAAGTTGCACATTATACAACTGAATCGTTCCATTGAGAAGGCTACAAGTCTGTTTTGATTCATTTCCATATCTAACGTATGATGTTGTCAAATAAGAATATAGATATAAGATAATTATTTATTAACATTTTATGTATGGTGTTTTTTAACATAAAATAAGAATACTAATATATTCCATATATATATGTATATATATATATATATATATATATATATATATATATATATGTGTGTGTGTGTACTTTCGTATTTCACCTAATGGTCCACAGTGTGAACTTCCCACTTGTTACAACTTAACACTATAAATTGAATTAAATCAAATATCAATAACAAATTAAGCGTATCATGTAATATATTATTAATATAATCATTATAAATATATTTTATATATTATAAATTTATATTAATGGGTCAAATTATTTAAAATATATAATTTAATATATATATATATATATTTTGTTATTACTAATTATAAATTAATATTTTGATATTAGCTAAATAAATAGGTCTATATAAAAGTACATATGATATTATAAGGTAATATTAATAAATGGTAGATCTAATGATATGAACAAATATTATCTCCTCTTTCTGTTTTCTTTACAAATAATGACATCAATTCATTTATGGTTTCATCGTAAATATACATAGCATTAAACTATTCAGTATCTTTTATCATATTGAATTTCTCATATATAGAACTCTATAGAGTTCATTATAATGTGCATATTAATACAATTATTTTACTGTCAACAGAAGGTATTGCAATTTCAATTTATTAATATTATTTGATTATAAATATTATTGTGATTTAAATTGTATTTAATAGATAACGGGGGTGTCTGTATTCGGTTCATGTCCGAATATGGACACCCTGTGTTATAATACGGACACCCTATATACTACTATATAACTATATATTATTGATGACCAAATGAGATAAATTACAATTACATTATTTATAATTAATTTTATGAATAATTTAATATAATTGAATTAGAAATTAATTTATTAATTGTTATCATTTTACTAATTACTAATATACATTAGTATCTAAATAAAACATTTTAGGATATAGCTTCATTGATGGTATTACTATTATAACACGCGCGATTTTTATGAAAATCAGAATAGTTCACACGCTGCATGCTGATTGGTTATAGGGTATCCATATCAATACATCTAGAGTGTCCGATGGACACTGTCCTTATTAGGGACTTATATGAACTCTATATATATGCTTATAACTTAATTAATATTTGATAACAAATATAGAAATTATGTATATAATGTTTAGAATGCTTTAGTTTTTAATAATGTAGTGTTATGTTTTATATCGATACATTTTTATATTCTTGAAAAGATCTTAGGTTGAAATTGTTTTCATAAATGTTAAGATATATCAGCACTACATTGAATAATTAAAAAATAAAAAATACTTATTTAGAATATTTATATAATTATGAATATTTTATTAATACACATTTTTTTGTAGTATTTATGGTTTCTGAGTTATCAAGAGAATCCGTATTCGGGAACTGTCCGTATTTGGTTACTTTCTACTATATTGCCATTTTCAAGTTCATTCATAATTTATCTGCATTCTAAAAACAAATGTATTTATTTGTAATATGTGAGTGTATCTTTTATAAAACCTATTCTTATTGTCCAGCGGGATAGACATAAGTCTTCAATTTACACGATGTTAAAGTATTTCTAAATTTTATAAAATTATAGTATAATTATCCTATTGCATTAATGATAGTTAATATATTAATTATATATAAACTCCATTTCGCTAACATATTTAGAAACTAGATTTACTTAATGATCTGTGCAATGGGTATAATATACCAGCTGTTATTCCTGGTATATTAAACATGTGTGTACACTATTGTATCTGCCAGATATATTATATGTTCTATCATACTAATGACCTCGTCAATTATATAGCAGGAAATAAATCTTATCAATGCATATTTTAGCATATTTCTAGTTACTTTATTTATATTGCCATTACGTTTATAAATGCATGAACAAAAATTCCCACTTTATAACCTTCTCAAGAATATACAAATGGATCGATATAAAATATAAAACGATATTATTAAATAATAAAGCATTCTAAACTTATATATATATATATAATTTCTATATTTTTTATCAAATATTCATCAAGTTATAAGCATATATCTTGAGGTCATATTATTCCCTAATACGGACACTCTAGATGTCTTAATACGGACACCCTATAACCAATAAGCTCGCATCTTATAAACTATTCTGATATTCATAGAAATCACGTACGTTATAATAGTAATACCACCAATAAAGCTAAATCTAAATTTGTATTATTTAGATACTTAAATTGTATTATTAATTAAAAAAATAATAAAAATAATTAAATTATTAACTAATTAAATTAGGATAAATTATTCATAAAATTAATTATAAATAATGTAATGTAATTTGTCTGATTGATTCATCAATAATATATAGTTATCTAGTGGTATAGATGTTATCCGTATTATAACAATGGGTGTCCGTATTCTAACATGGGTACCGAATTAAAAGATTAAATAAAATTTTAAAATCACAATAAATATATCTATATCTATAATCATATAATATTAATATATTGTAATTTTTAAATAAAAATAATTAGTCATACAATGTTAAGACCATTTATTTTTAAAGTGTTCGTATTAGGTTACTTTCCCTTATACAATGTGCCAATACAAGCTATATTTTCTTGATTATGATATCTAATAGAAGTAAATATAGCTCTCCGAACATCATTAGTATTTTTTTATATTTTTGTTATCATGTATACTCATTAATTACATATTTATTATATCTTACTCTTATTATTTTCCGTTTCATTGAAATACGATTTAGATGAAATGCGTATTCGATTTTCCATGTCTAGTAAATCATTCCAATGCCATCTTCCAATTAGAATATATTATGGTTATAACCAGTAATTATAAATGCATGTATATTATAACGATTAGTTTTTTTATAATGTTGTATACAATAGTAGCAAAAAAGACCTCCTTTTCACTATACCAATGCACCCATTACAATTTGTTGTTCTACTTTTTGTAGAATGATAAAGTTTGATATATATTATTATGACTATAAACATGATTCATAATATATCTTACATCTGGAGCTTAGCTCTATATATATATATGGGAATTGATAATATTGTGTATAATTAGTAATAATATATATCAACAAATATTCAATATTCTATTTATTATTAAAAAATTATTAAAAATTATTAAAATATTTTTAAAATTGGCTCAAAAATAGTGGGTTTCCAAATATATCCGGACCCCATTACTTATAAATAGGGGGGGCGGATACCCACGATCCCTTGTTCATCGCCTTAGTAACTAGAGTTCTTAATACATATAATATCATTAGTGATTCGCAATATGGTATTAGATGTATATTTTATAATCTGATGCAATTAATGGATATAATACATTTATTACCGAGACATTGGAAAATTGTATAAAAAATGCTCTATTTTATTTATTAATCTTAAAAATTCTTTAGATATATTAGACCATATACTAATGCACACATTATACGTATATGGTAATTGGGGAATAGTATACTATAGAATTTCAAATGAATTATTATTTATTTGTAGTATAATATGTAAATATATATGATTATAATTATTATATTATTGATATTAAATGTGTTATTCCTCAAGGATCATTATGTTGTCATGTATTATGTTTAATATTTGTAATATTCATTAATTACATTAAAATATTGATAATATTATTTTCCGATAATAAATTTAATTTATAAAAGTGAATATTATAGTCATCACATTTTTTTAAATTTTACAAATATTTATATCATTTATACTCAGTACTATTACATATATATATATATATATATATATATATATATATATATTTGTATATCTGCTTTAATATATTAATCACTTATTTGATATGATAAATAAGTTCTCTATATATTCTATTATACATTTTATTTTACATTTTATATTTTAAATATATTATCTATTATCACATTTCATAGCCATTTCTTACTACTTATTTTTGTATTATAATTTTTTTAATGATTAAATATATCATTATTTATATATCTGTATTATACATTTTATTTTTTGTAATCTTTTATTAGTACAATTTTGTTATTTTATAATGATGACATTTAATATAAATTATGAAAATTTGTAACATTTAATTAAATGTTTAATACATTTATTAATAATTAAATTGGTTTGATAACTACAATATGCTATTATCCATTTGCACGGTTAATCGACGAGTGAATTTGACAATGTTATATTATACTCTAATGTTTGTAGTTTGCATGGGTCTCAACATATTAATATTCATGAGTTATTATTGTGTCAATTGAAGCAATATCTAGAGAATATATTCTGAAGAAGTGTAATCAATGTGTTCATGTTTTTTTAAGTTGACGACATATTAGGTTACTTCGTAATTCAAATGCTGATATTATATAATAGTTTATTAATGTTATATGATATTTTAATGTATTCTCTTGCTTATATTTTCAACAAGTGAACTTAAGATTTTATTTCAATATAAATCAATGTTTATTTGACCAATTCTGAATTATATATACTACGTATTTTAATTCATAAATTGTAGAGTTCATTATAGTGAATGTAGGCCAATAATCAAACAAACTTATCAGTAGAGGATAACAAATAACTTTTTAAATATACAAATCCTAAAATCAAAAATTTGAAATATATAAATCAAATTTATTATTTAAAAATGTAAACCTATATTGGATACTGTATCAGAATAATGTATGTTATTATAACATCACATATTAAAAGGGTTGGTAGATATATTTTATTTTTAAATAAAATAGTTGAATTCACTGCAATGTTGTACAAATAAATATATATATATATAAATATAAATATATATATATATATATATATATATATTAATAATGATTTAATATGTTAAATTTCAAATAGAATTAATGAATTACTCTGAATATATATGATAGAAGACACTTAATGTACATATATTTATTTTATCTCATTTTACATTAAACAATCTAGATTTAATATTATTTAATATATATATATATATATTACAATAATACTTTTATATGCTAGTTTGTAAATATTAGTATTAACTGAATATATAAATAATCTTACATTAAATCATATTACACCATTTATCAAAATGAGTAGGATAATTTACGAATAAGTAACTATGATTACATAAATAATTATAGAAATTGAATTGATTTATTCATTATATATAGTTGTTTAAAATTAATATATTATCTTTATTACTATATATATAAATATTAACACAAACCGACATTCGTAATAGTCACTGCAAGACGAACACGCTACGAATGAGCCATTGAGTCCTTGACAGGAACTTGCGCAATCGTTGGTCGTTGTCACAGTTTTCTTGTAATAAGCTATTCCATAGTTATATATATATAGTCGTGTTACATATATACATTTTAAATATAAGTATATACTCTATTGAATATTAAAAATTTACAATCACAGTTAACCCATAAATAATTATTTATAAAATTAATTGCCCGATATAAATCATTGTATATGATATTACCTTTGTTAACTGAAACTATGAAGGTTAATCTTATAATAAGATTATAAACACAATATATCGATTCTTTTACCTTTTGTTTATATATATATATATATATATATATATATATATATGTTATATAATGTTATATAATTTATATATATAATTGTATTTTCTATTGTATATTTGCAAATTATTATATAAAATGATATATAACATTATTAAGGTAATAACATACTTATAATACATATGTATTATCATATTGTATTTACTACTACTACTACTACTACTACTACTACTACTACTACTACTACTACTACTACTACTACTACTACTACTACTACTACTACTACTACTACTACTACTACTACTACTACTACTACTACTACTACTACTACTACTAATACTACTACTACACTACACTACACTACACTACACTACACTACACTACACTACACTACACTACACTACACTACACTACACTACACTACACTACACTACACTACACTACACTACACTACACTACACTACACTACACTACACTACACTACACTACACTACACTACACTACACTACACTACACTACACTACACTACACTACAATACACTACACTACACTACACTACACTACACTACACTACACTACACTACACTACACTACACTACACTACACTACACTACACTACACTACACTACACTTCACTACACTACACTACACTACACTACACTACACTACACTACACTACACTACACTACACTACACTACACTACACTACAATACACTACACTACACTACACTACACTACACTACACTACACTACACTACACTACACTACACTACACTACACTACACTACACTACGTTGACCTAAAAAATCAATCTATTAATATTACATCTCTCCTCACTTCTTCTAATCATATTTCTCATGCCTCATCTATTTCTAATACCTCATATATTTCTAATCCCCCACATATTAATGCAACTAAAACATATGCCTCACTATTCACTAATTCTTCTTTATCTACTAGCTCTCGTAATAAATCTGCACACATTCCTGTTCCTCTTACTCCTTCACTTGTTATTGAGAATCTTGATACGTCTCAACGGAATCTGCCTTTTCTAAAATCTATTCTTTCCAAACTTGACCTTGACCCTAACACTATTACTACTATATCTTTTAAATCTAACCGCTTTTCTTACACTATCTTCTCCTTTTATCTATGACGCTATAATATCTTCTCGATATAAACTAAAAGATAGTAATTTTTCTAAACTATTCTTTAGACCACAATTATCTGATACTGCATGAATGGTAGAGTACTCTTTCATGCATGCAAATCAGGTATAGTCACGGGTCATAAATGTATTTTCAATTATCGTACATCGCGTTATGAACTCAGACCATGTAATGATTCAAAGATTGATTGGAAATGTGAACCGTTGTCACCATCTTCGGATTAACTAGCTCTATAGGAGAAATCCTTCATAGAGTACAAAGAAATTATTAAATCTAAATCCAAATATACGTCTTCTATATGACAATCACATAACACACCAATCTATCCTACTATCTTTCTTTTAAATACTAGATCTCTTAAAGCTAATATTGACCTTATACTGGACTTACTTACTGATGACAAACCCGACATTGTACTACTTACTGAAACCTGGATTACATCGCGTGATACACATATTTTTTCATGTATTAATAATATTAATTACTGTCTAACCCTTCTTCCTCGTGACAACCGTCGTGGTGGGGGAGTTGGCATATTAACAAAGAAGTCTATTGTTATAATTGAATCTAAACATATGCCTTTATATTTATCTGAATGCTTACGTTTAAGTGTTAAACTCTCTTCTATTAACTTTACCTTCTTTTTAATTTACCGACCTCCCAATACTAATATTTTACCTTTTTTCAATGACTTTACTGATATTATTCATTCTATAAATAATACCAATTTTCTTATTGCCGGTGATTTTAATTTTCATTTTGGAAACCCTTTCCCTCCACATTCTTCATTTAGTGATTTACTTGACTCTCTTTCATTAGTACAAAATGTAAATTGTCCAACCCACATAAGTGGTAATACACTTGACTTAATCATAACTCCTATTCTTAATAATGTTCTATTTTCTAAACCTTCTCTTTATTCTCTCATTACTGATCATTACACTATTAAATTCTCACTTATTGCATCTTCATTACCTACTTCCAAATCAAAAATTCACTATCGTAAACTATCTAACATTAATTATTATAATTTTCTCTCTGATTTATCTATATATTTGCCACCTTTCCCACCTTGCATTGATACTCTTAATAACTTCCTTATTATGACACTAAATACCCATGCACCGATAAATACTAAATATCTTTCAGTACATCCAAATACTCCTTGGTATAATAGCGCTCTTTCCTCTCAAAAACGTACCCTTCGAAATAAGGAACGAATATATGTAAAGTGTCCTACATCACTGAATCACGATACATTTAAGATATATAGATCAATATATAAAAGTGCAATGAACAAGGCAAAATCTATTTTCTACCAAAATAAAATTAATGAATTTTCCCGGTCACCTCGTCATATTTTTAAACTAACTTCATCTCTAATGGGCACTAGTAAGAAAAGCCAATATCCCAATATCCCTGCTCACATTCTTTGTACACAGTTCTCAAATCAACTTAATGGTAAAAC